>CM076582.1:854538002-855108260 GCA_034641835.2 Pinus albicaulis | reverse complement strand
TCCCGTGATTTGTTAGATTGGTGAGAAAAAATGCACAGGGTAACATCAGACCAGTATTTGGAGTCCTAGGACCTAGCCTTCCTGGACTCAGAGTGGGCTATCTTTATTTTGTGCAAAGGATGTGAAATTGTTTTCTTTTAGAGTTTGATTTTAGGCTAGTTGTTAAGTTTAGGGTTTGTTTGTTTGTTTTGGTTGGGTAGGTGATCAAGTAGAATAGATAGAGTGAGGAAATATTCAAGTCATTAGGCTATGGAGTCAATAAAATTCATGGAAATTTCAACAATGAATCAGGGTGCATCACAGGGCAAATCTAGCATTGTCAAATGGATTTTCAAGGTTTGTGTGAGATGAAATGAACATCAAGTTTGTGAACAAAGTAGGGAAAAGGGAAGTTAATAATCCTTTGTCAAATACTTTAACAAGAAGGGCCTTGAGCACTATTTGGCATAAAGAAGTAATCATAAGACAGGGCACACCATTAACTCTTTCATTAAACTCAAGCAAATAATCATTTAAGACAAACAATCCAATGAAATATAGAAGGCGAGAAACTCATTTAACTTCTAGTGATTTCACCTTCAAGGTTAGAAAACATTTAAGATAAACATATAACTTTAATCAAGAAGAGGGAACTCCTAAAAATCATTGATCATAGCCATAGGGATCTTCGAAACAACTATTCAAGCATGGACAAAGGGTATGATCGAAACATAGCCTCTTTGGAAAAACCTAATTAGTGGTACTTCAAATATAGATCTCAAGAACAATGTTTTAGTGACATCAAAAAAGCAGGGCTAACCATAAAACATCTTTGATACCTACTATATTGAACCATTCATGAGATAAACAAGCTTGGGTGGGTCTAGAGAGAAACTAAGAATTCTCTAAACTGGCCTAGCAGAGGAAAACATAGAGGCAGTGAAGAACAAACAGAGCTAAGGTGCCTTTGAAAAACATTTCTTAGTCTAAAACCTTTGTCCTACTGCAATATAGAAGGATGAAACAACACGATACATAAGAAAACATGAACTAAATAGAAGCAAATCACCATTAACCAAGCTTAGGGATCCTGCAAGCAAGCCTTCTCCATCATCAATCAAGACAAGCCATTCACAAACTCCACAACACTAATTTCTTCTTTCACCTCCAAAAAACCATATATTGCTCTCAAGGGTCATCAAATGCCAAATTTTTACAATGAGGCCCTCGTGCTCTATTTATCTAGAAAAGGAGGGAAAAAACCCTATTTAGGGTTTGAAAATGTCAAAAGCACCCATAAATGTCATTTATGTCTAAGAGACCATGCAAAGCCCAAGACACAAAATATCTCATGAAATAAATGCAAAAATAACTCTTAGCGCCTAATTTTGGAGTTATTTGCCCCAAAAAACACTTAAATATCATTTTTCCATAAATGAGTGTGTTTTGTTGACTTTTTGGCCAAAAACGCATCACAGAGGTCTGAACACGTAGTGCGTGCCCAGAAAAATTAGGTCCACTTGCAGCCAAGTTTTGATGCCCTTCCCGATGTTGGAATTGGTTCCATGATGGCCCGTTGGAAATTGTGCTGAGTCTACTTTCAAAAAATGCCATTGGTTTTCTGATTGGGCCTTATTAACTTGTACAAAAGGAAAATTTCCCAAAACTACTCTAGGCGCAACGTTGGGCCTGAAAATGAGGCAGAAAGGTGAAAAATGAGGTGTTTTTGGGCCTTTTGAGGGATCAAAAATGTTCTAAATGCTCTGAAATTTGGTGAGCATATTGTACTTGATGTGAGGATTCCAAAAATGAATTTTTTTCCTCCTGAGGGTGCCTGATATGAAATCGTAGCGCCAAGGATGTTGTGTTTAGAGGCCTCCAAATTTGCAAAAAACCAAAATTTGTCAAAAATTTCTCAAAATTGGTGGATGTCTTCCTCATGGGGTTTGAGAGGTCTGTAGAGAAGCTTCAGTCAATATTCCAAGGTTTTCTTGGTCTTTTGCCTCTTTGAGTGCTTTTATTTTGGCATGGGCCTTTTTGAGTTTAGCCCTTGCAACTTGGTTTCTTCGGGCATAATGCTTGGTCATCTTCCTTTGGAGATCAAGATCTTTATTGGCTTTTCTCATTTTAGCCTCCAAGTGTATGTTGGCTCTTTCTAGCCAAGGCTCCCGATCATATGCTATCTCCATGGAAAACAACTCATCTATAGAGCCGCTCTACCAAGGCCGATTCTTGTTCTCTTTGCTTTTTCGATTTCTTTTTGAGGAGGTAAATCCCCTTTGTGATGTGGTAGGCGATCCCACTAGCCCAGTTCGAGTCTAGCAACAATCAAGTCACGTAGTGATGTAGGTTCCTAGTTACAAAATGACAAAAATCACAATGAGTTGCCTACCTCAAATCAAACGCAGTGGTTGTTGAAGAAAAGATGATGTTTCCCATCCTTCACTTGGCAGATCACGATCCTTCCATTCGACACGTCTGAATACCTGCACACATGCAAGGAAACAACGACATACAACGTAAAATATAAAGCATGTAACCATACATCAGTTAGAGAGGATATAATTCATTGCATAAAGAACTAAACACATGAATGGAACCATAATCAAAGTCGTTTATATTAAGATAACAAAGGAAATATTACAACCCAAAGCTCTGACGCTATGATCTTCCTTCGGCGGGGCTGACAGCGGAGCACGTCTCAATGAAGCCTGTCGGGAATCTGGACGAAGCTCTCTCTCTCTTTGGCTTGGCTCTCAACAGCTGCTTGGCTATAGTTTCCTTCCTACAAGTTCAGCTAGCTTGCTAAGGGAGAAGGCAAACATTTATAGATGGAGGAAGGGGAGTTGGGATCCCTATAATCATGGGATAGGCCTTATCTATAAGGAAGCTTCCAAGATACGTGGAAAACCACTTCCTATACATGGAGATCCGAAGCCAAACCACCCAACTCCTTTTGATGATTCGTTCAGGAGTTTGTTGGAATCAAACTTCCACCATTTATTTTTTAAAAACATCCCTTATTAAGCTTGGAGCGACTGAAACACGGGGACAGAGCACCAGTTGGCGCGCCCTCTATGGTGGATTTCCCCCATTAGCGCGAGGGCTGAACTGGCTAGTCGCGTCAAGGCTAAAACATCTGTTTTTAGGGTTTTTCAGAGGAAACTTTCTTCAGGGGAATGTTTGTCCTTATGCAAGGGGATGCCATGAAAGTGGTTTCAGGTCATGTTACTGCTCACAGGTCATAGGAATATCCCTCCAATGTGCTGGACGAGGGATTGCAGGGACGATGACAAAATATTGTGTATCGTATGCCCCCTAAAGCATGAGGCCCGAGAGAGAGGAAGAGGTGAAATGCTTGGAGCAGAACGTTCAGCTGAAAACATGGTCATTTTAAGAGAGTTGCGTACAAGTACAACTGATATCTCTGATACATGATATGTGGTATGGGCACTGCCATCCATAATAGAGTGTACAACAAATGGGATCCATGGTATGGACACAGCCATCCAAGAAAGAAGGATCAACAAGAAGACTCAGGTATGGTCGCAACCATCCAATCAAATGAGTCATGTAACTAATCATGATAATCCACGAAAATCCGCAACCTAGATTTTATTAGACAAAATCCAGGGTCTTGCGTTCCATATCGAACCAAACAGAGTATAAGTCCAAGCATGTGAGTAAGTGAGCTGAAGTCGAACATGCAATAACGTCGTCCGATTACCAGCCAATAATAAAAGTCGTTAACAGACGCGAGAGGTACCACCAATAATGAGGATGGCCCTGAAGGTACTATAGGTACAATCCATGGAATGTGAACAGTGAGCTAGTGTCAAACACTCGTGGAATCATCCCATTCAAGGTCAATAATGAAAACCTTGCGTCGAATGCGGAGAACCTACCATTGAGGCATGCAGGCTCCAAGGTACCTGAAAGGAGTCTCTAGATCAGCTTCCTGGATAATGAGCTGAAGTCGACAGGAAGTGAACTTGATCAAAGGTGGGCCATAGTGTTTCCCACATCATCGATGCAAGATGGAGGAACATAATTTTTGTGAATCAAGATCAGTAGAGAATCAGAGGGGGGTTGAAAAATGCATAGGCCAAATTCTATTGACCATATCGGTGGCATGATACTGGATTTGGCAATATTTGACATCAAAGGATCTGAGGTCATGATTGACGAGGCAAAGGGAAGATGAGTGGTCAAAAAGGATTAACCAAACCCATGGAGGTAAGAAAAAAACAAGATGAGATGTCCCCAACCCAACACGAATGCAGACAAGTGCCATGTTCAAGAGAGACATATTTCCGACACGACGATGATACTAGTTCCATTTTTTCCCCACCATTTCTGGCGAGTACCTCTTTATTTTTACACAAGCTTGAAGAGAATACCATATGCTTGTCATATAATTTTTTCCTTCAGACAAATCCAACCTAGTAAATTTAACAAGCCCTAGGAAGGAGGAAATCGAGTATCGTCATTACAACGGAGTCCGATGTCATCAGGTTTTAACGAGTCCGACAAAGGAAGAACTCGGCGTCTTTTCATGTTTAGAGAGTTTGAAAAGACAACGGAAAAGAAAACTCCAACAGTCCCTTTTCGTAGATAGTTCCTCAGATCCGAAAAGGTAGAAAATTGTGTTTGAGAAAACCTCCTAGTCGCAATAGGCTAGGGTATTCCTTTTTTGTAAATAATCTATCCCATCCCGAAAAAGGGGTAAACGTATACTGGGTAGATGTCGTTTCACAGCCAATTTAACGAGATCAAAACGACAAGCGACTCGAAAATATTTTCATTTTTAGAGAGTCAAAAAAGAGCTGAAATATGACTCCAGTAGTGATTTTTTTGTGTTTTTACCGAGCTCGAAAAAGTATAAAATACAACTCGTATCGTCGTCCCAGTCGCGTAAAAACATGCCGCTGCACAAAAAGCAAGCGTAAAACCCATTTTTCGACAAAATATAATAAAATATCAGAAAAATAAGCTCCAAAACCTAATTTGATTTTGAAAAGTTATAAATATGACCAAAATAGTAAAAACTTATTTACTTTTTACTTTTTACCTCTTGTGCAGAGCGAAAGTGAGTTTTTCCTTGCGACCTTGCGGTGACGATTGTGGAAAATCCAGTGCATCATTTCAGATCTCGTCTTTTCTAGGTAAGAGGCGCTTTCATTAGCTATGTTTTAATCCACATTTCATAGCTTTCCATCGTGATTTGGGATCCCTGATGGGAAGATTTGAAAATTTAGGGCTTCCATGGTTAGCGCAGGTATGAGGCATGGTCCCGCACTAACAAAGCTCTTTTTGCAAAGGGGTCGCGCCAACCATGCAACCTCATTTCACGCTCAAATTTGACGAAAATTGAACCTATCAATTGGATTTTTGAATGCCCAAGGGATCTTATGATGTGCTTATGACCATTTTGACGCAGGTATAAAGCCACAATGGTGATCGAATGGAAAGAAAGGGAGCACAGTCAAGAGAATGAAATTGCAATGGGGAATGAGCAATGCATGAATGATCTCCAGGATTGCGGCTTAAAGAAATTATTCTTGACACCATGTCTCAGGGAACAACTTGAATTGTTACAATACTTGATCAGTATCTGGGATGAGAATGAGGAGAAGTTTAGGCTTTGAGATCAAGTGCTGGAACTCGAAGTGTCCGATGTTTACTTCATCACTTGATTGTCTCGCAGAGGTCCAGTTCCAATAGGTACTAGGCCTTCTGGTGAAAATATGTCAATGGTTATGGACAAAGTGTGCCCAGGGGCACAAACAGGATCAGGTATTGGGAAATTTGACATTCACACTGTTCCTGATCTAGCACTCAGAGTGGTGCTCCATACCATTACGTGGGTCGCAGGGTTGCAGGCGCCGCATGAGGCTACCAAAACACAAATCCTCTTGGCATCAGAATGTATGAACTCGACATTATTTGATTGGGCTACAGTTGTAACCATGAATATTAAATGGCAATTGACTAAATGTAAAAAGGCCAAACTGAAGCAGTTTTGGTATGGGTCTATCTTGGTATCGTTCATCCTAGAATGGTTACCTATCTTCTAGGGCTAGGGGGTGATAGTCGTAGAGCCACCTTTGAGAGAGCCACGGATGGCTCGATGGGCAGTACTGATGCCAAGAGCAGGAGGGGGCCAGAAAATTTCATGGTGGCCCGAGTTCTTCGGATGGCTTCGGCGACAGTTGATCATCATAGGAGACTGGCCCTATGCCAGTACTGATTTCACAGGAGACCCAGACCTTCCACTCCCGGAAGGAGAGGACTGGGATGAGGAGCTGGGTAAGACTCTTTTTGATTTTATGAAATTTATGATTTTTGGGTATACATGTGTGTTCTAACAATTGATCCTATATGTATGCAGATGTTGGCCCAGAGAGGCCTGCCAGATGTCACTGATCATGCGGAGGACCCCTCTCGCCTATGACCCTCAAGGTGAGGGGGGCGAGGGGAACGAGCTGGTCCAGAACTTAGAGGGAATCACCCGTGGGATTCCTGATTATGCTTGCCTAGCAGATGTCCCTATGGCTTATCAGAGGCACACCGTAGGAGTGCCTAGTTTCCTTCATCGTTTATTGAGGTGATTGGTGCGGGAAGTAACATGCTACCATGAGCACCATGATGATTAGTCACCTAGGATTTTTATATGCATATTTTTGAGAGACATGTTGTCTCCGAATATTATTAAAACAGACATGTATATTTTTGGATTTTATGTGATGCACACACATTGCAAAAATTCGACACACACACACACACACACACACACACACACACATATATATATATCTATTTCTGCATGGATATTTTTCACATATGATGATGTTTTTTACAAGTTGCGTAAATTTCTATCTAATACCATGTTAGCTACTACATTTGTTAACGCATTCATTCATCTGGGTATATGTTGATATGTGATGTAATCAAAATTTCTTTCCAGTAAATGAATACGTAGATACAATCTTAAAATGGATGGGTTCCTAACTGAATAATGACCATTGAGCTGTAACACTACAAGCTGTGAGTCCAAATATACAAGTAATGCATGAATACCAAGGTTAACGACCTCATTCAATAATTCCAAAACAACACTATTTTCCGCGACATTATTTGTAGTAGGCCCTAGAAAAACACCTTTTAAATTAACTAACTCACCAGCAGGATTGTAGATTACCCAGGCTGCCGAGGACAGATTCCTGGTACTGCGGGAGGTACCATCCGCGAAATCGACAAAAGGAGTAATAGACATCTGCACAATTAGGAATACCCAATCAGTAGAGAGACGCTTACAAAGCACACACACCACACATGCACAAAAATGAAATCACTCACTTATGTACACACACCACACAAGAATTATTCAAGCGTAATACTTCTTCAATTACAACCCATTTCTGGGCTGCGCCAAAGGAAGACCTTCATAATCAATCAACTCATAGGCCCCATTTTTCAATATACGTTTAACGATATAGGACCCATGCCACATGGGCTGGAATTTTCCTGCCCCAAGCTTATCATGTGCTTGATCATACAAGAGGAAAAGGTCCCCTTTGATAAAAGAACATGGAGAAACCAGTTGATCAAAGTGAGAATTAACCCGCTTTTTCTGTGCTTCGATAACCAAAGCAGCCAAGCGGTGAGTTTTTTCCAGTCGTTCCAGATATAGAAGACGTTCTTCCTCCGGGGAAGTGTCAGGCAGTAATTCCACAACCAACTTCAGAGAAGGGATCTCACATTCAACTGGAAAAGTAGCTTCCAGACCATACACCAACTGGAAAGGTGTGAATCCGGTCGCGCTCTTCACTGATGTTTGGTAGGCCCAAAGAGCTGAGAACAATCGGAGATGCCAGTTGGATTTGTGTATACCAATTGTTCATTGAAGCATCGTGACAAGCACCTTGTTCACGGCCTCAACTTGGCCATTTGCCTGAGGGTAGTATGGCGTTGAGCTGTCATGACGCAAGCCCAACTTTGATGTCAGCTCTGCCATCATGTAATCCAGAAAATGAGTGCCATGATCAGTGACGATGGCTTGAGGAACACCGAAACATGTGATCCCATGGTTGAAAATGAATTGAGCGGCTGTCTTACCGTCGGCAGCTAATGTAGGCATCACCTCAACCCACTTGGTGAAGTATTCTATGGCAATGATGATATAAGCATGCCCCCTAGCCGAGTGAGGGTTACATGTCATAAAATCAATGCCCCATTTGGCGAAAGGGCCTACGGTAATGACAAGATGTAAATGGAGGGGTGGCGCATGCATCTTGCGTTGGAAGATCTGGCATGCATGAAATTTTCTTATTGCAAAAATACAATCTTTAAATATAGACGGCCAGAAGTAACCCGCACACAAAATCTTCTGGGCGGTAGCATAACCGGACATGTGAGCGCCACAGGCGCCACTGTGACATTCATTCAAGACTTTCTCAGCCTCTTCCAAGGTCAAACATCGGCAGAGCACATAATCGACTCTGACACGATATAAGGTATCTCCAACAATGCGATATGGTTGGGATTGATTCCGAGCGCGACGTTGAGCATCCTTCGTCAACTCGGACCGAAAGGTAGATGTCTGAATGTACACGATGATGTCACCATACCATGGATCGAGAGTGCTGATTAGAAAGAGAGTTTCATCTGGGATATGATCCTCGAATTGAGACGGAACAAAGTCGGTAGGGAGAGAGCAGATAAGATCAACAAAAACTAGTGACTTCGTCGATTTGGCAGTAGTGAACTCCAAATCAAACTCCTGAAGGATCACAATCCATTTGGAGTACTTGACCCCCAGTAATTGTCAAGACAAGATGTAAGTCATGGGGTTGCAGTCGGAAATCACAGTTACCGTGCGCAACAGGATGTAATGGCGAAACCGCTGAACGACCTGGACCGTGGTAAGTGCCAACTTCTTGACATGGGCATAATGTGTTTCAGTGTCGAGGATATTTCGAGATAGATAATAAACCACATCTTAATTTCCTTCATCATCATCCTGTACCAGAACCATGGAAATTGTGTTGAATGCGGCAGCCAAATAGAGGGTAAAGTTGTGATGATAATTGGGAGGACGTATTAATGGAGCGTTGACAAGCAACATTTTAAGTTTATCAAAGGATTGCTGAGAAATATCGTCCCAACGGAAGGGAACGTCCTGTTTTAGAAGTCGCATAAACCCTTTGGCCACTTCTGCATAGTTCGGGATAAAGTGACGTAAAAAATTCACTTTCCCCTGAAGATTTTGAAGTTGATGCAACGAGGATGGGGATGGGAGATTAAAAATAGCCTCGACCTTAAGGGGGTCAAGGCGAATTCCATCTTTAGAGAAAATGAATCCCAAGAGACGACCAAAGTCAACCCAGAAGATGCACTTGTGAGGATTGAGCCTAATGTTGTAACGTCTGCAACGGAGAAAAACTTGGCGGAGGTGTTCGGGATGGTCTTTGCGCCGAGCTGAATGAGCGAGCAGGTCATCCAGATACGGCTGAACAATGTGACGTATGTCATGAAAGGCATAGGACATGGCACGCTGGAAGGTGGCTCCAGCGTTTTTCAATCCGAACGGGAGCTTCCTGTAGGTGAATGTGCTCCACGGACAGATGAAGGCGTTCTTATGTTGATCGGAGAGTAAAATATTATTTTGATTATAACCCGAGAAGCCTTCCATAAGGGAATAGATCTCATTCCCTACATAGTCATAGATGATCTGATCTATAAAGGGGGTGGGATATTTATCCTTAGGACAAGCGCGATTGATGTCTCTATAGTCAACACAAACTCAAATTGTGCCCTGCTTCTTATCTACAGGGACAATATTGGAAACCCATTCTATGAGGGGGATTGGATATATTAAGCTCGCGTTAAGAAGTTTCTCAACTTCTGCTTTTATAGCCGTGGATTTTTGAGGATGCACTGGGCGCAAACACTGGCGCATAGGCTTCACACCAGCATAGGTGGGAATTTCATGCACGACGATACTGGGATCGATCCCAGGCATCTCTTCATAAGACCATGTGAAAACATCTCGGAATTCACGGAAAAGGCTAGGCTCTCAAAGGTTGCTCGGCTATAGTTTCCTTCCTACAAGTTCAGGTAGCTTGCTAAGGGAGAAGGCAAGCTTTTATAGATGGAGGAAGGGGAGTTGGGATCCCTATAATCATAGGATAGGCCCTATCTCTAAGGAAGCTTCCATGATAGGTGGAAACCACTTCCTATACATGGAGATCCAGAGCCAAACCACCCAACTCCTTTTGATGACTCGTTCAGGAGTTTGTTGGAATCAAACTTTTGCCATTTATTTTTAAAAACATCCCTTATTAAGCTTGGCACAAGTGAGACACAGGGACAGAGCGCCAGCTGGCGTGCCCTCTATGGTGGATTTCCCCCATTGGCGCGAGGGCTGAAATTGCTAGTCGCGCCAAGGCAAAAAGATATTTTTTTAGTGTTTCTCAGAGGAAACTTTCTTTAGGGGAATATTTGTCCTTAAGCAAGGGGATGCCATGAATGTGGTTTCAGGTCATGTCACTGCTCACAGGTCACGGGAATAGCCGTCCAATGTGCGAGATGGGGGATTCCAGGAACGGTGACAAAATGTTGTGTAATAGCCTTCTTCAAACCCATGGTTTTTGGTTTCCTCCTGAACTGTCCTTCTTCATCTTCACTTTCCTCATAGGTGCCAATGAACTCTTCTAGCTTTACCTGTGCCCTTTGAGCTTCTTTCCGGGCCCTGATTTCTCTAGCCTCATAAATGAAAATTGGTGCTCCTAGTTGCTTGTTCTCCATCTCAAGGGCATCATTCACACTCTTGGCCCTATCTAAATTTGCTTGGAGGTCTTTAATTAGGTCATTTTTTTCTGGATGAGAAAGTTTGAGATCCTTGCTTCATTTTCCTCATCACTATCAATTTTAATGATTTCAAACTCTCTCTCAACCTCATGCTGATCTTATTCTTCCTCTTTGATCTTTTGTTTTCATTTTTCAATCTTCTGATTTGAGGTGGATGGCATGGTCCCTTTCCTTTAAGAGGTAGAAAACACAAGCCTTTGTCCTCTTTGATATGTCAATGGAAGAGGTTTGATTGTGGTCATTTCAGTGTCTTGATCATGGCTGCCTTCATTTGTTTCCATGTTTTCCTCTTCACTACCCTTACTGCTGCTTACCTCTTTTCCTTCAACATCAGCCTCACTTTCAATCTCTTCACTAATTTCTGCATTTTCATTTTGTTCTTCATTGTAGCTGATTGCCTGATCATTTTTGTGATCTTCATTTTGACTATCAGTTTCTTCATTTATTCACTTTTTTCATGACTGGCATGACTGTGGTCATGAATATCATGATTTTCTTCTTCCTTTCTGTCCTATTCATCACTGATTCTTGCTTCATTGGTGTCCATACTATCCTCAGCCTCTTCATTTTCTGCATTGTTATCCTCTTCATTTGGGCTACTCTCTTCATCTTTTCCCTCATATCTGTCATGACTATGAGCCTCACTGTTTTGACTGTTATTAGGGCTCTTAGTCTCACTGCTACCCTTAGGATCATACTCTTTTTCTTTGTCATTTTCCTCATCTTCATCATTATCCACCTCCATGTCTTCTGCTTCATTGATACCCTCTTCTTCATCATTGCTTAATTCATTTCCACTGTCAGCTTCCTCATTTTATTCACTGTTATCCTCTTTATTTTGGCTGTTGTCTTCATATTTTCCCTCATCTTTGTTATGACTAGGAACCTCACTATTTTGACTGTCATTAGGGCTCTTAGTCTCACTACTGCCCTTAGGATCATCCTTTGTTTCTTTGTCACTTGCTTCGTCTTCATCATTATCCACCTCCATGTCTTCAGCTTCATTGTTGACCTCTTCTTCATCACTGCTTAATTCATTTCCGCTGTCAGCTTCTTCATTTTCTTCATTGTTATCCTCCTCTTATGTTTCCATGTTTTCTGCCTCTTGTTGGCTCAACTCATCATCACCCTCATCTTCACTTTGGTTTGATTCATTGTCACCCTCACCCTCATTGTCACTTGCTTGTTCACTGCCACTTCCTTCTTGATCTGATGCATCAAGAGAAGATGAGGAAGAGAGGTTTTCTTGAGGAGAGGATATTTATGTAGATGATGAGTCATGGTCAGTGGGAGGTGATGGAGGAGTGGAGGGAGAAGGATGAGATGATGAGGGTAAGTTAGGTTGATTATGAGGCTGTGGGCTTGTAAATATTTCATGAGCTATGAACACCTCCCAAGGTATGCCTTTTTGCTCCAACTGATGTAGTACCACCATCTTGATCAAGTAGTGGTGGAACAAACTCTGCATTTGCTGGGAATAACTCCTCATTCAGACAACATAAGACCTATTTTCGATACTTCTATACAGGTAGTAGGGTAAATCAAGCATTTTAACCTTGGTAAAATGCATAAGTAATATGATATGGTAGTAGAGCCTAGAGTATCTCCCCTCACATGTAAAATATTTCATGATGACCTTCATTAAGGGTGCATGCCTCTCCAGCAAGTGTGAGAAAGGGAAAATAGTCTTGCAGCCTTCTTTGTACCTAGGCTTGAGGAATGTCTCATAACATCTCATGTGAAACTTTTCCCTTTTGAACCATTTTTCACCAACATCAGAAAGTCCAGTAGCATGGGAAATGGTATCTGATGATAGCTCAAAGTCTACCCATGCAAGATTTACTTGTTTATTGTGTAGGTTGAGTACAAACAACCTACTGAGATTAGAGTGAATTTTCACTTGTTGGACCCTTTCACAAAACTAGAAACACCCTACATTCTGAAAGCATGTGAGAATCATGGGAGAGATTGTAATCTCCACAGTGTCTTGGGGTTAAAATCTGTTAACCTTCCCACCCTTGTGCTTTGGCCTCATAGGTACTTGGCCTCTTTCACTGCTCACACTCCCTTCTTCTCCTAACATGGTGATTAGGGCTGCCTTTAAACAACACTAGGCTTGCTTGTGAAACTTGATAGGATGAGTGAAATGGAATAATGGTGAAAGGAAATTTATTTTTCAAGTTTAGTGAGAGGGAGGTGTAGGTGTATGACTGATCTCCTTTGAGCTTAGGTGAAGAATTAACTTGAACTCACTGTAACTACCCTAATTGACACTTGTCTTGACTGATAATTTCTTGTTTGGAGGTCAAAAGAGAGTGTTTTCATGAGGACTTAGGGCTTCTAGTTACTAGGGTTTAGTCAATTCCCTTAAGAATAAAATCATGAATTTCACTGGAGGAGAAGGAAAACATGCACTTACCAACCTTTGACTTCTTTGCAGGTCCTTGGATGCAACTTGGAAGTTCTCCCTTGTGATTTTTTTGGAAATTTCGAAAGTGAAAAAGGGTTTCTGGTTTAGGTGTAGTGTTTGCATGCACAGTCGGGTGTCGGGCCTCCTGGGCGCAGTGCCTACCCGCGTGCAGGCCTGCTGGGTCTCCTAAGCGCAGCGCTGCACGATGCCCTACCTGTTGGGCTCCTCCTGCGCACACCGCTGGGCGGGATCCTCCTGGGTGCAATGCTGCATGATGCCCTGCCTATCGGGTCTTTCTGGGCAAAAGGGTAGCACCTGCCTGAACACGCAATGCGTTCACCCGAACGCACAACGTAGTGTAACATAGCGCTGGGTATTGTATGTGAAGTGTTGGCACGAACACGTAGCATCGGGTAACCTTACCCAAATTTTGACTGAAACTCAGAAATTTCTCCTTGAAGGCTCTTTTACTCTTTTGCATGTGCATAATGAGCTGAGTGATAAACATAATGACTCTTTATAGTCTTAGGAAAATACATTTATCCATTGTAAACCCATTTTATAATGTTCTTTAGTCTCTTGTCACTTTTCACTAATATTTATTTGTCCTTTACTGCAGGTGACTTGAAAACCTTTAAATGGCTCTTTTTCCTTTGGTGGCAGCTTGCATAGCACTGTCAAAACCTCGTTTTGCTTGCATTGTGAAGTTGAAATCATGTTTTTACCCCCTTTGACATTTCTGAGTGTGGGTGACTTACAAATAGGGTTTTTTCTACTTTTCCCTGATTTTTGGGCATGACAAACGTACCTTTTACAATGACTATACTCATGTTTTCCATATCTCCTCTTGGGCCACTTCTGATTTGTTGCAGGTGCGATGACATAATGATTTAGCCCTGTTTGATGTTATTGGTGTTTGACACATTTAGTTACATAACAACAACCTCATGGTCAGCTTGGATTTCCATTTTGAAACTCAACCCTATGCTTTTATTCCTTTGATCATTGAGTGAAAATGACTGGAAATGAAGGCTTGACCTTCCTTATAACGATACTCTTTGCATTTTTTCCCTTTGAGGCAGTGAGATAATTTACCTTGGCAAACCCTAGAAGTCACTTACAACAGTTTCCTCAAACCTTCTATTTGTTGTCATCATGGAGGCCTATCATCTTTATTTCGCCTCTTTTCACTATATGTCCAAAACCTTAGGTTTCTGGGCTGTCAGAGAAGAATCATTAGTCTTGTATTCTAATTTCTATATATCCCTTTCAAGTTCATTCATTTATGTGCAGTTCACCTCAACTTTTTCCCTTTTACATCTATGATTTCTAAAAATCTTCAATTCATGCTTGGTTGTACTGGTGTGCGTCTTCAATGTGATTTGCTGCCTTGGCTCCTTGCTTGGCACACTGCTGGCCCAATCAGTCTTAGGAACCCTGATTCTTCTTGAACATAGGTTGCTTCCTCCTTATTTTCTGTGGATGTCCTTTGATGAGGAGCATGCCTCTTACCTTACCAATTTTCCTGCTGATAATCACCTTGACATTCCTGTAGAAATGTAAAAAATGAACAACTGTCCTTTGCAAAATTTGAACTTGATAAGGAGGTCTTCCTTGGAGGATTTTCTAATTTATCTTGTACAAACAAGTGCTGACCTTCTTTCACATTTGATTCAACTTCTAGCACATGAAAAAAAGTGATTTAGAACACCAAAGTTAACCCTACAACCTATGAAACCCTAGTGACCTTATGGAAGGCTCTTTGACTTGGTCTTTGACTGAAAGCTTGGGTTAGAATCTTTGAGTGTGAAAAACAGAGTTTTTGACAAATTGATGTATTGGTAATCCAAAATCCAATGTACTTGATTTATCTAAAGAGCCTATAGAGATAGTTTTGAGACCATCAATGCTTTGAGACATCTATTGAACATGGAAAATGATAGGTTGTTTGGCAATCCTAGGTGGAAAGTGGAGGGGTTAAGCATAGGAAAAATAGAGTACTGAGGTTATGGGTGTGAAAATGGGACAAATATGAGTGTCATGAGCCCACGAGGGGTGTTCTAGGAGTGATAAGCTAACCAAGGAATGACAGAGTAGTAAAGTAGTGAAAATTTTGTTTTAAGAAATCTAGGACAAGTATTCATGAATCTTGTTTTTAGAAATCTAGGACAAATATTTAGACATCTACAAATAGAAAAAATTATTGATTAATAATAGTGGCTCCACTTGGGCAGGGCAGCTCCTTTTCAGGAGGTGTCCAGAACTTCAGATATCAAATCTCTGAGTTTATGAAGACCAGTGCCTCATCCATTGGGCAGATTTTTCTTCTTTCATTTGCTGATGTTTCTTTTGAAGCTATGATCTCAAAATCTAAAAGGCATGTTTGCTTCAAACTCATCTCTACCTACGCGTCATACCTGTGCCTATCATTTTTTTCTTCTTGTGGGTGCACTTGGACTGGACAACCCTTGACATTATTTTTCTTTTGAAAGAAAAAACAACCTATCTACTTGTACCCTTATTACTTCCAAGAGTTCAGATTATGCTAGTGAACTCTTTATTCTCTACCTAGAATATTCATCTGTCAAGATTAGGCTGTTTGAAAGGCTTCATTCTCTAATCTACTGAGATGAAATTTAAAACATTATTTAAACCAGGATTAAGCTATCTGATTTACCATGGGCTGTGGCATTGGGACAAGATGCACACATATATTATTTTTTTACAATCAAAACTAGAAAGAATGAGGTTGTATTTCATCATTTGTTAGTCATCCCTATCTTTATCTTTGGTTCATATTTGAGCATTGAGAACCAACATATTTTCTTCCTAATCTATTCCTACTGACAAGTCAAGCTTAAATGATTTGACAAGCCTTCTTTCAATAACCTATCAATAGAAATTCAAAACATGTTTAGTCATGATTAGACTAGATGACCGAACAAGAATCTTTTTCTTAACAAGTAGTGGCATTTAGACTTGCACACTTTCAGTAGTACTCTTTTTTTTGGGTATGAGGCTGTACCTCTTCTTCAAATCTGCCCTATTTTTCCTTCTTTCTTTGTTTCTGTGTTTTTGCTTTTATGATCTCTCATCATGCAATGTTATGTAAATTTAATGAAAGTTTGAAACTAGGAATCTTGACAAAGATAGTGCTTGATCATCCTGTCATTGACATGATCTCCAAATAATGCTTCTCCATTTAGCTCTTATAAGCTGAAAATTTTTTTACCTCTATTTGAATGCATGGTGTAAGGATTTTTCCACAAATTTTCAAACTGGCCATGTTTTACTTTGTATTTTCTCCTTGAGTCTTGCTTCCAAACTTTGCTTCTATTTAAGATCCTTCTTAGGTGAAAAAGGTATCTGTCATTAGTTTTAAAACAGACAATGATGTCATCAATGTATATCATAATGAAGTAACTCAAATCAAGAGCCATGGCTTTTTGGAAAGTAGCTTCCGCACTCCTTAACCCAAAAGGCATTTGGTCATACATGTAGGTGCCCCAAGGTGCTTTCAAAGTGGCTTTATGCTGATTAATTGGAAGTGTTATCACCTTATTGAAACTTGAAACACTACCAAGCAATGGCATGTTGTTAGAACCTTTTACCCTTTGTACTGTATGATTTATTTTAGGAAAAGGGTATTTGTCCTTTAGGAAAGTTTTTTCTAGGTACCTAAATTCTATACATAGTCTATTTCCCTTTGATTTTTTTCTTATTGACACAATTTGCTCAAAAGGTTCCTGGTCTCTCTTGAAAAGAAACCTTCTTTGAATAATGTTTGAGTCACCGTATTTCATCACCGTATACAAAAGCATCTTGAAACTCTTTGCATAGTCTTATGTATTTATGTTTTATGTGAGGTGGAAAAGTTTTGGATAACTTAATCATTTTGGGTTTTTCTAGGCTACCTACGTTGTACTCCTCTATATTGGTCTCGGTAGATACTACTTTAGGCTCCTTAACAACATTTTTAGATTTCTCTGAAGTGACAAAACCTTTTGGTGATGAGTTATCTTTGTATTGAAAGACCTTAAGATTCTTTTGATCCAGGTTCCTAGAAAGTTCTGCTATATGAAATTATTCCAGCATTTTTACATTGGCAGAAGAGAATGGTGATCCAAGTTCCTAGAAAGTTCTGCTATATGAAAGTATTCTAGCATTTTTACATTGGAAAAAGAGAATGTTTTTGTTTTTTATGTTTGTTCTTCATTTAAGCAACCTTGTTCATATTATAAACTTGGTTTTGTTTTTGCATTTTCATTTTTAGTTTGCATAAAATTAAGTTCAGCTTTACCATCATGTTGTTGTTCTGGGCTGCTAGAGTTTTGGCTGTTGAGTTCTTCATGCAGTGCCTGGTTTGACTATTGTGGTATGTCTAGATATGTCTCAATTTCATTTACTTTCTCATCAATGTTCTCTTCACTACATAAAATGAATGAGTCAAAATCCGAATGGATGGAATAAAGAGATGTGTTGTTTGGTATTTCTTGGTTGCTAACCATAAAATTCATGTGTGATTCCCGATACAATCTCCTTGTTTGGTTAAAAATAGGGATGGTAGCATATGACATGTCAAGTTGGAGGTTCCCCTAAAGCTTGGCTCCCCATGATCTAGATAAAAGCATGCCATACTTGGGGGAATGTCAGCCACTACTATGTCCATGACCAGGCCCTTAGTAGGGATTTGTGCCAGATTGACACATAAATCCTTGATTAGGCCCAAACACTTGACTCTAATTGAATTGAAAGAATACAACTCTTTGTAATGTTTGGTTACCTTTAGGCCTAATCTCTCCATCACTACCTTTGGCATGAGGTTGTGAGAGGCACTGGAGTCTAGAATGGCATTATGTAAGATTTTGTCATGTATGTTTAAGCTAACATAGAAAGGGGGAGTATCTCCTTATTGGTATTTTCCCTCTACTTCAGGTCCAAACAACAACTCTAGTTTGTTATTTGTCACGTTTAAAGTATTGGTATCATTTCCCATGTTCAAAACCTTCATAACTTGGGACCTATACATAGCTTGGGTTACCAGTTCAGTGAGAGGCATGGTTATCTTGATTTTAGAAATATCTCCCTCAAAATTGAAAGACACTTGTGTTTTTGGCATATATACATCAGTTTTATCAACCATAATTTTTTATACAAGTTTAGTTTGTTGATTTTGATTTGGGACTTTGGACAAAAGAGTTTTCTCAGGGCCACTAGTAGATGCACTAGGGCAACTTGTGTCACCACTTGGTTGGCTATTTTTGTCTCTGTTTGGATCAGTTTTCTTAGCCATGGTGTTGGTATTGTCTGCTGTCTTCTTAGGAGTATTTTCAAGTGTCTTCCTAATAGCAGTGTCTAATTTGTTCTTTTTAGAGTTTTCTTGGTTCTTTTTCCCTCTAAGGTCATATTTCCTATGGGCCTCCATTATGGAATTTTCAAATCCTAATTGGTAGTCTTCAGAATCCTCATAGTTTGTTTCAGTTTGATATGAGGAAAAGAAACCTTGTTCTTCTTTGGTGAGAAAAACATCACCCTGATTATCAGAACCTATCAAGTTTACATGGTTTTCTTCAGGTTCTTCAGACTCTCTTCCTTCTTCATCTACATAATTTTCTTGGAAAGGGGGCCTGATTTGTTGGTCATTGTCTCTTCGTCTATTTTGGGGAGGGTCTCTTCTAAAGTTTGGATTCCTATTTCTAGTTTGGGGATTTGCTTAGTTTTCCCTAGGAGGTGTTCTTTCACTCAAGTTTATCATTTCCATCATTCTTTCCATTACCCTCACTAAATTGTCATTTTTGGTATCATGTGAGGAGGTTGAGGCCATAGTTTAATCTTTGTAGGTGACTCTTTTTTCAGACCTCATCCTAACCCTTTTTTCAATCAGGTTGGCCTCTACACTCACAAATCCCCTTTGCATGTCTTCTAAAGTTAGGTGATCTCTCTCTTAATTGATAGGCCATGTCTGCATCCAAACCTTCTAGAAATTTTGCTAAAGATAAGCCTTGTGGGGTTTTCATGTTTGGTGGGAGGGCATTGTAAACACTATTGAACTGGGTGCAATAGTATTGGACACTTTCCTTGACATTTCTCTTAAGGTTTTTATATTCCGAGAGGATTTGGAGAGGGTTTTTCTTGATTTCCCACTTGTCTATAAATGCTTGATAAAGGGAAGGGAGATCATGTATGCTATTAGGAGTCAATATTTTGAACCATTTTTTGGCTTCTCCTCCTAAGATTTCTGCAAAAATCCTCATTTTCATGGTTTCCTCTTCTAATTCCATGTAATCAAAGGCATCATTTATCCTATCTACATGCTGCTGGGCAGTGCTAGATTCAAATCTGGTAAAGTGAGGGATTTTGGATTGGTAGTCATTTGGAAAAGGAAACAAATGTTGTGGCAGTGCCAGGGGGGCATACCATGCTACCATGATGGGAGTGAATGGAAACCAAGGAGGATTTACAAGGGGAGGGTTTGTGAGAGGGGGTCACGGAGGATGAAGTGGATTGGTTTGAACAGTGGATGTGTGGATGGGGGTGGTAGAGGTACTTGGACCAACAAACTGATTTTGAGCAGATTTGGGATAAAAAGAGCCAAAGTGATGGAGATGCTGAATGTCGGGAGGAGTGGAATGAGAGGCTTCTCTACTAGAACTCTGCTGCAAATCTATGGGCTCAAGGTCAGTCTGGTAAATCCCACTTTGTGACTTAGTTTTGAAAAGGTTTCTTGTATGGTGTAAGAAAAACTGGAGATTTTGCAAGGTTGTAAGATGTTCAGGGACAGAGCTTGCTCTATGAATGGTCCTAACAATAGTTTATTTTTTAGTTTTAGAAGTTTGCCACAAAATATTTTCTGGGTCATCAACTATGGTGGGAGGGTTTGGGTCTGGGTGAGATCTGGTATTGATCCTTTATGAAGCTAGATTTCAAACCCAAGGTATAGAGAGGCTGAAAGTTTATGACTGTTTTCGGAAGGCTGACCTCTCTTAGTGTTTGCTAAACTCACACAGTGTTTGAATATGCCTCTAAACTTCTCAGGGCTGATTTGACACAATCCTATGGAAGTTTATGAAGACTAGTAAACTTAGAAGGCCTACTGGGGGCTTGTGGAGTCACCAGGTGGATGTTTTTTGTTGTTTTAAGGATATGTGTTTATGGTCCACCACCAATTATTGAAAAAAAACCAATCTAGGGATGTTTTGGGGTTTTCTTGAGTTCCTTTATGTAGCCCTAAGGTTTCTATGAGTGTTCTCCAGTTGAGTCATCATTTTGCTAGAATGGTGAGACAATTAGATTCTACTATTTGGCTAACTGTTTGAGTTATCTATGATTTGATAAGGGTTTCTGAAGTTCTAAGGAGTACTTAGATTGTCACTAAATCAGAAAGCTCTCATCTTGATTGCCATTTATGTTAGGTGGTGAGTTGGTGATAAATCAATAGATAATGTTTGACAAGGGCTTCTGAATTCTCTAAGGATGTATAAGCTTGTTACTTACTAAAAAAGACCCACCGTGATCGCCATTATGTTGGGGTCCCGTGATTTTTTATATTGGTGAGATAAAATGCACAGGGTAACATCAGACCAGTCTTTGGAGTCCTAGGACCTAGCTTTCCTAGACTCAGAGAGGGTTTTCTCTATTTTGTGCAAGGGATGTGAACTTGTTTGCTTTTAGGGTTTGATTTTAGGCTAGTTGTTAAGTTTAGGGTTTTTTCTTTGTTTTAGTTGGGTAGATGATCAAGTAGAATAGATAGAGTGAGGAAATATTCAAGTCATTGGGCTATGGAGTCAATAAAATTCATGGAAAGTTTCAAAAATAAATCAAGGTGGATCACAAGGAAAATCTAGCATGGTCGGATGGATTTTCAAGGTTTGTGTGAGACAAAATGAACATCAAGTTTGTGAAAAATTAGGGATTACACTAATATGGATGCTTGTGGCCATCAAAAAAAAAAAAACTTGCGAGGAATTTTAAATGCGAATTAAATTTACGGATGGGCGTCTGAAAACCTCCAAACCAAAAATGTTAACTGTTTGCATCAGTGTTCCTATTTCGGCAGAGTTGAAGTTAAATTCAACATTACCGAGTCATTAATAAGAAATTGAGGGTGTAAAGGTAACTTTTTGTCGATAGTACTGGATTAAGATCATCTATTAATTTTTGTAGGGTCTTATGGTGTTTGGTTTTTTAGTTTTGTGTTGGGCTTATTGAGTCTAATATAGTTTTTGAGTGAAAAAATTGCTATCAGGTATTAAAAAATTTTGGTTCTTTTGTCAAAATTTATGAGCTTGATAGGAAATACAAAACTGACAATGGTTGTATCTTAAATTTGTGGAAAATAATTTGAAATTAAACCTTTTTGTTTAGGTTGTTGCAGCAGGTGCAAACCCCATTCAAATTACTAGGGGCATTGACAAGACAATAAAGGCCCTTGTTTCGGAACTCAAAATTTTGTCAAAGGAGGTAAACGCTTGCCTTTTGAGTAGGTTGGCTTTCCTTTTTGCTGATGGTTTGGTGTATCTAATTGAATTAGTTGCCTAAGGTATTTTTGGTTGCAAACTCATTTTCATTTTTCATACAGTATTGGCCTTGTGGAATACATTTGATTGTGTGGTCTTGTTAGATCTACAACATTTGTAGTTGTTTAGTCTTATGGCAGAGGTGCACTTTTATTATGGAAATAGTTGATGCAATATTGTCATTTAATCCTTACTGCAGGGTAGCATGTTGAGAAGTTTCTTGTGAAACATTTGGTATTCAAAATGACACTTGATCCTATACAGCATCATGCACTTGACTTCAAAATTCATATTCAAAGTGTGCCGGACAATTCTTGCAAAATTTCAAATATTTATGTTGTTTTAAACCATTATCTTTTTCATGTATTGGATGCTGAAAATGTGAAAAAGACTTTGGTATGAAACCAACTGGTGAATAATTTCAAGCAAAACAACCACTTCCAAGACATGATTTAGAAGTAGAACATATGTAATTATGAAGCATAGAAAGATATCCTTGATGCATTGTCAATGTTTGGCTAGGGTTATTTTTGGAGAAAATAACTCCTTATTCCTAGAATAGTGATCTTCAATACACGTAAATGCCAGAGAAGAGAGATCATCGTGTGACATAAACCTATTAACAAAGTGAACAAGGAATGATTATTAATTATGCCATACTAAGTTGTCAGTGATTTTGACTATTTGTCTTTAACATGTAAAAATGTTAAATTCCAAACTTACATCATCATGGTTTGGCATCATGAGCTTGACTAATTGTCCACCATGCTCATAATTTTATTGTTGTATTCATATCTATAAACAATGTTTCAAATAATAATAAAAAAGTTCTATAAGAAAAATCCAGACCTCCATGCTGCTGCTCCTTGTGAGACAAAGTCAAAATTGCATTACACAATCTAACACATAAGAATCTCCTATATCCCGGTGGTATGTATCCAAATTCTTATAATAGTATCTTCAAGACTTATGTTGACATTTCCAATGAGATATTTAAGCAATGAAATATGGAGCCTTCTTCATTTTTGTATATGTAACAGTCTTTTATTAATATAAAGATTGATGGTTTTGTCTTTCTGAAAATGAAATGCAAAAATAATTTATTATGAGTCGGTGAAAAGGCTATAATCTTGAATGGTTTTGTCTTTCTTCTTTTTCTTGAATGAAGATTTCTTATAATGCTATAATCTAAAAAATACCCAATTACCCTCCTCAAATTATCTTTCACTTCAATGTTGTTCCCCTTGTTGTTTTATCATGTTTCATGTCATTTGAAGGTTTTCCATAATAATTTTCAAAGTTTCTTTAGTATTTTCATATGTGACTCTGTTTCCTATACTTTGGACTTATCTTGCAAAAAGTATGAGATACTAGGAGTTGGATATCCATAAAGGGCCTTAAATGGGGAAATTTTAGTAGATGTGTGATAGGTAGTATCACATTACCATTCTTCCTTGACGAACCCACTTCATCCATTAAGAATTTCTTTTCTAAAGAGTAACATTGTAGATAACCTTAAAAACATTTGTTAACTATTTTTGTTTGACCATTTGAATGTGTATGATATGTAGAACTCATGGCAGCTAGTGTTTCTCCACTCATATTAAATAATTATTTCTAAAAGTTTCTTGTTACTATTACTTTAGGAAAACCATGAAGACTATGAATTTATTTCACGGACACTTCTGCCACTTGGCTTGTTGTTTATGTACTTTGAGCTCTACAAAAAAAATCTACAAAATTTGTCTATATAAATGACCACAAAAATGTAATGCTTACCTTTATATTTCAGTAACCCTGTAATAAAGTCTATTGATATATCTTCTAGTCTTTGAATATGTATGTGGAATGGTTGAAGTAACCCTAGAGATTTTACTATCTCTCTTTTATTTATTATGCAAACTCGACCTTCTCTTACAAAATTTTGAATATCTTTCTTCATTCCTTCCAAAAATATATTTTTTGATCCTTTGAGATGTTTTAAGGAACCCTGCGTCCTACCATCAGAGAGACATGGGACTCCCTTAATATTTGTTTATTCAAATATGCTTGCATGCATAAAAATATTCTACATTTGCACCAAAGTATATATCTCTTTCACTCCCAATGCTCCATAGAGTTCATCCCATCCTTTATAAATTTTAGTTTTTGTTTAGTACTATTGTCATTTTTCCATTATGGCAAGCTTCTTCTAGCCACATAGGAATAGAAAATGTAATTGGATATAAATTTGAGGCCTCTTCTATTTTAGAAAGAGCATCATGTACTAAATTTTCCTTACCCTTTTTGTAGATTATCTCAAAATTAAAACTTTGCATTTTTTCTCCTCATTTTTGTTAATCTTCCAATGAAATCCATAGCTTCAAAAAATACTTTATGCTATCATGGTATATATTGACTTTAAAGTACCTCCCAATGATATACTATCCCCATTTTTTATTGCATGTAATACTGCTTCCATTTATTTTTCATACGTAGATTTCAACAAATATTTTCTTTGAATTCTTTGCTTTTAAAAGCCAATGATATCCCTTATTGTGTTAATGTTACGTAAATTCCTTGTCCTAGTGCCTCACACTCTACCGTGAATGTTTTACCAAAAGTAGGTGCAACCGATGTTGGTGTAGAAGACATGGCATCCATTAAAAGAGAGAATGCCAAAGTAGCCTCATCATTCCATATAAATGATATTTTCTTCAAGAGATATGTGAGTGGAATTGAAATGCATGCATAATTCTTAACAAATGATCAATAATATCATGTAAGTCTAAAAATCTTCTAAGAACCTTGATTTTCTTAGGAATAGGTCATTTTGTAATAGCTTGCATCTTTTGAGGCTCCAACTTCACTCCTTCCTTTAAAACAATATGAACCAAATACTCGAATTCTTATTTCCCAAAAGCACATTTGGATATTTTTATATAAAAATGATTGTTCTCAATAATTTATATAACTTTTCCACATGTTTAGTGTGGTATTCCCATGATTTATTATAAATATGTGTATTATCAAAGAAAACCAACCCAAATTTTATAAGATGGGATCAAACAAAATTGTTCTTAAGTCGAGCCCGCCGGACTTCAAACGGCGATAAACCATAATTCAAGCCAAATTCGCGTTCCAAAATAGCCTGCTGACGTCGGCCAATTTTGTGACGCGAAAACCAATTGAATTCCGCCCTAATCTTTTTCGGGTCCGAAGTTGGGCTGGCGTACGGAGGGAGAGTTGTGACGCGAATTTCTTATAAAATTCGCCCTAATCTTTTTCAGATCCGAAGTTGGCCGCGACGGAGGGAGAGTTGTGACGCGAATTTCTTATAAAATTCGCCCTAATCTTTTTCAGATCCGGAATTCCACTACGCGAACGGCCCAAACAAAGATCTGCTCCAATCAATTTCTGCCATGTGTCCTCAATCAAATGTTGCCCTGTTCCCGGATGCGGGTGCATTCGATGGCGTTTAAGGTGATGGGACATGGATGTGGCGATTTCATATCAATCGCATTAAGTTTTAACGTTGTTCAATTAAGTTCCAAGGTTTTCACATCTAATCGCATTAAGTTTTAACATTGTTCAAGATCGGACCTCCACTCCTGTTAGCGATTCCGCATGCTCCAATATGATCCGGCCTTCGGCTCTCATTAATGATCAGAGATTAATTATGATGGGCATCCTTCGATTGCATTGCAGTTGGGTCGATAAAATGGCATTTCGCTATGGTTTTTCAGACGAGCCGGTTGCTGGGTTACACTGCCTGCTCATTGTGACGAGAAGGAGAAGTGGCCAGCTGAACTGCTGCTTAGACCTTGCTGCATATCTGCATTTCTCTCGGTCTGGTCCTTGTCTGTCTTCCTCTGTTTCTTGGAATTATGCTTCTCCGTCTCCTCTTGTGCCCACTGCTAGTGAGACTGCATCCATGCCTCGCGTGCGTCAAAGGATGCGTTGCCGCAGGGGGAGCACTAGAGGTCAACCCTTGCGCGCTCCCTCCAGCCCCTCAACCGAGTTGTCTTCCGGCCAGTCCAGTGATTATTACGCAGGTTGCTATCCAAATACTAGGAGTGGGCGGGGTCGGGTTGTAGGATCTGGCCACCGTATGGATTCCCCTGCTCCTCGTTTCCCCACCGCTAGTTCACCTTCTCCCACGACGCGCACTGCGCAATTTTCCTTTAATTGCTCTCTCAACCGCCCACGAATCACAGCTTCAGTCACTGTGGTTTTCCGCGAGGAGGCCCAAACGGAGGAAGAATGCACCCGTCTGGCGGGTCTGAGCTCGGAAAAAGCCGGCCAGCATTCGGGCCTTCAGGAGGGGAGCCGTGGCATGAATGTGGAGGTAGCACCTAGCGATCCTGGACCTTCCGAAGGATGGTGCCGAATCGTCGAGGAGCCGGAGGAGTAGTTTGGTTAATTTGTTTTTCTTGCTTCATGGCCCACTTAATTGGGCTGCTTTTAGATTATTTTACTGTGCTAGACCTTTTTAATATTTTTGAATTCTGTAAATTAAATGTTCAAGACTGGTTTCCCCGTATGAGGGCAGTCTTCTTAATTTTTTTATTTTTTGATGACAAAATTTCCATGAGTCCGGGCAATGATTTTGACTTCGGTGTAATTTTATTCCCACTGTTAATAGATTAACTTTACTTAGAAAAAAAAATGTTGCCCTGTTTCTATTTTAAACCTGTTTTTTGAAATACAGAGCCATGTTTATATGGTCTATGTATTATACTCTTTCTCTGTATATATACAGGAACCTTTTTGCTATGAACAGGGTGGATGTTGTAGTGGGCTACTAATGGAAACAAGCGAGCCTGAACCTTACATCTCGGATGCAACAGATGGTTACCAATTTTGGAATCAAGCGAGCCTGATCTTACAAGCGAGCCTGGGTTTCTGCAGATGGTTTTTATTTCCGGGAACAAGCGAGCCAGAACATACAATCGACCCTGGGTTTATACATATTTTTTCTCTATCATGGATGATTTTTGTGTGAGGCGTATATCAACAGTACATGTCTCTGCACATTTCCTGTATCCACTTTATGATACTATTTTATGTGTTGACAGGTTATCACTCTGCCTTCAAAACTAGCGATGCTGGTTTATTGATATGGTATGATGGTATTTTTATATTTTGGACATATCACACTCCTCACATGATTAGCGTTTTTCTCTGTTCAAGGATTTTGGGTACTTTAATTTGTATTTGGAACAATGGAAGTCGGTACTCTATCTGTTGCTTTACTATTCTACATACTGCTATTTCACTTTCTTATAGATGCCTCGGGCATATTTGGATGCTTTCTGAGATTGTCGATAATCTCCATGTGGACCGTTACTGGGTTTTATATCAAGTCCCTGTATGTGACATGGGGTATTTTTCTATCACTGTCTGGGGTGGGACTTCCACTTTTATGAATGGATATTTGGGTTCCAATCTTCAGATGTGAAAATGTAATGACTTCATGGACTGTTTTACTTCATATAATATATTCAAAACAACGTTTTTTCTCTTGTTAAAAAAAAATGATTAATGTTTATCACTCTGCCTTCAAAACTAGCGATGATGGTCTATGTTGCTGGTTTATTGATATGGTCTGATGGTATTTTTATATTTTGGACATATCACACTCCTCACATGATTAGCATTTTTCTTTGTTCAAGGATTTTGGGTACTTTAATTTGTATTTGGAACAATGGACGTCGGTACGTACTCTATCTGTTGCTTTACTATTCTACATACTGCTATTTCACTTTCTTATAGATGCCTTGGGCATATTTGGATGCTTTCTCGGATTGTCGATAATCTCCATGTGGACCGTTACTGGGTTTTATATCAAGTCGCTGTATGTGACATGGGGTATTTTTCTATCATTGTCTGGGGTGGGACTTCCACTTTTCTGGATGGATATTTGGGTTCCAATCTTAGGATGTGAAAATGTAATGACTTCATGGACTGTTTTACTTCATACAATATATTGAAAACATCGTTTTTTCTCTTGTGAAAAAAAAAATGATTAATGTTTATCACTATGCCTTCAAAACTAGCGATGCTGGTCTATGTTGCTGGTTTATTGATATGGTCTGATGGTCTTTTTATATTTTGGACATATCACACTCCTCACATGATTAGCGTTTTTATTTGTTCAAGGATTTTGGGTACTTTAATTTGTATTTGGAACAATGGACGTCGGTACTCTATCTGTTGCTTTACTATTCTACATACTGCTATTTCACTTTCTTATAGATGCCTCGGGCATATTTGGATGCTTTCTCAGATTGTCGATAATCTCCATGTGGACAATTACTGGGTTTTATATCAAGTCCCTGTATGTGACATGGGGTATTTTTCTATCATTGTCTGGGGTGGGACTTCCACTTTTCTGGATGGATATTTGGGTTCCAATCTTGAGATGTGAAAATGTAATGACTTCATGGACTGTTTTACTTCATACAATATATTGAAAACATCGTTTTTTCTCTTGTGAAAAAAAAAATGATTAATGTTTATCACTCTGCCTTCAAAACTAGCGATGATGGTCTATGTTGTTGGTTTATTGATATGGTCTGATGGTCTTTTTATATTTTGGACATATAACACTCCTCACATGATTAGCGTTTTTCTCTGTTGCAGGATTTTGGGTACTTTAATTTGTATTTGGAACAATGGACGTCGGTACTCTATCTGTTGCTTTACTATTCTACATACTGCTATTTCACTTTCTTATAGATACCTCGGGCATATTTGGATGCTTTCTCAGATTGTCGATAATCTCCATGTGGACCGTTACTGGGTTTTATATCATGTCCCTGTATGTGACATGGGGTATTTTTCTATCATTGTCTGGGGTGGGACTTCCACCTTTCTGGATGGATATTTGGGTTCCAATCTTCAGATGTGAAAATGTAATGACTTCATGGACTGTTTTACTTCATATAATATATTCAAAACAACGTTTTTCCTCTTTTAAAGTTTCATTTTTTTTTAAAATTGAACCCGTCGTCGCTATATCGACGCCTTGTAAGCGTCGCAATTGCGACAACTTCAAAACGTTAGAAGAGCGACAGTATAAAAATGTCGGACCACATTTCATTTGAATTGCGACAATTTAAAAATGTCAGAAGAGCGACGTTCAAAACGTCATACCACATTTCGTCGGAATTGCGACAGCTTACAAACGTCGGAATAGTGACGTTCAAAACGTCGGACCACATTGCGTTGGAATTGCGACAGTTTACAAACGTCGGAAGAGGGACGTTCAAAATGTCAGACCACATTTCGTCGTAATTGTGACAGTTTACAAACGTCGGAAGAGCGACGTTCAAAACGTCGGACCACATTTCGTCGGAAGTGCGACAGTTTACAAACGTCGGAAGCACGACGGTTTGGGAAACGTCGGAAGAGTGACGCTTGTTTGGAAGCGACGGAAAAACTATCGATAGTGCGACACTTTTTAAGTGCGTCGGAACTGGACGGTATGGAAAACCACGTTTTTCCCACCTTCTAACTATCGCTCTTGCGACGACTATGTGTCGGAATAGTGACGAATTGGCCGTCGGAAATTCCGCGAAATTTTCTAGTGCCCCTTCTTATACTTGGTTATGGCAGTGGTAGTAGTAGTGGATGGAGGTTCTTATATATTACCCAGTATATAGTCCATGAGATGATGGTCTTCTAATTTGAGATCTAATATCATCTTCCAAGCATGGAAGTCATCCCTTCTAGTCAGCTTGTCATCCTCCTTGAAGCCATAACTGTGGAACCCATTTTTCTCTTTTGGTGATTGCTATAAGTTAGGGCTTGTATTCACCTCAGATTTGATACCATGTAGAATTTTGTAGATGTTCTATGCTTGATGCAAATTTACTTTTATTGACAACAATCACATGAATTTACAAGTAAAATGAAGATAGAACATACCAGTGATCCTTTAGAAGACAAGTCAGAAACAGATAAAGGTGATGGTGCGTTACGGTGGTCAACAGGATGCTTCAACCAATAAAGAATTCACGGTCAGCCAACCCAGCATGTGTCACAACAATCCTCAAAATAGTCACACGGTCAACTCATAAGTCAACCTCATAAAATTCAACGCTGCCCAGAAAAGTCAACGAAGGCAGCAACACTAAAAGTCAACGCAGCTCAACTTCTGGTCAACCTTTGACCTCGATTTCTATGCAAAAGAGTATGGCCTCCTTAGATCCAAGTCTCCTCCAAAATTCAGCCCAATCAGACCATGCATTGACCAAAGTAAACAATGGTCAAACTTCCCCAGAAACCCTAACCGCAGATTTCTGGCTGCAACAAATTTCGTCCTCCTTGCTACGGTGAAATTCGTCCTTCTTGCTGCGGTAAACTTCGTCCTTCTTGCTCCTTAGATGCTCATATAAGAGGAGGAGATGTGTGTTGAGATGATTGGAAAAAATGCTGCAACATTGACCCTATAAATACCAATCATGATAGGTGTGTGACACATCTGCTGTGAATAAAAACCTTAAGGCCGACCTGCACTTAAATTTATTATAAATAATAATTTCAAAATAAATGTTCTGCTCATCAGATTAAAATCAATTTTAGATTGATTTTACACCTCTCTGAAAGAGGAATCCAATACAAATATTGAAATCTTCATCTGAGCATCTCAAGATGGAGTTTGGACCTAGTTGTCCAAATTTAACAGGCAATGAAGAACAAACAGAGCTATGGTTCCTTTGAAAAACATTTCTTAGTCTAAAACCTTTGTCCTACTGCAATTTAGAAGGATGAAACAACATGATACATAAGAAAACATGAACTGAATAGAAGCACATTACCATTAACCAAGCTCCGGGATCCTGCAATCAAGCCTTCTCCATCATCAATCAAGACAAGCCATTCACAAAATCCACAATACCAATTTCTTCTTCAATCTCCAAAAAAATCTATGTATTGCTCCAAAGAGTCATCAAATGCCAACCTTTTACAATGAGGCCCTCATGCTCTATTTATCTAGCAAAGGAGGGAAAAAACCCTAAATAGAGTTTGAAAATGTCAAAATCATCCATAAATGTCATTTATGCCTAAGAGACCATGCAAGGCCCAAGACACAAAATATCTCATGAAATAAATGCAAAACTAACTCGTAGCACCTAAATTTGGAGTGATTTGCCTCAAAAAACACTAAAATATCATTTTTCCATTAATGAGTGTCTTTTGTTGACTTTTTGGCCAAAAACGTAGCACAAAGGTTTGAAAGCATAGTGCTTGTCCAGAAAAACTAGGTCCACTTGCAACCAAGTTTTGATTCCCTTCCCGATGTTGGAATTGGCTCTGTGATGGCCCGTTGGAAAGCCTGCTGCATATAATTTCCAAAAATACCCTTGGTTTTCTGATTGAGATTGATTAACCTATCCAAAAGGCAAATTTCCCAAAACTTTTCTACGAGCAGCGCCAGGCTTGTAAATGAGGCAGAAATGTGAAAAATGAGGTGTTTTTTTGCCTTTTGAGGGACCGAAAATGCTCCAAATGCTCTGAAAATTGGTGAGAATATTTTAATTGAGCTGAGGATTGCAAAAATGCCAAGTTTTCCTCCTGAGGATGCCTGAGATGAAATTTTAGCGCCAAGGGTGCTGCGCTTAGAGGCCTCAAAATTTGTAAAAAACCAAAATTTGTCAAAATTTTCCCAAAATTGGTGGATGTCTTCCTCATGACATTTTAGAGACCTATAGATAAGCTTGAGCTAATATTACAAGGTTTTCTTGGTCTTTTTCCTCTTTCAATGCTTGTATCTTGACATGGGCCTTTTTGAATTTAGCCCTTGTAACTTGGTTTCTCCAAGCGTAATGCTTTGTCATCTTCCTTTCGAGATCAAGATGCTTATTGGCTTTCTCCAATTTAGCCTCCAAGTGTATGTTGGCTCTTTCTAGCCAAGGATCCCGATCATATGCAATCTCCATTGCCAACAGCTCATCTAGAGGGAGCTGCTTTGCCAATGCTGATTCTTGTTCTCTTTGTTTTGCCAATGCCTTCTTCAAACCCATGGTTCTTCGTCTCCTCCTAGACTACCCTTCTTGATCTTCAATTTGCTCATAGGTGCCCATGAACTCTTCTAGATTTACCTGTGCCCTTTGAGCTTCTTCTACAGGCCACGATTGCTCTAGCCTCATAAATGGAAATTTGTGCTCTAAGTTTTGTTCTCCATCTCAAGGGCATCATTCACACTCTTGGCCCTATCTAAATTTTCTTGGGTATTCAATTAGGGTGTTGGTATCCAGTGTTTTGATAGTTTGGCAAATCAAAAAGAAAGACATCAAGAATAATCTTTAGAGTTCCGGGATCTAGTCCTCCTGTTCTTAGAGAGGGATCTCTCAAATATTTGTTTGCAAAGGTTTATCTTGTTTGCTTTGGTTATGGATTTTTAGACTAGTTATTACGTGCAAATGTTTGTTTGGTTGGGTTGAGTTGATACAGCAGAATATGAAAGGTCTAGGAAAGATAGACAGAAAGAGGAAATATCTGGTTCATTGGGCAATGGAGTCAAAATAAGGTCATGAAAAACTCTTTAAGGGATATGGGATATCAAAGGGAAAATCTAACTTGGCCACGGGATCCTTTTTTTTGGAATGAGATGGACATTAATGTTTTAGAAAGAGAAACTCAATTCTCAACAAAAGGAACTTGAAAACATAACTTAACAATAAAGAGATATTTGATAGACAGGGCTAACCATAAATTCCACAAACATTCTTTAAGCAAATAATGACTTCAAGACAACTTTTAAAATGAAATCTAAGATTCGGGGAACTCCCCGTTTCCTCAAAGATTTTATTTTAAAGGACTTAGAAAACATAAAAGATTCACTGATAGCTGCATTCATAGAAGAGGGAACACCTAAATAACATCTATGCTTGAAACTATAAAGACCTTCAAAACAACTGTTCAAACAGGGGCAAAGGGTAAGATCAAAACTGACCTCTTTGATTAACTTAAGACAATGGTACTTCAAAGGGAGACTTCAATAACAGCTTTCAAGTGATGGCAGACAAGCAGGGAGAACCATAAATCATGCTGAAACCAACTATTTGAGCTATCAAGGAAATAAACAAGCATGAAGACTAAAGATAAGGTTTAAAGCCTCTAAAATACTTCAGCAGAAGAAAACATAAAACAGTGAAGGATGAACAGGTCTAAGGTGCTTCCAGGAGTCATTTCTTAGCCTAAAAATTTCAACCTACTGTAGTAAGAGATTATGAAACATAATGAAAATAGGAGAAAACATTAAACAGTTAAAATACTTCACCAACAACCAAGCTCATGAATCCAATGATAGAGCCTTCTCAGGAACGGGCATGCAACAACATCATCAAGGCATCCAAGACTTCAATTTGTTTTCAACTTCAACAGACTCGTATATTTATTTCAGAGAGTTTCAATGTTACAACCTGTGATCAAACAGCAACCAACAACCAACAATTTCTCATCTTCTTCTGAGGTATTTATAGAAGAATGAGGAGGTGATCTAAGAAAATATCTCTCAGGATAATTAATACAGGTTCAAGACTTCTTGGCCTTTTGAGGGGCTCGAGGAAGAAATTTACAGGTGGATCAATGTATTAACTATTTTACAATAAATATCAAAGCTCGGTGGGAGCTTTATTTTGACTTTGACGCTCTGTGTGTTGTGTGGAGTAACCCCGTAGATATTTTCTGCATTGATTTCCTTGCAGAAGTAACTCCCTGGCTGCGCTGAGGCAAAATCTGATCTTCTTCAATAACTTCGGCCTCTGTTTGAAAGGTTTGAGGCAATAGGTGGCTTTGTGGTAGCTGAGGAATCAATTTGCCTCAAGATGTGGTGGTGGAGGCTTTCTGTCTGATAAAACACTTTAGGATTTCTTATTAATTTTGTCTTAATTCGAGGGATTAGGATTTTGATATTCAATCTTAGCCGTAATCCTGCAAATCTCTCTTCTATCTTCAATCTTCTGTGCTTTATTTTCAAAACTGATACTCTTTAGCTGTTCTTTCGAATAAAACAGCGTCTTGTCGATGTGCAGGGCCGCGCTGGGCTTTACGGCATCAATGCTCACAGAGCACCGACGAAACATGGAATGGAGCCCCGCGGATGGCTTCTCTTTAATGAAACGAAGGCATGAGAATCGTCATTCCCAGCCCTCGGCATTTCTTCGTAATACAACGGAAAACCATTTAAAACACCTGCATAAAACACAAAACAATTAAGAAATCCTGCGAAATGGGTTAGACTGCTTCAGAAGGCGGAAAGGAGCGTAGCCGTCGGTTGAAGGCAACCAGCGGTGGAGATCTGCATAGAAAGGCAAAAAGGATAGCGGGAGAAGAATAAGGAGGAGCAGTTTTGGACCGTCCGATCTGGACACGTGGACGGTCCGGATTGAATTGGAGGATCTCAATCGGGGGATTGCAATCGGGGGGGAAAACAAAACGCATGCGATTGAATTTGTGCTACGATTGAGCGATGACCGTTGATCTGAGGATCAGATCAAACGGCGGGAAATGAATCGGCGAGTTTGGAAACAGCAGTAAGACTTGTGATCGGAGGGAAAGAGGACCGTTGGATCTTGGAAGGCGGAGAGGAGATCAACGGTGAACAACCAATCGGAGATCGGCAATCGGAGGCGAGATAAAACGCATGTGATTAAAACTTGCGATGCGATTGAGCGCAGGCCGTTGGATCAAAGGATTAGATCAACGGTCGGGATTGAATCGGGGATCGGCAATCGGGGGTGAAACAAAACGCATGCGATTGAAATTTCCAATGCGACGTAGCGATGGCCGTTTGATCAGCGTTAGATCAATGGCGGGGATTAGTTCTAGAGTGAACCGGTGGAAATAACTTTATAACATATGAAACCCAAAGTTTTTAACAAAAACAAAGGTTTTTTGATGGATCGGGATATACATATAATATGAAATGGCTGGCGCCCGTTTGCGGGGCCGTCGGATATATGGAAAACAATGGGCCCGAGGCTTTATTTAATAAAGGCCAATCGCAATCGGAACTGCGGGCTTGGCAAAAGACTTGCGATGTTTGAATGTGTGCGATGCGATTAGCGCCAAAGGCTTTGGCATTTGGTTCTAACACATGGGCATGTGGAGGGGAAGTGGTTTAGTACTTAGCCCAAAGGGCTTAAGTCCATAGCAAAGACTTGCATTTTTTATGAATTTTTCTTGGTCTTTCAATGGAAATGGGGGGTTCCGAAATAGTTAAAAAGTGAGTTTTTAACTATGGAAAGGGGAATTTTTCATAAATGGAAGAAGAGCACTTTATGAAAACAAGGCAGCTTTGATGGAGAAAAGGGGAGCAAATGAAGGTTTGAGAAGGGGAAAAATGAATATCTTTCAGCAGTCTTTCATTTGGGATCAGCAGAATTTTCTGAGTATAAAAGGCAAAGATAATGAAGATTTTGGACAGAGGCATGAGGCCTTAAAGAGACTTCAAGAGCCAACAACTTTTAGTGATAAAATTTGTTCCTTGGAGGCTCAAAAATTCTTAGCCACCTTTTGGTATAACAAAATATTATAGGTGGCTAACATGAGAATTTTTGTTCTAGATGAGAAAGTTTGAGATCCTTGCTTCATTTTACTCGTCACTGTCAATTTGAATGATTTCAAACTCTCTCTCAACCTCATGTTGATCTTCTTCTTCCTCTTTGATATTTTGTTTGCCTTTTTCAATCTTCTGAGCTGAGGTGGATGGCATGGTCCCTTTCCTTTTAGAAGAAGCAAAAACAAGCATTTGTACTCTGTGATATGTCAATGGAAGAGGTTTGATTGTGGTCATTTCAGTGTGTTGATCATGGCTGCTATCATTTGTTTCCATGTTTTCCTCTTCACTACCCTTACTACTGCTTACCTCTTTTCCTTCAACATCAACCTCACTTTCAACCTCTTCACTGATTTTGGCATTTTCATTTTGTTCTTCATTGTAGCTGCTTGCCTCATCATTGCTGTGATATTCATTTTGACTATCAGCTTCTTCATTTTCCTCACTGTTTTCATGACTGTCACGACTATCTTCTTCCTTGTTGTCCTGCTCATAATTGATGCTTGCTTCATTGGTGTCCATACTGTCCTTAACCTCTTCATTTTCTGCATTTTTATCCTCTTCATTTGGGTTTCTCTCTTCATCTTTTCCCTCATCTCCGTCATGACTATGAGCCTCACTATTTTGACTGTCATTAGGGCTCTTTGTCTCACTACTTCCCTTAGGATCATCCTCTGTTTCTTTGTCACTTGCCTCATATTCATCATTATCCACCTCCATGTCTTACTTCATTGCTGACATCTTCTTCATCACTGCTTAATTCATTTCCACTGTCAGCTTCCTCATTTTCTTGAATTTTATCCTCTTCATTTTGGCTATTATCTTCATCTTTTCCCTCATCTCCGTTATGACTAGGAGCCTCACTATTTTGACTGTCATTAGGGCTCTTAGTCTCATTGCTGCCCTTAGGATCATCCTCTATTTCTTTGTCACTTGCTTCATCTTCATCGTTATCCACCTCCATGTCTTCTGCTTCATTGTTGACCTATTCTTCATCACTGCTTAATTAATTTCCACTATCATCTTCTTCATTTTATTCATTATTATCCTCTTCTTTGTTTCCATGTTTTATTCCTCTTGTTGGCACAACTCATCATCACCCTCATCTTCACTTTGGTTTGATTCATTGTCACCCTCACCCTTATTGTCACTTGCTTGTTCACTGCCACTTCCTTCTTGATATGATGCATCAGGAGAAGACGAGGAAGGGAGATTTTCTTGAGGAGAGGATATTTGTGTAGATGATGAGTCATGGTCAGTGGGAAGTGATGGAGAAGTGGAGGGAGAAGGATGAGATGATGAGGGTAAATTAGGCTGATGATGAGGCTGTGGGCTTGTGAATATTTCATGGGCTATGAACACCTCCAAGGGTATGCCTTTTTGCTCCAACTGATGTAGTACCACCATCTTGATCAAGGAGTGGTGGAACACAATCTACATTTTCTACGAATAAATCCTCCTTCAGACAACAGAAGACATCTTTTCAATACTTCTATACAAGTAGTAGGGTAAATGAAGCATTTTAACCCTGGTAAAGTGCATGTGTAATTTGATATGGTAGGAGTAGAGCCTAGAGTATCTCGCCTCACATGTAAAATATTTCATGATGACCTTCATTAAGGGTAGATACCTCTCCAGCAAGTGTGAGAAAGGGAAAATAGTCTTGCAACTTTCTTTGTACCTAGGCTTGAGGAATGGCTCATAACAACTCATGTCCAACTTTTCCCTTTTGAACCATTTTTCACCAACATCAGGAAGTCTAGTAGCATAGGCAATGGTATCTGATGATAGGTTAAAGTATACCCCTACAAGATTTACTTGTTTATTATGTACATTTAGGACAAAAAACCTAGTGAGCTCAGGGTGACTTTGCACTTGTTGGACCCTTTCACAAAACTGGAAACACCCTACATTCTGAAATCATGTGAGAATCATGGGAGAGGTGGTAATATCCACAATGTCTTGGGGTTCAAATCTGTTAACCTTCCCACCCTTGTGCTTTGGCCTCATAGGTACTTGGCCTCTTTCACTTCTCACACTCCATTCTTCTCCTGACATCGTGATTAGTGCTGCCTTTAAACAACCCTAGGCTTGCTTGTGAAACTTGATTAGGATGAGTGAAATGGAATAATGGTGAAAGACAATTTTTTTTTGCAATTGAGTGAGAGGGAGGTGTAGGTGTATGACTAATCGCATTTGAGCTTAGGTGAAGGATTAACTTGAACTCACTGTAACAACCCTAGTGAAACTTGTCTTGACTGATAATTTCTTGTTTGGAGGTCAAAAGAGAGTGTTTTTCATGAGGACTTAGGGCTTCTAGTTACTAGGGTTCAATAAATTACCTTAAGCATAGAATCATGAATTTCACTGGAGGATAAGGAAAACATGCACTTACCAACCTTTGACTTCTTTGCAGGTCCTTGGATGTAGTTTGGAGGTGCTCCCTTGTGATTTTTTTGGCAATTTTACAAGTGAAAAAGGGTTTCTGGCCTAGGCGTAGCACCTGTACGCACAATCGGGTGTCAAGCCTCCTGGGCGAAGCGTCTGCCTGTGTGTAGGCCTGCTGAGTCTCCTAAGCCTAGCGCTACATGATACCCTACCTGTCGGTCTCCTCCTGAGCACAGCGCCAGGAAATTTTGGGCCTGTCAGGTCTCCTCCTACATGAAGTGCTGCACGATGCCCTGGCTGTCGAGTCTTTCTAGGTGAACGGGTAGCGCCTGCCTGAACGCATAATACGTTCACTCGAACGAAAAGTGCAGTGTATTTTTACACTGCAAAAAACCTCAAACACGTAGCACCGGGTGCTGTAAGTGTAGCGCTGGCACGAACGCGTAGCGCCGAGTAACCTTACCCAGATTTTGACTGAAACTCATAAAATTCTCATTGAAGGATTTTTTACTCTTTAATAGAATGACTCTTTATAGTCTTAGGAAAATACATTTGTCCCTTGTAAACCCATTTTCTAATGTTTTTTAGTCTCTTGTCACTTTTCATTAATATTTCTTTGCCCTTTACTGCAGGTGACTTGAAAACCTTTAAGTGGCTCTTTTTCCTTTGGTGGCAACTTGTTTAGCACTGTCAAAACTTATTTTTTCTTGCATTGTGAAGTTGAAATCACGTTTTTACCCCCTTTTACATTTCCTAGTGTGGGTGACTTAATAACAGGGTTTTTTCCCCTTTTCACTGATTTTTGGGCATGACAAACTTATCTTTTACAATGACTATAATCATGTTTTCCATATCTCCTCTTGGGCCAGTTCTGATTTGTTGTAGGTGCCATGAAATAATGATTTATCCCTGTCTGATGTTCTTGGCGTTTGACACATTCAATTACATAACAACAACCTCATGGTTAGCTTGGCCTTCCATTTTGAAACTCAACCCTATGATTTTATTCCTTTGATCATTGAGTGCAAATGGCTGGAAATGAAGGCTTGACCTTCCTTATACTGATACTCTTTGCATTGTTTCCCTTTGAGGTAGTGAGATAATTTACCTTGGAAAACCCTTGAAGTCACTTACAATAGTTTCCTCAAACCTTCTGTTTGATGTCATCATGGAGGCCTATCATCTTTATTTCACCTCTTTTCACTATATGTCCAAAATCTTAGGTTTCTGGGCTGTTAGAGAAGAATCATTAGTGTTTTCTTATAAGTTCTCTATAGCCCTTTCAAATTCATTCATTTATGTGCAGCTCACCTGAAAATTTTCCCTTTTCCATCTATGATTTCTAAAAATCTTCAATTCATGCTTGGTTGTATTGGTGTGCCTCTTCAATGTGATTTTCTGCCTTGGCTCCTTGCTTGGCACACTACTTTCCCAATTAGTCTTAGGAACCCTGATTCTTCTTGAACATAAGCTGCTTCCTCCTTATTTTCTGTGGATGTCCTTTAATGAGGAGCAGGCATCTTACCTTACCAATTTTCTTTCTGATAATCACCATGACAGTCCTGCATAAATGTAAAAAATGAATAGCTGTCCTTTGCAGAATTTGAACTTGATAAGGAGGTCTTCCTTGGAGGCTTTTTTGATTTATCTTGGAAAAACAAGTGCTGACCTTCTTTCACATTTGATTAAGCTTCTAGCACATGAAAAACAGTGATTTAGAACACCAAATTTAACCCTACAACCTTTGAAACCCTAGTGACCTTGTGGAAGGCTCTTTGACTTGGTCTTTGACTGAAAGCTTGGCTTAGGATATTTGAGTGTGAAAAACAATTTTTTTGAAAAATTGATGTATTGAAGATCCAAAATCCAATGTACTTGATTTATCTAAAGAGCTTACATAGACAGTTTTGAGACCATCAATGCTTTGAGACATCTAGTGAACATGGGAAATGGTAGGCTATTTGGAAATCCTAGGTGGAAAGTGGACGGGTTAAGCATAGGAAAAACAGAGTACTGAGGTTATGGGTGTGAAAATGGGACAAAGATGAGTGTCATGAGCCCATGAGGGGTGTTCTAGGAGTGATAGGCTAACCAGGGAATGGCAGAGTAGTAAAGTAGTGAAAAATTTGTTTTAAGGATGATGAAGGTAGTGAGATTTCTAAAACTCACAATATTCATGAATATTGTTTTTAGAAATATAGGACAAGTATTTAGTCATCTACAAATAGTAAAAATTACTGATGACTAATAGAAGACTTGGAAAAATAATTCACGAATGACACTACAAATCAAGGAGTGGAAGAGACTAGGACCATATTATATATATCGGAAGAGAGATGGTCACCAGAACAACCACCCATCCCCCATAGCCATCCTCAGCATGAAGTCCAATTTTTGGCATTATGTGATGAACATGATCATTTGATCACTCAATGTGCAAGTTTGCAGTTGTTTCAAAGATGATACCTAGTCAATCCGGTGTACTTCAAAGGGTTACAACCGGATAAACTTGTAACATATGTCAAGATAATCACCACCTTCATCTTTGTCCTTATGTTCTGAAATTCTGGTTAGTGTTAGATTCACTATGGCTGGCCATATCCGATCTCACTGACTTGGAAATATCAGATTTAGATTCCATAGAAAGTTCCACAACCCAAGATAATAAAGTGACTAAGTCCATCCTCGGTGTATCTGAAGTGAGGCATCCACTAAAATTAAAACTTCCCACCCCCAAACCCCCTCCATGCCCCATCCCAGTCTACGTATTATGTGAAAAAAGTAACCTTTTGATCACTCAGTGCCTATATTTAGTATCATTACGAAAATGGTACCCAATCACATTGGTGTTCCAAATGGATTGGAAACAAAGGAGCGACAATATTGTCTAATTTTGAAAGACAACCACCACACTCGGCATTGTCCTTACATCCCCCAATTTCGACTAATGCTAGACGTCATGCGCTCATTCGTCATCAATAATTCAAACGTTTCTGGTTTCGAGTTAACACAACATATCCAGTCAGTAGCAATGAGGTATTCCCCCCATTGTCACCAACCACCTAGAAATGCGAAGGTGACCCATTGCCCCAGCAAGGTAAGAATCCAATCAAACATCTCATGTGCCCTATGTGATAAAAATTACCACATGGTCAATCAATGTCAGGAGCTTGATAAGTTCACTAAAATTATTCACATGGTCACCCCCATATCCAACATTCACCTCTCTAATAAAGAGAAGATCACGCGCTGTTATTTCCAAATTTGCTCGCAATTTCACCGCATAATCGATTGTCAATATCTATTATGGTTTATAGCGGCTAGAGTAGCGTTGAGTCAAAACATACCAAAGAAGCCATAACATCCTTGAGTTAACCTCTTTTGCATTCTTTTACACTTGAGGTGACCTTATTTAGCAATTTAAATGAGACATTGAGAAAAAAATTCTCCTTTTCATGAGACACCAAGACTATTTTTAAAAACTTTGAAATCTTTCACCTTTGGACTTTCACACTCGATAATGACTCTTCAAAACCAGATAAGATGTCTTTGAAGCTTGAAATGACTCTCTTTTCTTTTTTTTGGGACAGTAGTCAAAATGACCTCCCTTGGAGCTCTAACAGTCAATGGTGAATTTTTTTATCTTTTAAATGAGATAGTGAGATAGAGTTCTCAAATTTTCATGAAACATTGAGACAAAGATGAGATGTTTGAAACGTTTTTGAAACTTGAGCCATATGAAACAAGATAGATGGATTTATTTGAACTTCATAAACTTTTTTTTTTTCTCGTTTAGACTAATCCTAATCTTCCCATTTTTTCTCCTTCCATCCCACCCACGGGTTTCGAATCGGTGACCTTACAAAACAGAGTGCCTTAACAGTGCACCCCATCACTGACTGTTCTACACCACATGGGCCCTGAAATTCATAAACTTTATTTCTCCTTCATTAGGGTTTTATGAATGGAATGGAGGGTTGTTACCTTATGTTCAATGAATTTGAAATTTTTTCCAAAGGCAGGGTTGAACCTAGACTTAACCTAAATGAAATTAAATGACATAACCCTAGACCTATTAAATGATGATGATGGATATGGTTACCTTGAAACTGATGATGGCAATTACCTTGAAAATGGTGATGATAAATGAAATGAAGGAGCAAGATACATGGTTTAGCCTTCTTCAGTGACCAAAATTATTGCCGAGAACTGGTTCGAAAAAGTAAAAATTTTGACCTATGACTTAATGGAAAAAAATGAAAGAGTCATTTGATTGCTGACATACCTGGGCTAACAATGGTTCCAGCTGGGGATGGAAGCTCCTTCAGGAGGTTTCAAGAACACCGTAGCTCAGGTAGCCTTACCATTGGGTGATGGAGTCAAATTGGACTTTGAAAAACTTTGACAAACTGGAAATGATGAACTAAATCTGGAAATGATTTTGAATAAAGAAAACTGACTTGAATCTGACTTGACAACTAAATGAAACTTTACTTAAAAAATTTATTGATGGTAGCATATCATCGAGACTTGAGGGTTTCAAATCCTGATGAAAACCACCCACCTGCTGAAGACATATGTACAATCATGTGATATGATATTTCTAGTGTAACCAATCCAACAAATGGATACTTACTAAAATCCTACTCATACGTTCCTAGAGCAGGCAGGAAAAAAATGAAAGAGGCAACTCAAATTTTCCACTGAATCTAATACCTGTATTGACAAGCTTGAAAAATTATTCCTCTACTGATGATTGCAAAAAACTCACTAGAGGATCATGGAAAGCATGTAACATATAATATTCAGGATGATTAAAAGAAAGAAAAAAAACCTTATTCCACAATGTTGGTTCGTCTATATGTTGAAACTGATTCCCAACAAATGGAATAAGAGAAAACTAATTTTCTTTCCCATGATCCACAACATATAAGGGCTCTGAATTTTCTTTAATTTCATCAAACGCAACAATAACATCAAATGAAACTAGGATGTCTTCATCATTAACTAGATCACATAGAAGTTGGCAAGGTCGCTCCAACTGATCATTAGAATCATGAAATAAAACTTGGTTTTCATCATTAAAATTTGATTGATATTTAATTATGGAAGAGAATACTATCTGTTGGAGATGTTCTTGTGGATGATAAGACTACTGCAAATCAAAAAAATATTCTTCAATGATATGCTCAATTTATTTTTCCTGATGATTGGCAAGAGGACTTTGTTCGAAATTCACAGTGCTAATGTGTACACCCACAGGATCTAAAATAACTTGTTATTTTTCATTATTCTCCTCTTCTTGATTAGTTTCAGGCTACTGAGTTTCTTCCTTAACCTCTAGCTGATCAGTGTGTTGTGTTTCTTCTAGAATTGTTTCTTGTGGGGATGTTTATGAGCATCTAGATAATATACATCATCCGTTTCTTCATCATTCAAAGAGGAGGCTACCGTGTGTTGAGTATGATCTCATGTATCAAAGTGATTAGCTTCTTCAGATTGTTGTTGGAAAGAAAAATCATAGAAGGATCCAATGATCTCTTCATCATCCATACACTCGATATCATCAATTATTTTAATATATGCAATAAAACATTCACAATAATCACAATTTTTTAAAAAAGAGACAAAGAAAGATGAGACTTCCCATAATGATAAAACAACACTCTATGGAAATATTTAAGAGAACATAAGCTTCCTTTTGGTAACCCTTGATACCATGCTCTAGATTTGTCTTCTAGGGTAGCCATAAAAATTTTCATTAAGCAATCCTCAGGAAACTTAATCTTAATTTTACATACATTCATGTGAAATATAACCAAATATAGAAAAACCTCATCCTTGTTTCCATCTATGAATTTGGGCATATAAGTTTTCCAATATATGCAAGGAATTCGATTTGGAAAACCAGGAATGTGAGCACGATTCATAGGGGCATACCTTCTAGCAGTTGAATCCATATTGAAAACAATGAAGTCACCAAAAATTTCTTGAAGCTACTTATTTTTTAATAGGGGAGTCGCCATGAAAACTCTGAACTTTTGGATCCTTCACCACTGGAGTCACTAGGTGAAAGATGCATAACCTTTCTTGTGCCTAACCATTTTTCACCATCAGAAATCAGAGCTAATATTTGTCATTCTTTCCTGGGAAAGATTTAACCTTCGCTCCCTGGAAACAACGCTAATAATGTTATCACTCTCCCCAACTTCCCAAGGCTGACAGTAAGATTGGAGAAAAGTAACCACAAACCGAACTTTAGGTCAGGTAGCTAGCCCTACTCGGACCAGAGAGGGCTCTCTCTATGTCACTGACAGTCAAAGGGATAATTGGATATAATGTTTTAGGCTAGTTATTATGCTCAAAATATTTAAGGTTTTTGTTTGTTTGGAGTTTTGCTGGATAGGAATGACAATTAGGAGAGTAGGTATAAGGTTTTGATATAATTTCAAAGGTTTATTTGTAGAGGTAAGGGTGATCCCAATTAGGTAAGATAATAAGCCTGATTATTTTGACATTGTGTATAGAGTGAAATGAGAGGGAATTAGAATGAGCATTAAACTAAATTCATTCATCAGAAGAGCAAGACAATTTCATGAAAATATTATTAAAAACAGAGCATGGAAAGAATATTTTCTGTCAATAAACTAATAAGGCTTAGCATAAAGAATAATATATGTGGAAAATGAGTAAAATAACATTCAAAATCATGATTTTACATAGAAAAAAAAATGCTCAAAGGCATACCACAGGGGTCTCAACACTATGTGTGCAACATTGTCCTTGATTTCATTAGCAAAAGCTTGTACAATAGCTCCACTACAAATAACAACTATGCAACCCCACAAAGGACAAAAGAGAGTCTACTTATAGAAAATATAGAATATGACACCTCATCAGGTCGAAATCCAATCCAAAATGGATCATAAATGCAAAAGATGAATCATTTCCTAGTTTCTAGGGAAGTTAGAAACCATTCCCTGAATTTTAGCTATAAACTAGGAGTGTTTGTCCCTTAAATTTATTAAAAATTACTTCATAGAAGCCAAAAAACCCCAATAAATCTAATTACAACTCATAGCCTCGAATTTGTAACCATTTATGAGCTTGACAAGTGTCATGAGGGAATCCAATTTTGAATGAAGATTTTAAAAACAATTTGCAGAAGCGTAATAGAAATTTGGAATCACTTTTTAGGCACTTTTAGAAGTCCAAATTCACTTATGGAAAAAAGGTCAACTAGCCCTACGTGTCTAGTTTCCATAACATCTTGAATTTTGCAAAATGGACCACGGGAAGGCCTTCAAACATCCATTCTCTCAGGGATACTCCAAAAGCTAAACAAAGTGTTCCAGAAGCATAATCAAGCCCTTTGAGAGGGATTTTTGAGGTCTTCATAGAGGATTTTGAGGCTAAAAGTGGCATGGTTATAAATTTTAGGATGTATTCTACAAAATGTAATAATTAATCACTAAAAAATCCTGTTCCAAACCCATGAAAAGTTGATTTGAAGACTACTTGTCCGGAATTGCAGAAAATGACCTGGAGCAAGTGTATTGTTGGAATTTCTATCACACCGTAACACCTGTGCATAAACTGAAGGAGGTTTTTTTTTCGTTGGCCTATTTTTGAAAAAAAACTCTATCATGTTTGTAAAATTCATCTCCATTACTTTATAAAATTATTTTTAAGCCAAACTATCCCTGTGTGCAATGTAAACCCTCACAAAATACCATGAAGCTGTAAAAATGATTCCATGGGTCTGAGTTGGCTCAAAACTAGAATGGTGACCTCACCTGTAGCTTTTCTTCTCTCTCTCCATCTTTTTTATCACTTAAAGGATGAAAACCCTAGTGTTTTGGTGGAATGAGTGAATGAATGGAAATATGGAATAATAGGGTGTAGGAAGGTGTGATTTTGGTGGATGAAATTAAGGGTCTTAAAGCTGTGAAAATTTCTAGGAAAAATTGAGTAGGCAATTTTGTATGTTAGCTTCAATTTGAAGATGGAATGACAGAAAATGGATGGGTGGAAGGTGTCAAAATGTCTAAAACACAGGAAATTCCCAATTTTGACTGTGAGAATAGCCTGTGTAATAGTAGGGTAAGTTTGTGAGGTGAAATAGGGGTGATGGTGTTGAGCTAAAATTTTGACAAAATTTCAGTGGATAGGATGGTGTCCTGTCTCCACAATGAAGGTGGAATGAAGGAAAATGGAGGGGTATAGGGTATTCAAGACCTCAAAACACAGTCATTTCCCAATTTTTACTGTGGGAAAAAACTAATGAAGAAGTGTTTTTTATTTTTGAGGGTCATGGAGCTTGATAAAATTTTTGATAAAATTTCAGTGGGTAGGTTGATACCTCAGCTCCATAGTGCAAGTGGAATGAGGTCAAATGGATAGGTTTAGGTCCTTCAAAACCATAAAACATTGTCATTTTATATTTTCACTGTTTTTTCTGTGTAAAATAGTTTAGAATTAGAATTTTGATGGTTTATTTCATGTTATGGATGGTGATGTAGGTGATAGGCTTGTTATAATGGAGTATAGGGGTGTATGAATGTGATAGGTGATGGATTAGGGTTTTAGTTTGAATAGGTTAGGGTTTGGTTTGAATAGGGTAGGCTAGGTTTTAACAAAACACTTTTTTTATTTATATGAAGACAGTGGAGACATGGAGAAGACATTAAATACATGAAATGACTGAAAAAACATTACAAATTTGACCAAAAAAAGCATAAGGTGATTACTTACTTTGCTGAGAAGCAACACCAAGGATGATGGGTCGAAGGCTGGAGGGTTTGTAGGGTTTCAGGCTTCAAAATAGCGAAGAATTTCACCTTGCAGAAGTGTAACAATATGGAAATTTCCACCTCCCAGAAGTTAACAATGTGGTTTGTAATACAAAAAAGTGTAACATTGCGTTACGATATACCACAGGAGCGTAAAAACTGCTTTGTTAAGACTACACGAGCGTAACACAAGAGTTCTTTAAACCGCACAGAAGCGTAACAATGAATTTTATTCCCTCAAAAATGAAACACTGGTTTCTCCAAACCACATAAGCGTAACAATGTAGCTCGACAATGAAATATAAATTGCAGAAGCGTAACAATGCCTTCCTTTCACCACAAAAACGTAACAACAAGGATTTTCTGAGCGCTGTGAGATAATTTTGAGAGTATGGAGGGGTAATCAAAGTGGATAAATGTTACTCTCACACACATGAAAGGGTAACAATAAAAGAAGAATGAACACCGGTTTCTCTACACCATTTAAGCGTAACATTGTAGCCTGAAATTGACATATAAAACCTAGAAGAGTAACAATGCCTTCCTTTCACCACATAAACGTAACAACAAGGATTTTATGAGGGTTGTGAGAGAATTTTGAGAGTATGGAGGGGTAATCAAAGTGGATAAATGTTGCTTTCACACATTTGAAAGGGTAACAATAAAATAATAAGGAATTTTCCTTTCCCTTTATAAGCTTTGACAACCCTTACCTTTTGTCATGACATTTACAATGGCTCTTTAACCCTTTTTCACCTAAAAAGGGACTTTTTGCTTCTTAAAGTGTGATGAGAGGAAAATTTTAACCTCTTTTGCATTCTTTGACACTTGAGGTGACCTTATTTGGCATTTTGAATGATACATTGATACAAATTTTCTCCTTTCATGAGAAAACAACACTGTTTTTAAAAACCTTGAAATATTTCACCTTTGGACTTTCACATTGGATAATGACTCTTCAAAACCAAACAAGATGTCTTTGAAGCTTGAAATGAATCTTAGCTTTTGATTGGGATAGTAGGAAAAAATGACCTCCCTTGGAGCTCTCACAGTAAATGGTGACTTTTTGATCTTTTAAATGAGAAAGTGAGACATAGTTCATTTTTTCATGAAACAGTGAGACATAGATGATATGTTTGAAATTTTTTTGAACCTTGAGCCATATAAAACAAGAGAGATGGATTTATTTGAACTTCATAAAATTTCTTGCTCCTTCATTAGGGTTTTTTGAATGGAATGGAGGGTTTCTGCCTTATGTTCAATGAAAATTTGAAGATTTTTCCAAAGGCAGGGTTGAACCTAGACTTGACCTAAATGAAATGAAATGACATAACCCTATACTTCTTGAATGATGATGATGGATATGATGACCTTGAAACTGATTATGGCGATGAACTTGAAAATGGTGATGATAAAGGAAATGAAGTATTAGCATACATGGTTTATCCTTCTTCAGTGACCAAAATTATTGTTGAGAACTGGTTCGAAAAATTTATAATTTTGACCTATGACTTAATGGAAAAAAACTGAAGAGTCCTTTGATCACTAACATAGGTGGGATAACATTGGTTCCAGCTGGGGATGATATCTCCTTCAGGAGGTGTCAAGAACACCTTATATCAGGTAGCCTTACCACTGGGCGATGGATTCAAACTAGACTTTGAAAAATTTTGACAAACTAGAAATGATGAACTAAATCTGGAAATGACTTTGACCAAAAACAACTGACTTGAATCTGACTTGAAAACTAACTGAAACTTTACTTACAAAACTTATTGATGGCAGCATATCATCGAGACTTGAGGGCTTCAAATCCTGATGAAAAATACCCACTTGTTGAAGACATATGTACAATCATGCGATATGATATTTCCAATGTAATCAATCCAGAAAATGGCTACTTACTAAAATCATACTCACGTGTTCCTTGATCAGGAAGGAGAAAAACAAAAGAGGAAACTCAAATTTTCCACTGAATCTAATACCTGTATAGACAAACTTGGAAAATTATTCCTCTACTGATGAATGCAACAATCTCACCAAAGGATCATGGAAAGCATGTAACATATGATCTTTTGGATGATTAAAAGCAAGAAAACAAACCTTATTCCACAATCTTGGTTTGTATATATGTTGAAAATGATTCCCAACAAATGGAATGACAACAAACTATTTTTCATTCTCATGATACACAATAGATAAGGGCTCTGAATTTTCTTGAATTGCATGAAACACAACATGAAGATCGTATGAAACCAGGAAGTCTTAATCATTAACTAGATAACATAGAAGTTGGCGAGGTTGCTGCAACTCATCATTAGAATCATGAAATAAAACTTGGCCTTCATCATTAAAATTTGATTGATCTTTAATTATGGAAGAAAATACTATCTATTGGAGATGTTCTTGTGGATCATAAGATTGATGCAAATCAACAAATGATTCTTTAATGATATGCTCAATTTCTTTTACCTAATGATTGGCAAGAGAAATTTGTTTGAAAAACATAGTGCTAATGTGTACACCCACAGGATCTAAAATAACCTGTTCTTTTTCATTATTCTCCTCTTCTTGATTATTTTCAGGCTGTTGAGTTTCTTCCTTAACCTCTAGTTGATCAGTGTGTTGTGTTGTTGCGAGAATTGTTTCTTGTGGGGAATCTTTACAAGAATCTAGACAATATACATTATCTGTTTCTTCATCAATCAAAGAGGAGGCTACTGTGTGATGAGTATGATCTCATGTATCAAAGTGATTAGATTCTTTAGATTGTTGTTGGAAATAAAAATCATAGAAGGCTCCAATGATCTCTTCATCATCCATAAATTCAATATCATCAATTCTTTTCAGACATGCAATAAAACCTTCACGATAATCACATAAACTTTGTAAAAGAGACAAAGAAAGATGAGACTTCCCATAATTCTCAAAGAACACTCTATTTAAATCTTTATGATAACATAAGCTTCCTTCTAGTAACGCTTGATACCATACTCTAGCTTTGTCTTCTAGGGTAGCCATAAAATTTTTCATTAAGCAATCCTTAGGAAACTCAATCTTTAGTTTGCATACATGCATGTGAAATCTAACGAGATGTATAACAACCTCATCCTCATTTCCATATATGAATTTGGGCAGATAAGTTGTCCAATCTATGCAAGGAGTTCGATTTGGAAAACCAGGAATGTGAGCACGATTCATAGGGGCATACCTTCTATCTATTGAATCAATATTGAAAACAATGAAGTCACCAAAAATTTCTTCAAGCTACTAATTCTTTAATAATGGAGTCGCCATTAAAACTCTGAACTTTTGGATTCTTCACCACTGGAGTCGCCAGGTGAAAGATGCACAACCTTTCTTGTGCCTGACCATTGTTCACCATCAAAAATCAAATATAATCTTTGTCATTCTTTCCTGGGAAATATTTAACCTTCGCTCCCCGAAAACGACACCAATAATGTTATCACTCTCCCCAACTTCCCAAGGATGACAGTAGGATTGGAGAAAGATAACCACATACCAAACTTTAGGTCAGGTAGCTAGCCCTACCCAGACCAGAGAGGGCTCTCTCTATGTCACTTTACAATCATAGGGATGACTCGATATAAGGTTTTAGGCTAGTTATGATGCTCAATAGATTTAAGGTTTTTTTTGTTTTCGAGTTTTGCTGGATAGAAATGACAGTTAGGTGACTAGGTACAGGGTTTTGATATTATTTCAAAGGTTTAGTTACAGAGGTAAGGGTCAGGCCAAGTAGGTAAGATAAGAAGCATGATTAGTTTTCCATTGTGTATAGAGTGAAATGAGAGGGAATCAGAATGAGCATTAAACTTAATTAATTCATCAGAAGAGCAAGACAATTTCATGAAAATCTTATGAAAAAAAGAGCATGGAAAGTATTTATTTTGTCAATAAACTGATAACGCTTATCATAAATAAGTATATATGTGGAATATGAGCAACATAACATTCAACATCATGAGTTTATAGAGAAAAAAAAATTCTCAAAAGCATACTACAAGAGTCTCAACACTATGTGTGCAACATTTCCCTTTATTTCATTAACAAAAGCTTGTACAGTAGCTCAATTGCAAATAACAACTATCCAACCCCAAAAAATACAAAATAGAGTATACTTATAGAAAATATAGACTATGAAACCTCATAAGGTTGAAATCCCATCCAAAATGGATCATAAATGCAAAAGATGAGTCATTTCCTAGTTTCTGGGGAGGTTAGAAACCATTCCTTGAATTTTAGCTATAAACTAGGAGTGCTTGTCCCTTAAATTGATTACAAATTCCTTCATGATAGGAAGCCAAAAATAACCCAATAAGTCTAATGAAAAATCATAGCCTCGAATTTATGACCATTTTTGAGTTTGACAAGTGTCGTGATGGAATCCAATGTTGATTTGTGACAATTCTGATTGAAGATTTTAAAAACAATTTGTAGAAGAAAAACTTTGGAGGACATTTTGAGGAATTTTGAGAAGTGAAAATTCACTTCTGAAAAATTGGCCAACTATCCCTATTTGTCTAGTTTCGAGAACATCTTGAATTTTTCAAAATGGACAAAAGGAAGGCCTTCAAAAATGCATTCTATCAGGGTTACTCCAAAACCTTAACATAGTGTTCCAGAAGCATAACAAAGTCCTTTGAGAGGGATTTTGGAGGTCTTCCCAGAGGATTTTGGGGCTGAAAGTGGTATGGTTGGAAAGCTTAGGATGTATGCTATAATTGGAATCACTAAGCACTGCAAACACCTATTCCAAGCCCATGAAAAGTTGATTTGAAGACTACTTGTCCAAAATTGCAAAAAATGACTTGGAGCAAGTGTATTGCTGGAATTTTTATCAAACCATAAAACCTGTGCATAAAATGAAGGATTATTTTTTTATTTGGCCTATGATTAACAAAAAAACTCTTTCTCTTTTGTAAAATTCATCTCCATTACTTCAAAAATGGATTTTGAATCCAAACTTTCCCTATGTGCAATGTAAATCTTGGCAAAAGACCATGAAGCTCTAAAAATGATACCATGGGTCTGAGTTGGCTCAAACGTGGAATGGTGACCTCCCTTGTAACTATTATTCTCACTCTCCTTCGTTTTTATCACTGAAAGGATGAAAACCCTAGTGTTTTTTTGGAATGAGTGAATGAATGGAAATCTGGAAAAACAGGGTGTAGGAAGGTGTGAGTTTGATGGATGAAATGAAGGGCCTTGAAGCTGAGAAAAATTATATGAAAATTTGAGTAGGTACTGTTGTATGTTAGATTCAATTTGAAGGTGGAATGATAGAAAATGGATGGGTGGAAGGTATGAAAATGTATAAAACGCAGGAAATTCCCAATTTTGACAGTGAGAATAGCATGTGTAATAGTAGGGTAAGTTTGTGAGGTGAAATAGGGGTGATGGGATTGAGCTAAAATTATGAAAAAAATTCAGTGAATAGGATGGCATATTGTCTCCATAATTAAGGTGGGATTAAGGAAAATGTAGGGGTATAGGGTATTCAAAACCTCAAAACATAGTCATTTCCCAATTTTGACTGTGGGGAAAAACTAGTGAAGAAGTGTTTTTGATTTTTGAGGGTCATGGAGCTTAATAAATAGTTTTGATAAAATTTTAGTGGGTAGGATGACACCTTAGCTCCATAGTGCAAGTGGAATGATGTCAAATGGATAGGTTTACGTCCTTCAAAACCCTAAACACAACCATCTTATATTTTCACTGTTTTTACTGTGTAAAATAGTTTAGAATTAGGGTTTTGATGGGTTATTTCATGTTATGGATGGTGATGTAGATGATAGGCCTGTGATAATTGAGTATGGGGGTGTATGAATGTGATAGGTTATGGATACGTGTTTTAGGTTGAATAGGTTAGGGTTTGGTTCTAATAGGGTAGGCTAGCCTTTAACAAAACAATTTATTTATTTATTTTTTTATATGAAGATAATGGAGACATGGAGAAGACATTAAAGACATGAAATGACTGAAAAAACATTCAAAATTTGACCAAACCAAGCATAAGGTGATTACTTACTTTGTGGAGAAGCAACACCAAGGATGAGAGGTAGAAGGCTAGAGGGTTTGTAGGGTTTTGGGCTTCAAAACAATGGATACTTTCACCTTGCAGAAGCATAACGCTGTGGAAATTTCTACCTCCCAAAAGCGTAACAACGTGGTTTGTAACGTACATAAGTGTAACATTGCATTATGATATACCACATGAGCGTAAAAAATGCTCTGTTAAGACCAGAAGAGCATAAAACAAGAGTTATTTACACCACCCAAAAGCGTAACAATGAATTTTATTCCCACAAAAACGTAAAATCGGTTGCTCTACACCACAAAAGTGTAACAATGTCGCGTGACAGTGACATATAAAACCCAAAAGCGTAACAATGCCTTCCTTTCACCACAGAAACGTAACAACAAGGATTTTCTGAGGGTTGTGAGAGAATTTTGAGAGTATGGAGGGGTAATCAAAGTGGAGAAATGTTTCTCTCACACATATGAAAGGGTAACAATAAAAGAAGAATGAAGTTTCCTTTCCCCTTATAAGCTTTGAAAACCCTTATCTTTTGTCATGACATTTACAATGGATTTTTAACCCTTTTGCACTTGAAAAGTGAATTTTTTCTTCTTTAAGTGAGATGAGAGGACATAGTTAACCTCTTTTGCATTCTTTGTCACCTGAGGTGACCTTCTTTGGCATTTTAAATGAGACATTGAGACAAAATTTCTCCTTTTCATCAGACAACAAGACTGTTTTTAAAAACATTGAAATCTTTCACCTTTGGACTTTCACATTGGATAATGACTCTTCATAACCAGATAAGATGTCTTTGAAACTTGAAATGAATCTCTTTGCTTTTTACTGGGACAATAGGTAAAAATGACCTCCCTTGGAGCTTTGATAGTCAATGGTGACTTTTTTTATCTTTTAAACAAGATAGTGAGACAAAGTTCTTCAGTTTTTCATGAAACAATGAGATAGAGATGAGATGTTTGAAACGTTTTTGAAACTTGAGCCATATGAAACAAGAGAGATGGCTTAAATTGAACTTTATAAACTTGCTTGCTCCTTCATTAGGGTTTTACGAATGGAATGGAGGGTTTTTTCCTTATTTTCAATGAAAATTTGAAGATTTTTCGAAAGGTAGGGTTGAACCTAGACTTGACCTAAATGAAATGAAATGAAATAAACCTAGACCTCTTGAATGATAATGATGGGGATGGTGACCTTGAAACTGAAGATGGTGATGACCTTGAAAATCATGATGATAAACGAAATGGAGTAGCATACATGGTCTAGCCTTCTTCAGTGACCAAAATTATTGTTGAGAATTGTTTCGAAAAAGTAAAAATTTTGACCTATGACTTAATGGAAAAAAACTGAAAGAGTCATTTGGTCACTGAAATACCTGGGCTAACATTCAGGACCTTAACAAATATTGTCCCAAAAAAAACTACCCCACTCCATTCATTGACTAAGTCATCAATTCTTGCACCAGTCATGAGGCCTTATCCTTCATGGATGTATTCTCGGGGTACAATAAAATTAAGATCCGACATACAGATCGGTACGAGACTACATTCACTACCCCTTGGGGCACATTTGAATACCAAGTTATGCCATTCGGTCTTAAAAATGTTGTTGCCACTTTTAAGTGGGCCATGAACTATATCTTCCACGACCTAGCTCATCTCATCCTGGCCTATTTGGAATACCTAATGGTATGATCCAAGAAGTGAACTGACCATTTGGAATATTTTCGTTTAGTATTTCAATGATGTCATCAATACAACCTATACTTGAACCCTCTAAAGTGTGTCTTTTGTGTTAACAGAGATAGACTATTAGGATTCATAATATCCCAGCATGGAATCAGATTCGACCCCCTCAAGGTGCAGGAAATCAAAGAGGTAGCACCACCCAAAACATTAAAGCAACTTCAAAGTCTACAGGGTAAGGCCAACTTCTTATAGTGCTTTGTCCCTGACTATCCACTTGTGCGTAGGAATTCCTGCTTCTTCTCCATCAGGAAATTCCTTTCAAATGGGGTGATTAGGCTTAAAATTCATTTGAGGCACTAAAATACACCTCATCTTCAACCCCCTTGATCAACCCACCCAATTACGACAAAGACTACACCTTATATTTATTTGCATCAAATATAGCCATCATCGGGGTGCTAGTCAAGGACGGACTAGAAAACATAGAGCACGTAATTTATTACGTAAGGAAAAACCTATTGGGGCCTCCCTTGAGGTATGAGGCAGAAGAAGAAAAAATCCTATCCCTAGTACACACGATACAAAAGCTTCAGCATTAAATCATCCTCAAGACCATAACAATCATAGCAATTATCAACCCCATGCTATATTTTATAACCCGCCTCATGATGAACCATAATTATGCCCGATGGATAGTTATACTATAGGAATTTGACCTCTAGTTAAACTCCCAAAAGAGAAAAAAGAACTCATCCTTGTCGCGTTCATCACCGATATCCCTAATGATACCCAAGGATCCCCTACTAATGACTCACTACCTGATTAATATTTGTTCTTAGTAACGACAGAGGACCCTTGGTATGATGACAACCTTGTTTTTCTACTAACCTAAAAGTTCAAGTCCCAGCTCACCTGTGACAACTGAAGGCGTATATGCCATCAGGTCCCCTAATACCTCCTAATGGGGGATTTCATTTATCAATGAGGCGTCGACACCATCTTACGTCCATGCCTTGCTCATGACCAAGTTGAGCAGGCCCTAAATGACTGCCATAGTGGGGGTTGTGGTGACCATCTCTCCGGTATGGCCACCACAAAAAAATTCTTAAGTGCTGGTTATTTCTGGCCACCCTATTTCATGATTTCATACAAGCAGTCAAAAGGTGCGAGCGATGTCAATGCTACACTCTTAAGGCAAGAGCCCCTCGAGCTCCCTTGCACCCCGTCATCATAGAAGGACACTTTTGTAAATGGGTCATAAAATTCATGACTTACAACCCCACGTGGCTAGGAAACCTCAAATACATCATAGTAGTCATCCACTATTTCAACAAATAGGAAGAGGACAAGCCCACATAAAAAAGCACTGCAGAAATTCCAACCCGATTTTTATTCAACCATGTCATCACATGGTTCAGTGTAACAAAGGAGTTAGTATCCAACCATGGAAGAATTTCGAGAATGAAATTTTTCAGCAGCTATCCCAACACCTTAGTTTTACGCATGAGTTTGCATCACCATACTACCCCAAGTCTAATGGGCAGGTAGAAGCTGTTAACAAAGTACTCAAAACAATGTTACATCGCATGGGAAACAACCACAAAACCAACTGGCACCATATGGCGTTTTCAAATTTATGGGCGTACCGCACAACGATCAAGTCCTCAACAGGATTTACACCTTTCTAGTTGGTATACAGAGTGGAGGTCGTGCTTCCCATTGAATTCGAAATCCCCAACTTGCACGCAACCATAGAGCTTCTCACTGATACTCAAACCTTAGAGAAATGATTGGTGCAATTAGAACTCATCGATGAAATATGGAAAAAATATCTCCAACATAATGAAGCTCACAAGAAAAGAGTGAAAGCATCATTCGACCACAACATCACCCCTCACTCATTCTCCGAGGGGGAGATAGTCCTCCACTATGATGTTGCAAAAGAAGCCTTAGGATTCTGGAAGTTCGAAACATTATGGAAGGTTCCTTACATTATCAAACACTGTCTCCTCAAAGGAGCATACATTTTGTCAAATCCTAACTGTACATGCCTCAAAAACCCCGTCAATGGGCTCTACCTCAAGAAATTTCACCCATAAGGTGGAAAGCATCAGTACACTAGAGTAAAAATGTATGTAACATAAAGTTTTTATGATGATAAAAATCATCATGGACTTGTTATAAAAACCATGCTCTTATGTCACAAATGGATTGTCGGTTCATCTACTATTTTGAATTCGCTAATGGAGCCTCTCGATGGTTATGAAATTTAGCTGCTGCCACCTGGGACATATGCTCTCCTGACCGATCACCATTCCTCGCCAATGGAGTGTGTATCGGGTCAGCCACAAAAAATCAAGAATAGTATGATGCAGTCATCAGACTATTGAGTGATGCCTCCAACCAAGTCATCATCCATTTACACGTATTTCTTGATTCCTAGTTAGTGGTATTAGAGTTAAACCAAACCTTTCAAGTACAAGATTCACGCCTATTTAGGAAGTACCCGCATGCACGAAAGTTGGTCCGACACTTTGATCACATTAAATTTACACATATACCAAGAGATCAAAATTAGGCAGCCGATCGCATAGCTAACCATGTCCTAGACTGGAATGCATCTCATATAAACGATTAACCATGAAGCACAATACCATCATAAGAAAAGCATCCATCATAACAATAACATCCATGATAATACAAAAATCATAAAAATAACCATAGACACACCATAAGCGTCTCAAAAAATATATCTCGCATATATAAGTAAAAAAATATGTGTCCAAGTACACATTGAAACAAGCTCACTGACTATCAAGTCAGCCCAAAAAAAAATACATATCACCAATATAGGGAAGAATCCTCATAACAGTTTCTTTCCCTAATCATACATCATCTCTAGGGGTGATCCCTGCTAGGTGGGTCCTTTGGACCCACATGAGCACTTGGCGCCAGTATCGAAGTAGCAGCTGCCGCAATAAGCTCTTCTCGACACAAATCTGGGTGATGTGCCTTCTCCCGGTCCATCACTATCTCTAACCAGATGTTGGGCAGGTTATCAAAAACCTTGGTCGGAAAACCCTAAGTTAGCCTCTCCAGTCAACTCTGGGAATCCTTGTAACACTAAAAATGAGCATCTGCAGCTTGAGAATGAGCTGCAACATCCATCACCCAGGCTTCAACCACCACCATATGAGCCTCAACATCCACTTCTCGAGTCTCTACTGCCAAAACCCAATTCTTGGTAGCAACCAAGAGTGACTCAACCACTTCCACGCGTGCCTCTGCAGCCTTTGCACATGCTAAAAGAGCAGCATCTCCACTAGCAACTGCAACACTGCTACCCTCGTGGGACCACCTGCACCGATCTGCCTCCCAGGCTGTTCATGACCCATACTAGGTGTGCCCCTCCTCCTAGGCTCATGGCATACCAAGAAGGAAAGGGGATGCCCTGTCTGCCCCACATCTGCAAAGGAAACCAAAGATAGTATAAGTGTCACCGTCAATTGCACATATATACATTTATAAAGAATGAAAATCTAAATGTAGAAAACATGAAATATCATACATGTCGGTCCCCATGCATAATCAGGAGGAAGAACCATGTCTGGGTCCCCCCGAAAGTCGAACCACACATACAGAAACTCGAGGAATAGCTATGGGTTTGACTCGAACCATGCCTTGACTGTCTCATCCCAGTATGTACCTGCCTCACCCCCACCAGCACGAGGTATCACAGTTGCCCATCAACGCATCTGAGGATCCCTCTGAGGGCTCAGAGGCACCAAAATAAAGGGTCATAACATTAGGACCTGCTCATACATAACACAACAGAGGATGCTCACGTATAAAAAGGTCCTCGCTGCACCCCTCTATGCCCTAGCCAACTGCCTGACCATACCCTGATTCACAAATCTTCTCCAATCAAAGAAGTGACCCGACTGCAGCTGGTGCAACATTGCGATATGTTGTCTTGATACTTGGTGAGGTGAAGCCGACCATGAAAATCAAACTATCATGGCCAAAGTGGCTCTCTCAGCCAAATATGTAACCGAAGTCACTCGAACAAAAACCTGTGAGATGGGTTACGCCCACAGTGCCCAACTTGCTCAGCCTACTCATGGATATTCACTCCCTAAATAGGGAGTGGATACAAAAGAGCCTCCCCACGAGGAAAAAAATCTCGTCACAAAGTAAATATCAGAATTAGGCCGTATTCTCAGTCTAGCCCAATGAAAAACCATCACGCGATGCCACATATCCCAACACCTAACCAGGAATCGAAAAAACGCACCCTGGGGCCTCAAGATGCGGCTCTTAAAGAGCTTGAGTAGCCCATATCATGCCAAAGTCTCTTGAGCATGCAGATTCTGCGCTACTATTGTGCGAAGGGCAGACCAATCTCTCTCTCTCTCCAAAACATCCCGTCACCAAGGAAACACAAAAAAATGTCAGTTTTGCAAACAGACCATCAAAATCCATTTACCCTCGCAATTTACAGCCATTAGTGTGCGCTGACTTCATGCATGTTCCCATCACAGGAATGCGTAATAGCACGCTGAAACTTTGATAGTCACGTGGTCTCTGTGCAAAGAGAAATTCTTTATGCAGAGACTACGAAGGCTATCTTGGATCACCCACATGGTCCTACCCAAAAATGGACAAAATTCCATAAAATACCCCACTTGTACGACCTACCAAGACATGAAAATGACAAAATTAAATTGTAGGAGGTTTTAGCTCCTACCTGACACTATTAGCATGAATCCTGGGTACTCTAGTTGATTACAACAACAAGAAAAGCACTGAAAAATGGCTCTTACCTCAAACACTCAGAAGGCACAAATGACCTAAAAATGGGCCATATTAGCCTATATATCATCCCTTTTACCAGTTTTAGGACCCCATAACTAGATCTCATAGTATCCAGTAACAAAACCGCGAGAAACAAAGTGATCAACATTTCATCATGCTTGGTCTGGACCTCATAAATCCAGGTTTCAGATCAAGTCATTTTTTATCCCAATGCCCACCCACTCCATACTACAGTCCAGGTACACCCTTTGTTATTTATTTGAATTCAAGTTATTTTAAAATATTTGTATGAAGAATATGCTTTTACTTGGGGTATTGGCCACAGATGTTGTAGACATGCCAAATCACCATACGTCCTAGACAACAAAAGTAAAAGAGAAAGTATCATTCTATCCTTAGCATGATAGGATTCCCTTAAAAGGTTTTCATATCCTTGCATCATTTCATCAGAAGAATGAAACCATAGGTTTCATTCACCCGAACATGTTTATCATCACCCCACCTTGCACATGATAAACCCCCTTGAAGGTCGCTAGAGCCACACCTTCCATGACATCCATCACACATGCATACTAGAAGTCAATATTTGGAGCCATGGCCACAACCTCTGACCTAGAAACCATTTCTTGTTCATACATCCATGATCAAACATTAGTCAATTTTACTCATCACATGTCAAAACCCTATTCTCAGGCCACCATTCTCAAACGGATCAGCAAAAATGCATTACCACATTTCACATTTGGCCTATCACACCCTCATAAGCATGGCCCATATGTGAAATTTCATCCACCTCATCACCCTTGCACTGAGACCAACCAATGGTCCCCCCACCCTCAACAAAATACACTTCTCATGTCATCATGTAGGATCATACATGTTAATGGGGCACCTGTCTCCGCGATTGTACATCCAAACCACTTTCATATTCTTTTGGAAAGTGTACAAATATTTTGTTTAGGAGAATACTCCCACTGATAAATTTACATTTAATATCTGGCAACAGTCCCTAATCACCCTTGGTAGGAGCTGTGCATTTTTTACCATGTCAATTATAGCAAACATACACCCACCTTTGATGTACTACCGACCCCAGGGATTCCCCCATCAAAAGTTGTTATGAATGCTACCACTTGCATTTACGGCTCCGACCTCAAGCCAGTCAACCATCACCATCAGATTTATCCATCCCTCATCATCATGTATTGTTAACCTATCACATTACAACATGATTCATCAGAAACCCTGGTCCCTTGTATCAATGCTTATTTTGAATCTCGATTTAGTTGATGCTTATTTCGAATGTTGTGCAACCAGCTCCAAAAATAGAATAAAAGAGATATCAATGCCTTAGAAATAAGCCACTTCAAGGGGGAAACCTCTAATACATTACATGAATGAAAAATTCTTGGATGATACAAATGACAAAACCTCCTTTCTACATATAGGAGTCCATGGGGACACAATGTAATCCTAGTGGGGCCACAATGTAACCCTATCTAACCTAACAATAATAATGTAGGGGCACAATAATAACAATATGGGGTTTACAGGGTACAAAAATAACAATAAGGGGGCCTACACTAACATAATAAGGGACTACACTATTAATATAGGGACTTAACATGCCCCTCTCCTTCAAACAAGTGTTGTCCTCAACGCTTGATTATTTCTGGATGCTTCCGTATAAAATTCTCATCCTCCCATGTGGAATCTTCTACAGGAAAATTCTTCCACTTGCTGATATACTCTAAAATTGATCATACTTGTCAAGTTTTTGTTTTTGCGACTGCTTCATAACTTCTTTCGATGTGATGTTGATCTTCCTATTATTTCATTAGATTATGCACCAAAGTTAGGTTATCCTTTGAGAGTTGGAGAACTTGTTGTTGATGCTCGATGTGATCTTCCACTAATTTATCATCCATATTAGCTATTATTTTATCCTTCAAACCATCCAACTTAGCCTCCATTTCTTCTTTTAAATCATCTATGTCATCTTCGATTTCTCTTTGTAAGATCGAAATTTGTTGCACTTGGTACCGTAATTTTGATATCTCATACTGCAATTCTTCCTCTTCATGCATCATAGTATATATTTCTGAGGGCTTAATGGGTGTTGAATTATTTATAGGAGGCATTTCAGAACCCAACACTGAAATATATGCTCAATAGGCCCTTGGAATCACTTCAAACTGATTTTTTTTTTTTTTTTTACACAAAACTTATGAAATTCGGAAACAAATACACTCCTTTTCTTGATTTTGAGGAGCTCGATATTGAAACTAAATTAAATTTGTGATTTAGGATCCTCAATATTTGAAATTCAGCCCTGAAGTAGCCCTCTTAAGCTTCTTTAAAATGCCACAGGTATGATCTGATTTGGATTCTTCAAGGCGAAGTTATGTCCAAGCTCCCACAATGACGCAATTTTGGACTAGTTCAGTAGAGCAAACTTGTACGACTTGCCACGTGTCACTGTTTTCTCCTTTGGCTCTGAAATTGATAGAAAGAAAACCAGTCAATCCCCACTTCAATAAACCTCTTTTCTATTCCAATCACGATGCTCAAGAAACTATGAATATTTTCCCACGATCACCTCTTTGAGATAGAATTGACCTCAAAAAGCCCTAACTTCCACAGATCATATCTCCGAAAATATTGTAGACAATATTTGAAATGTTAAACGATGTTCCTCACAATCGCAACTTCACACTCTAAAAATTGACTTAAGACCTTCATGAAAATTGTCGAAAATACCGATAACTTGTTTAGGTTAAATTAGAGCCTCCAAAATGACCTAACTTGCAGATCATATCTCTAGAAAATGTGCGAACCAGATTGGACCAAGGTGTGTTTTGATGAGTATTCCTCAAGACACTAGATTTTCACTCTAAGATTCATATTTTGAACCTTCGTAGAAAAAAAAAACATTATATGAAATTCCACGATGACCTGTTTGGAGCAGCGAAACCCTAGAATCCAAAGCTCTGATACCAAATGTTGTGTAACCAGCTCCAAAAATAGAAGAAAAGAGATATCAACGCCTTAGAAATAAGCCACTTCGAGGAGGCAACCTCCAATACATTACATAAATGAAAAATTCTTGGATGATACAAATCGAGAAAACCTCTAACACCTATCTGAGAGTCATGGGGCTACAATGCCAACCTAACTTGACCTAACAATAATAATCTAAGGGCACAATAATAAAGATACGGGGTTTACACGGGTACAACAATAACAATAAGGGGGCCTACACTAACATAATAAGGGACTACAATATTAATATAGGGACTTAACAGATTCCCCCATCAAAAGTTGTTATGAATGCTGCCACTTGCATTTACGGCTCCGACCTCGAGCCAGTCAACCATCACCATCAAATATATCCATCCCTCATCATCATGTATTGTTAACCTATCACATTACAACATGCTTCATCAGAAACCCTAGTCCCTTGTATCGATTCTTATTTCGAATCTCGATTTAGTTGATGCTTTCTTCTTGTCGACTTCAACAAACACTTCCAAGGAGGAGCTAGTACCTTGGATGAGTCCTCACCGCAATAGGGGCATCCTCGGATGGCACAATGGGAATTAAAATTTCCCATTTATGTCATCGATCCTCTTGAAATTCGACATCAACACCAGTTTTCATGTCTAAGATGGTATCGTACTTCACAACCATTGCACTCTGTCAGAATTCGTCGAAGACCCGTATATCAATAGGCATCTCTCTAAGTAATGCTTACACAGGAATGTCCCCAACAGTCAAAGACCCATGCATACATTGAGAACTTTATACAAACGTGCCATACCAATATAATACATGTGGGTACCGCATTTAAAATTTTTTGTTGAATGAAAAAAGCCCTCGAGGGCGTTAGCAACTGTCATCATCAACGAACAATAGATTACCTACTACAAATGTGACATGACAGAACCAACATTTTTTAATATTAGCTTAAATAGTCAACATCAAGAGCATGGGAGATGCCTGTGTCATAGAAACATTTCTCATTTTATCTCTTGCAAGTTTCCTACAAAGCATGGTTTCTTTTTTACTTCAGACAAGGGGTCTCCTTGCTCATTTCCACAACAAGTTCCTCTCTCTATCTCTCTCTCCAAAAAGGATCACACAAAAAATAAAAAATAATGTATTTTGGGTATATAGTTCCTCCTAAACCTCATACATCAGGTGGAAATTTTTAACACCATAAAATCGTACAGACAAAAGACATTAGAAAAATTTCAAGAAGAAGTTACAAATAGAGATTTTCAAAGAATAAATACATTAGTAAAGAAAAAATTTAAATATTCCTAAGGTTCAGTCAGAAATTAGAGGACAACACACTAACAACAAAGGGTTTTTGCATACAACACGCTTATTCCTTTGAAAATAGTGTAGTCCTAGGAATGACAAAAAATCACCATCTAGAACCACTTGACACACTTAGCGAAGGTTATTCTCTATCAAGTACAGTAAAGGACAGTCGAATTCAAGCCACCTTGAGGAGGCATGCAACCCAAAAAGGAATATATTCCCCACTCTTGGGTTATTATCAATCTTGGGCCAACAGAGGGAAGAGAGTTCAAAATATTTCTATATAAACTGGCCATGGGAAGAGAAAAATGAGACACATTGTTATAGTGGCCAAATTTCTCCATAGAAAACCAACTTGCAATTGTAGCAACAGAGGGATTGGAGTGACTCACATGTTGGCCTTCCAAAATCTCAATCCAAGAGATATATTCACCATATGATAGCAATCAACATCATTTTGAGAGAGGGAGGAGGTACTTATAGGGAACTTGAGGAAATGATCCCCCCTTGTTTTTGGTATTTGAGCTCCATAGCTCAAAGTACTCACTTCAAGAAAGTTTAGCATTTTAATCTTCATACCACCAGCATCTAATAAAGGGATAATTGTCCATTTGTATTATTAGGTTGTTGCTTGATTTGAGCATTTGTATCTTGTGTATTTTCTATTTTAGTTCATAGTGTTGTATTCTTAGCTTACCCTCTGAGTTTTGTTTACATTGTTTAAATTTGTTCACTAATAGTAACATCGTTTTCTATGTGATCTTATGCAGATAGAAACCAACCACTAAATAGGTTCATTTTGGTACATCAGTGTATCAAAAACACCACCACATGGATTTCTTCCATTTCCCTTTATTTTCCTTTCCAGCCAAGGCATAGTTATCCTCATCCGCAACCTTGGATAAGGTCTCATCCTGATCTCTTCTTGCATGAGATTGGACCATAAATTCTGCCAACTTGGTAGTTTGTCACTACCATTCATGGAATCGTGATAATTGTGCCAGCTCTCGGGAAGACCAAATAAAGCTAGAGCTACCAAATATTCTTCTGCAACGGTCACACCAACCCTGCCAAATTCATCATGACACTGTGTGAATTTTATCAGGTACTGTGAAATTGATTCATTTTTCTACATTTTGATGCTACGAAGCTTTTACATCAGTGTTATCTTCTTATGGTCACTTTTGTTCTCAAACAAGCTAGTCACCATTTTCCACATTGTGAATGGATTTTCTTTCCCATGGAGATTCGAGACAATATGATCTCGAACTCCCTCTAATACGATACTCCTTTCTTTAGCTACATCCTTCTTCCACTGAGTGAGATCCTGGGCATCAGCTGCTAGTGGTTTTACTACATTTTTATTGATGTAATATAGTAGCATGTAATCATGTATTAACACCTCCATACAGATCTTCAATGGAAAAATTTTTTTGGTTCCTTCCAGAGGATACTCGAGACTGAGTCCAGTGGAAGTCATCTTCTCAGTCCTGGAGAAAGTCTACAACACGGATCTTGAAATTTGAACCTCATGAAAAAAACTTCAAATTATCTTCTCTATTGTGATTCTAACTCTGATACCATGTATAAATTAATTGTACATTCAATACTGGTCATGTAATGTTCTAAAACATAATACTGAAATATACTCTACACATATGTGTAAAGAAATTCACAATTGAGAAGCAATATCAAGAACATGTGACATTAATAAATACACATAACACGAGGATATATATAGGGGAAATCGAATCCTCAAAAATTCCTTCCTATCTGTATTTCATTAGTCAGAAATATAGAAGAAACACAATGCGTTTTTAAGCCTGAAAAATCTCTGCACAAGTATAATCTATCTCAATGCCTCACAAGATGACTTTGATCAACACTTAACCAATTATGTTTCCTTCCAAGCTCATATTTCCTTGTGTTTTTTCTCAAGGAATTCGACCCCTATTAATTAGGGAAATCCCCATCCTTTGCTGTGCAATCCCTATAGGTCATTCTCTGATTGTATGCCCCACATGTACAACTCGGATAATTATACAAATGATAGTATATTTCCCTTGAACTCCAATCTCAACTAGGAAACTCATATTTCATGCATTCATGAGGTAATTATGGTTGATTTATTAGTTAACTGGTTGAACACTAAAGTTGCACCCCACTTCTGGACCTCCTACTAGTTCCTCCAACAATTGGAACTAGTTTAACTAACTTGAACTCAATTTAACTAAATTAAATTATTACAAATCAAATTAAACCAAACCTAGGATCCTAAAATTTAGGAACCACTCTACACAACTCAAGTTAGGCCCCAAACTTGAATTAACTAAGCTAACTAATTGAAACTAACTTAGTTAACTCATACAATTTTTCTTTTGATGTGGAATTACAATTTTCTCATAATTTAATTCAAGTGAAAATTAAATAGGATTTTCTTATTTCCATTTTTCAATACTCCCTCTCAACAAGAAAGGGATTATCATATACCCCAATCCTACCTTTATGGAACTCGAATTTTCCTCTTAATAATTCCTTTATCAAAATATCTGCATTATGTTCCTTTGTAAGAGTGTATTCCAACAACATGATCTGCCTATGCACACAATCTCATAGATGGCGATACCAGATGTTGATATTATTGGATGTATCATTAAGAAATGGATTTTCAAAGAGCTTGATGCAATTTTTATTGTCACAGTAAATCACAGTGGGATTGATCAGAAAAAATAACCCAACAAGAATATTCCTCATTCAGATAGCTTCACAAGATGCTTGACTGGAATCCATGTACTCTGCTTCTGCTGAACTGAGTGTAACTGATGTGTGCTTCTTCTGTACCAAGAAACTATTGTTGACCCAATATTGAAGACTTCCCTTGAATTTCTCTTTCCATTTGATGGGATACTTGCCCAATCTGCATCTGTGAAGCCTTGAAGCTTCACTACCTATGCATGTCTGTACCAAAGACCATATTGAGTAGTGCCTCTAAGGTATCTCAACATATTTTTGGACACCTTCCAATACAGTTTGGTTGGCTTAACCATTGCTTGACTAAGCTAGTTAACTGCATCACACATGTATGGTCATGTGTTCACCAAATACATAAGTGAACCCACAAGCTTCCTGTAAATAGTGGCCTCCACTTCCTCACCTGAAGTGGCATCCTATTTCCTCCAACTTCTTGCTAGAGGAGTGTCCATGGGTTTGCTATGCTCCATGCAGAACTTCTTCAATATCTAGCTAGTATACTTTCCCGGAGAGAAAAACTGTTTTCCATCTCCTTCCCATACTTCCAAACCGAGGAAATAATGCATGAGTCCCATGTCCCTCATCTCGAATTCTCTTGCAAGATCCTCTTTGCAAGATTTGATCAAATTCTCGTCACTGGTTAAAATCAAGTCATCGAGATATAATACTATAATCAACCTTCAAAAACAATATGGTAAAGGTTTTCACCTGCTTCACTTTTACTGAAGCCCAAACTAGTGAAATATTTTTCGACCGTGGTGTACCAAAAATAGGGTGCTTGTTTCAATCCATACAATGCTCGCTTGAGCCTACATACATGTAACTCTCTGTCAAAGGTCTCAAATCCTTACAATTCTTCAATGTACACCTCCTCAATCACTCCATTGAGGAATGTGGTCCTCACATCCATCTAATGGATCTTCCATCCCATCTGTGCTGCAACTTATAGAATTGATATGATAGAACAATACCTTGTTACTAGAGAAAATGTATCATTGTAATAAATTCCCTCCACCTGATAAAACCCCTTGGAAAAAAATTTGGCCTTGTGTTTCTTGATGTTTCCATTTGTCATGCTTGCCTCACCTTATAGATCCACCTCGAACCTACCACTGACTTGTTCTTTGGTCTTGGGACCACTTCACAAACACTTTTTATAACTATGGAATCATATTTCTCTACCATGGAATCAACCCATACTAGATCTTTTCACTTCTTACTTGAATAGGATGGTTTTGTCTCAACTAGCTCACTCATCAGAGCCATGTATCCAGTGTAACGAACCGATGAACTCCTTTGCATGTGCGGTGATGTGGGTGCTCCCAAATTATCTCTAGCATCATGAAATAATATTTCATCTTACCTGGTGCACTTACTTCCTTGTCTAGATGCCTCTACATGAGTGGGTTCTTGTTATGCAACCAACTCACAAAATAGAAATGACTTAGAAATTAGCCTCTTCAAGGGGGAAACCTCCTTTACATTACATAAATGAACAATTTTTGGAGGATTAAAATGATAAAAACCTACTTTCTATATATAAGAGTCTAAGGGGTCCGAATACAATCATAGCCTACATAACAATACTAATGTAAGGGCACAATAATAACAATAGTGGGATTCTATGGGTCACAATGATAACACTATGGGGACTACATGGGAACAACAATAACAATAAGTGGACTACAATAACAATAAGGGGATACACTAGTATTATATGGACCTAAGATGCCCCTCTCCTTCAAAAAAGTGTTGTCCTCAATTCTTGAGTAGTTATGGATTCTTCTGTATAAAATTCTCATCCTCCCATGTGGAATCTTCAGCAGGTAGGTTCTTCCATTTGATGAGATACTCTGGAATTGATCGATTTCGTAGCTTTCGAGTTCTTGTATCCGTGACTGATTTAGGTTCCAACATGATTTTTCCTTCCTCGTAAATTTTTGGTAATATTGTTTGAACTAGGAGTTTGTCACCTATAACCTTCTCTAAGAATGAAACATGGAAACTTGGGTGCACTCGGGAAGATGTCGAAAGCTTCAATTTTTATGCCATAATACCAATATTTTGCAACACCTTGTAAGGACCATAGTACTTTGGCGATAATTTATTATCCTTCTTAGCTTGCTTGAGGGACATTTTCTTGTATGGTTGTAGTCATAAAAATACCCAATCACCTACATCAAAACTTGTTTCGTTACGATGTTGATCTTCCTATTGTTTCATTCGATTCTTTTCCAAAGTTAGGTTATCATTTAGGAGTTGGAGAAATTTTTGTTTATGCTCGATGTGATATTCCACCACTCGAACCTTATAATTTTCTCTTAAATATGATGTGATGGATGATGGATGATATCCATAGAGTACCATAAATGGGGTAATTTTTATTGCAGTGTGGAATTAAGTGTTATACCACCATTTAGCCAGAGGCAACCACTTGACCCATTGTGTTTTTTAATAAGATACAAAGCAACGAGGATATCCTTCCAAATATTTTTTCACTATCTTAGTTTTCCCATCAGATTGAGGATGATAAGTTGAGCTATGAGCTAGTTGAATATCCAGACAAGAAAATAATTTCTTCCAAGAATTTCTAGTGAAAATGGGATCTCTGTCGCTTACAATAATATTTGGGTTTCCATTAGATTTTGAATTGTTTCCATATGTGCACTATCAACTGTAATTTCTTTAAATGGATGAGATAATGCACAAAAATGTGCATACTTAGTAAGCCTATCAACTAACACCATGATGACACTCTTTCCTTTTGACTTGGGTAAACCTGTGATAAAATCCATTGAAACCTTCTCCTAACGTAGACTTGGAATGGATAAAGGTTGTATCAGACCCAGGGGTCCTAATTGTCTCAAATTTATTTTGTTGGCAAATCAAACATTCTGCCACAAAATTTTGAATATTAGATTTAAGGCCATCACAAAAGGATTATTTCTTGACCTTGTGGTAATTTTTTAAAAATCCCAAGTGTCCTCCTAAGGGAGAGGTGTGAAATTCCAGAAATATATATTTTTTTAGTTGGGAATTATCACAAATATATAAGAAATATTTGTACCATAGTGAATCATTTTTCCAGCTAAATGTATCAGATGTACTGGGATCTTGCTGCAACTTTTGAATGAGTTTCCACACTTCACTGTCATTCTTCCACTTCTCCCTTGCTTCGGTTATCCAATTTGGTTGGATAATAGAAATGGAACAAATAAATGCTTCCATGTCCTCATCCTTTCTTGAGAGTGCATCTGCAACAAAATTTAGCTTCCATTTTTTGTAGATGATTTCAAAGTCATAACCCAGCATATTTGTGACCCATTTTTGCTTCTCTTTTGAAGATAGTCTCTATTCCAAAAAGTATTTAAGACTATCATGATCCGTTTTTACCTTGAAGCGTCTTCACATTAGGTAAGGTCACCATTTTTTTTGTGCATGTAGTATTGCTAACATTTCCTTCTCATAAATATCTTTCTGTAAATACTTTCCTTTGATTGGATGACTTTTAAAAGAAATGGATCTTCCTTCTTGCATTAAAACAACACAAATTCCATTTCTTGAGGCATCAAATTTCACAATAAAGGTTCTTGTGAAGAATAACATAGCTAAGAATAGTTCTTGGAACATTGCATATTTAAGATGTTTAAAGGTCTTAGTTTCTTATGGAGTCCAAGAAAATTCATCTTTCTTCAATAATGTTGTTAGAGGTTCTACTATTCTTCCATAATTCTTAAAAAATTTTCGATAATACCTATTAACCTGAGAAATCCTTGCAAATGAATTAGGGTTGTGGATATTTTCCATTCCTTAATGAATTTTTTTTAGGGTCTACCTTAAACCCTCATAAGATACAATATGAACCAGATATTCCACCTCCTGTACTCCAAAGAAACATTTGGATGTTTTTGCATATAATTGTTTCTCCTCCAATAGTTTGAGCACCATGTAAAAATGTTGAACATAATCATTCCAAGACTTATTTTAGATTAGTATATCATCAAAAAATACTAACACAAAATTTATAAGGAAGGGTTTGGAAATGGAATTCATCAACTCTTGAAATGTAGAAGGTGGATTGGTAAGGCCAAAAGGCATGAACAAAAATTCATAATGACCCTCATAATTTATAATGATGTTTTCAGAATGTCTTCAGTATTCATTCTAATTTGATGATAACCTGAATGAAGATCCAACTTGGTGAAGTAAATTGCACCATGTAATTCATCCAATAATTCATCAGTGACAGCAATGGAAAATTTATCTTTAATAGTGATCTTGTTGAGCTACCTATAATCTGGGCACATGCGCCATGATCCATCCTTCTTATGCACCAATACTACTAGAGCAGAGAAAGAACTTTGACTAGGTTAAATTATACCAACCTCTAGCATTTATGCAATCATACATTCGATTTTTCCCTTTTAGGCATAGGTATATCTGTGAGGCCTGATGTTTGGAGGAACACTTCCTAGAATCAGATGAATAACATGATCATGATCATGAATAGGTGTGAGGACTTTGGGAGTCTCAAACACCTTGGAATGATTATCCAAGACTTTTTGGAGATCTAGAAAAATACAGGATTTTGTTGTTTGAACCCGTAGTAAGCATAATTGTACAATTACGCCTCATTGTTCTCTCTTCAAAATATTTTCCATGATGTTAGCGATGATTATCCTTCTCGATTTCCCTATGATACCCTATAATTCAAATTCCATTCCTTCCCAAAAAAAATTCAAGAAAAGTTCTTGAAAATTAAAAGCTATAGTCCTCAAATAATGTAACCAATGGACTCTTAGTAGAACATCTGAACCACCCACTGGAATAGAAAGCATTGGACTATTCAATACATATTCCCCCATGGTTAACTTGATATTATGGAAATTTCCAGAGCAATTCATAGTTCCTCCATTTGTGACCATCACTTGACATTCTGGTGCTGGATAAAGGAAGAAATTCAATTCCTTCGCTATCTTAAAATGAATAAAATTATGTGTACTACCCGAATCAATCAAAAATATTACCTTTTTTTTCCTGATATATTCTTCTATATTGAGATTTTGAGGAGTGGAAATTCCTACCAATGCATTACAAGATATGGTTGGATTCATTTATTCCTTCTTTTGGGTTGGTTCTTGGTGTATATCCTCCTCTTTTGATGTTTCTTGTTCCTTTTCTTCCTCCTCTTCACAGTCTATGTAAAATAATATCTTCTCAGTGCACTTATGACCTTTAGTGTGTTTTCTATCAAAATTATAACAAATCCCCTTCTCTCTTTTTTCCTCCAATTTTTGTGGTGTCCATCTTGTAGGTTGCGGATGGCTAGGAGCAACAAAATTTCCATATTTATAGTTGTGCTTGGTAGACTTCCTTGTTTCCATAATTTTTCTTTAAATTTTTCTTGCCACCCTGAATGCCTTTTCCAATGAATTGGGTTCCCAAAGGTGAACCTCATGTTGTATGTTATCCTTTAAAGTCCTTATGAAGACATCAATCCTATGTTCCTATAGAATATTATTTACCCTTATATTAAAATTTTGGAAGACATCAATGTGCTCCATCATTAAACCTTTTATTTGAGATTTATCAATTGGATAAAGAAGGTGTTGCTCTTTGTATCCTCATAATGTACTATCATTTCCTTTGTAAAAATTGACCAAGTGACAAGTGGTTTATGAGAAAAAAGTCATCGATACCATACAAACTGATTTTTTCAAATTGATTTTTTTCTAGATATAAAGTTGCAATGTGTACCTTTTGTGTGCGTTGCACATTATGGAGCTCAAAGTATTTCTCTATTTGTAGTATCCTTGTTATCGGATCCTTTCCATCAAACTTCCTCATATTTATATTTGGAATATGGTGGGTCTTAAATCAAACATTAGAGTCTATGAAATCATGATCAAAATTTCTTTTGTTCACATCATGAGTTTCATGTACTACCCTTTCACCATTAGGAATCATTTCTTGTAGCAACTTTGTCAAATCTTCCTTCAAAATTCCATGTCTTCTTTCAGACCATGTTTCCTTTCAATTTTTCTTCTATACCATTGATCTTAGCTTCCATTCCACCCATGAATTTCTTCAAACCATCCATCTTAGCTTCCATGATTTTCTTCAAACAATCCATATTGTCTTCCATTTCATTTTTGGTTACTTTTTGTTAGAGTGAAATATGTTGTACTTGGTATCGTAATTTTGATATATCATGTTGCACTTCTTCCTCTTCATGCATTATAGTAGAGATTTCAGAGGGCTTAATGGGTGTGGAATTATTTTTGGGAGGCATTAAAAAACCCAATACTGATATCATTGCTTAAAAATTCCCTTTGGAATCACTTCAAACTGATTTTTTTAAACAAAAGTTATATAATTTAAAAAAAACACACATTTTTATTGCTTTTGAGGAGCTCAATATTGAAACTGATGTATTTCTATGATTTTTGATCCCTAATATTTAAACTTCGGTATTGTAGTAGCCCTTTGAGTCTTCTTTCCAATTCCACAAGTTAGACCTAATTTGGATTCTTCAAGGCAAAGTTATGCTCAATCTCCCATAATGGTCTAATTATGGATTGGTTCAGTAGAGCAAGGTTGCAAAACGTGCCACGTATCATTGTTTCGAACTTCGGCCCTAAAATAAATAAAAAATAAACTAAAGCCTATTCACTTTCGACCACTTTTTACATAATTCCAATAGGATGCCGAAAACTAAAGTTATGATTCTTTTCCCTCGATCACATGTTTGAGATGAAGTTCTGGAGCCTTCAAAAAACCTAACTTCCACATATCATATCTCTGAAAATATTGTGAACCAAGGTCCGAAATTCATTCATGAAGTTCATCACAATTTTGTCTCCATGGGGTAAACATTTAAGCTTCCAAAGCCTTGTAGAATAAAATTTATAGCTAAAATTCCAAGATGGCCTATTTGAAGAAGCGAAACCATAGAATCCCAAGCTCTGATACCAAAAACAGCTCATAAAATAAAAGAAAATATAGATCAATGACTTAGAAATGAACCTCTTCAAGGGTGAAGCCTCCATTACATTACATAAATGAACAATTTTTGGATGATTAAAATGATAAAAACCAACTTTCGATATATAGGAGTTTAATGGGTCCCAAGATACTTAGAGCCTACATAACAATATTAATGCAAGGCCACAACAATAATAATAGTAAGCTTCTATCGGGCACAATGATAACACTATTGGGATTACATGGGAACAAAAATACAAATAAGGGGACTACAATAACAATAAGGGGATACACTAGTATTATAGCGACCTAACAGTGCTTCCACTCTCTTCTCCTCTTCTTGTTGTTGCTCCACAATATCCTGAAGTTATTCCTTTGGAGCCAAAAGCTCCTCATTTGCATGCAATTGAAGCTCCCTCTCAAGGGAACATCTCATGTCCTCCTCTTCATCGAACATAAAATCTCTACAAACAACTATCATCTTGTGAGATGGCAGGTACATCGGATAGTTGTGAGGTGTATTAGTGTACCACACGAATATTCCTGTCTCTATTGTCAGCTCTATATTTTTCCTTCCATCCTTGGAAACATGACATTAAACTGATGAACCAAATATCCTGAAGTGTGACACATCTGGTTTCTTCCCTGGAAAATATTTTTATGGTGTACTCATCTAGATAATACGATGATGACTCCTATTCTAAAATATATCATTGTGTTGCATGCTTCAAGACACAAGTGCAATGGTAGGCCTTGATAATGCAACATCGCTTGTGAAGCTCCCACAATACCTTTGTTCTTCCTCTCATCCACCCCATTATACTGTGGGTTATGGGGTGCTATTAACTCCTGTCGAATTCCTTCTTTTACACAAAATTATTAAACACATTCAACATATATTCACGACCATTATCACTCCTGAGAGCCTTCACTTTCCTGCCAGTGTCTTTCTGAACAAGTGCTTTAAATTCAAAAAAATTGGAGAAAGTATGATATTTCTTTTGCATGAAAAAATCTTACGCTTACACGATAAATCATCTACAAATATAACATAATACCTTTTCTTGGCCGTGGAGGCTATTGATAAAGGTCCACACACATTTGAGTGAACTCTTTCGAGGAATACTTGCGCTCTATTATTCTTATCATGAGAGGTGGATTTGGTGTACTTCCCTAGTGTACACCCTTTGGATGTATCTCGCTGCTCTAATGCACCGTTGGGAAGTCCTATAGAAATCTGTTGCATGATCTTCAAATCTCCATGGTGAAAATGTCCAAGTCTCCTATGCCATAATTCACCGATGTCTCGGCTCTGCAACTTATCTGCTTTCATATTCAAAGAGTTACAATATTCTACATCCAATTTGTAGAGGTTCTTCACATGAACCCCAATCCGCTTCACTTGTTCCATGGAAATGTGTCTAAGGAAAACCTTTCCTTTGCTAAATATCACATCGTAGCCATGGTATTCTAGCATGGAAACTGAAACTAAATTATTCTTCAGACCCGGAACATACATGATATATTTTAATGTGAGAGGGGAGTGAGACTCCCTCTAAAAAGGAATTTTACCTATGTCGATCACGCTATACCTTCCATCATATCCATCTCAATGTGCATCTAAAGGCCCTTCTCCTCCAAGTCATTGAATTGTTTTTTTTTTTCCCGTCATATGGAATGAGGCTCCATTATCCATATAACACAGTCTACCCATAACCAATGTCACCATGCATGCAATGAGGGTGAAATCCAACTTGAATTATGAAGTTATAGCTTCACCTTCCACTCCTCCTAAGGGATTCTTGTCGGCGTTCTTGTATGGAAACTTTGTGGCATAGTGTCCCAACTCATGACAGTGAAATAATTTAATCTTCGAAAAATATTTCTTCTTACCTACATGACAAGAATCTCCTTTGAATTGGGATTGGTTCCCTTTCCATTTCTTTTCCTTTCCAGCCAAGGCACAATTCTCCTCATCTACAATCTTGGATAAGGTCTTGTCTCTGTTGATTTTCCTGATCTCTTCCTGCACAAGATTGGACCATAAACGCTCCCAACTTGGTAGTTTTTCACTACCATTCATGAAATCTTGATAATTTTTCCATCTCTTGGGAAGACCCAATAGAGATAGAGATACCAAATATTCTTCTGGAATAGTCACACCGATCTTGCCAAGTTCATCATGACACTATGTGAATTTCTCAGGTATTGTGGAGTTTATTCATCTTTCTGCATTTTGATGCTATGAAGCTTTTCCTTCAGTGCTAGCTTCTTGTGGTCACTATTGTTCTCAAACAATTTAGACACTATTTTCCACATCGTGAAAGGAGTTTATTTCCCATGGATATTTGAGACAATATGATCTCAAACTCCCTCCAATATGATACTCCTTGCTTTAGCTACATCCTTCTTCCACTTAGTGAGATCCTCGGCATAAATTGTTTCTAGTTTTAATACATTTGTATTTATTTAATCTAGTACCTCGTTATCATATAATAGAACCCCCATAAAGATATTCCATGCCACAAAATTTGTGGTTCCTTCCAGAGCATACTCGAGACTAAGTCCAATGGAAGTCATCTTCACAGTCCTAGAGAAAGCCTACAACACTGATCTTGAAATTCGAACCTCCTGCACAAATTTCAAATTCTATTCCCTATTGTGGTTTTAGCTTTGATACCATGTAGAAAATAATTGTACATTCAATATTGCTATGTAATGTTCTAAAACATAACACTCAAATCTACTCTACTCATTTGGGGAAAGCAATTCACGATTGAGAATAAATATAAAAAATATGTGACATGAATCAATACACATAACACATGGATATATGTAGGGGAAAGCCACTACTCAAAAACCCTTCCTATATGTATTTCATTAGTTAGAAAATAGAGAAGAAATAAAATTCTTGTTCAAGCACAAACAATATCTACACAAGTATTATCTATCTCACTGCCTCACAAGCTGACTCTAGGCATCACTTAGCCAATAATTCTTCCTTCCAAGCTCCTATTTCCTTGTGTTTTTCCTCAAGGAATTAGCCTCCTATTAATTAGGGAAATCCCCATCCTCAATTGTGCAATCCATATAGGTCCTTCTTTGAGTGCATGCACCACCTGTATAAATTTGATAATTATACAACTGATAATGCACTTCTCTTGAACTCCAATATCAACTGGGTAACTCATATTTCATGCTTGAATGAGTTAATTATGGCTGATTTATCAGTTAACTGGTTGAACATTGAAGCTGCATCCCACTGTTAGACCTCCTTCTAGTTCCTCCAACAGTTGGAACTAGCTTAACTGAATTTAACTTGGTTTAACTGAATTAAATTATTATATCTCAAATTAAACTCAACCTAGGCTCCAAAAATTTAGGAACCACTCTACACAACTCAAGTTAGGCCCTCAACTTGAACTAAATAGTCCAACTAAGTAAAACTTATTTAGTTAACTTGTGCAAGTTGTCTTGTGATGTGGAATTACAATTTTCCCCTAATAAAATAATTGAAGGGAAAATTAAATCATGAATTTCTTGTTGCCATTTTTCAACATACATATTGCACCTTATCCTTCTTTGACATCAATGACAACATAATCAACAGTTAAGATATATTTATTGGACTATTCACCAATACTAAGAGGGTGGGGGCTGAATCAATATTGAGCACATTTTAACAATTTTAATTATATAATGTAAAAATTAACAATTAACAAAGCCATTCAATAATGCAACACATCACATATAGCACAAAAAATATTTTTGTTTCAAAACCCAAATGGGAGAAAATGAAGAAATAATTTTAATATATATTTTGAATATAACATCAATAGAAATCACCAACTACCAAGATTCTACAAAACTAAATGGAAGGAGACACCAACCCCTCATTTTATCAACGACAACTGAAACGATGCACAAACACCCTCAAGAACCAACCTACCCTAGCACCACCCTACCACCTTGAAGTGATCCCAAGAACCAACATGAAGGATACATAAATAACCTCCTTGCACCAAAAAACCACTCTAAGATAGAATATGTTCTCAGGCACCAACTTGAAGGAGTCATTTTTCTCCTCTGTGCACCACCCAACCACCCTTAAGAATGAAAGATGCATGAATAAGATAGATCACACTAATTACATTTCTCAGCCACTACAATACACAAACAATGTTTTGATCATGTTCCAACTATTGTTGTCAATAATATGAATTTCAATACCATTGGTTTACTGTCACTGCACTTCCTCTACTTTTGTCACTATGTTGTTATATACACTGTCACATTATTATTTTCATCTCAGAAACATTTATAGTTATACTAAACTTTGTCCACACTATCATTTTCAAAGCTTAACCTCTGATATTTAAGGATGTTGTAAACTTCTTTTTACACTATTTGCATGGCCATTTTTACTAGAATGAAAGAAAAATATATTAGGTCCCTATATTACTAGTATAGTCCCTTATTGTTGTTAGTGTAACCCCCTTATTGTTATTTTTGTACCCCTGTAACCCCAATATTTTTATTATTGTGCCCTTACATTATTATTGTTAGGCCACCTAGGATTATATTGTGATCCCATGGACTCCTATATATAGAAGGAGGTTTTTTCATTGTATCATCCAATAATTGTTCATTTATGTAATGTATTGGAGGTTTCCCCCTCCAAATGGTTGATTTATAAGGCGTTGGTCTCTCTTTTCTTCTATTTTTGGAGTTGGTTTCATAACATTTGGTATCAGAGCTTTGGATTCTAGGGTTTCATTGCTCCAAACAGGTCATCGTGGTATTTTCTCCATAAATTTTTTCGTACGAAGGTTCAAAAGCTAAAAGTTTCACAGTGTGAAGCCGAAATACTAAGGAACGTCGTGTAAACATTTTAGATCTTGGTTCGATATATTTTTGGTGATATGATCTATGGAAGTTAGGGTTTTTTCAGGCTCCCGAATTTAACCTAAAATTAGTCATTGTGGCATTTGTGCTATAAAGTTTTTTCTACGAAGTTTTAGAAGTTGAAAGTTTTACTGAGCGAAGCCGAAATCCTAAGGAAATTCCTCTAAAAAGTTCAGATCTTGGTTCAAAATATTTTTAGAGATATGGTATGTGGAAGTTATGGGTTTTCAGGCTCTCGAATTTCATCTCAAAGAGGTGACTGTGGGAAACTCGTCATAACTCTCTCTATGAGCATCAGATTGGAATTATGTTAAAATTGGAAAGAATTACATGGAATATAGTTTCATGTGTATCAATTTCAGAGCCAAAGGAGGAAACAATGACACTTGGAATGCTGTACAAGTTCTCTCTACTGAACCAGTCCATAATTAGGTCATTGTGGGATATTGGGCATAAATTTTCCTTGAAGAATCCAAATCAGGTCAGACCTACTACTACAGGACCAAATTTCAGATATTGAAGATCCGAAATCATAGAGATGATTCAGTTTTAATATCGAGCTTCTTAAAAGCAAGAAAAAAGTGTGTATTTTGTTTCTTCGAATTCCATAACTCTTTCTTGAAGAATCAGTTTGAATTGATTCCAAGGGCATATTGTAGAATAGATATCATTATTGGGTTCTAAAATGCCTCCTAAAAATAATTCAACACCCATTAAGCCTTCATAAGGCTCTACTATGACTCATGAGGATGAAGAAGCACAACATGACATACCAAAATTACAAGAGCAAGTGCACCAAATTTCACTGTCGCAAAGAGTAGAAAAAAATGAAATGGAATTTTCGAAGAAAGGCGTGGAAGCTAAGATGGATGGTTTGAAGAAAGGCTTGGATGGTTTGAAGAATGGCATGTAAGCTAATATGGATGGCATGGAAGCTAGAATGGAATCTAAGATGGATGACATGGAATAAAAAATGGAAAGCATGAAGAATGATCTAAAATAAGACATGGAAGGTTTGACAAAGTTTATACAAGAAATGTTTCCTAATGGCTAAAAGATAGTAGAGGAAACTCATGATGAGAACAAAATAAATGTTAATCATGATTTCATAAACTCTAATGTTGGATGGAAGACCCACCATATTCCAAAGATGGATATGTGGAAGTTTGATTTCAAGGATCCTGTAACGTGGATACTATAGATGGAGCAATATTTTGATCTCAATAATGTGCAAAACACACAAAAGGTATGCATTGAAAATTTACATTTAGAAAAAAGTACATTTGTGTGGTATCGATGGCTTTTCTCCCATAAAAAAATTGTCACGTGGTCAATTTTTATGGAGGAAATGATAGCACATTATGAGGATACAAAGAGCAACACCTTATTTAGCCAATTAATAAATCTCAAACAAAAGGGTTCAGTGGTGGAGCACATTAAGGACTTTCAAAAATTGAATATAAGGGTAACTGATATTCTATAGGAACACAATATTGATGTCTTCATAGGGAATTTAAAGGATAACATCCAACATGAATTTCGTGCTTGGGAACCTGATTCATTGGAGAAGGCATTCAGATTAGCAAGAAAAATTGAATGTGGAATTATGTGACAAGGAAGCCTACCACTCACATCTATAAAAATGGAAGTATTTCTACTCCTAGACTTCCACAACCTACAAGGTTGACACCACAACAATTGGAAGAAAAAAGAGCAAAAGGGATTTGCTACAATTGTGATAGAAAATACACTAAAGGTCATAAGTGTGCTGAGAAGAAATTATTTTACAAATATTGTGAAGAGGAGGAAGAAAAAAAATAAGAAAATTCAAAATAAGAGGATATACACTAGGAAACAACTCTAGAATAAGAAGAAATGAGCCTGACCATATTTTGTAATGCATTGGTAGGTATCAACACTCCTCAAACTCTCAAGATAGAAGGACATATCAAGAAGAAAAAGGTAATAGTGTTGATATTTTTTGGTAGTACCCATAATTTTATTCATTGTAAGGTAGGCAAGGAATTGAATTGTTTCCTATACCTAGCACCATAATGTCAAGTGATGGTTGCAAATGGAGGAACTATATATTTCTCTGGAAAATGTCACAATATCAAGCTAACCATGGGGTAATATGTATTGAATAGTCCAATGCTTTCGATTCCAATGGGAGGCGTTGATGTTGTACTAGGAGTACAATGGTTATAATCTTTGGGGACGATATCTTTTAATTTTCAACAACTTTTCTTGAATTTTTTTTCAGAAGGAAAGGAAGTCGAATTACAGGGTATCGCAAGGAAGCCAGGCAATATAATAAGCTATAATTTCATGAAAAATATTATGAAGAAAGAACAACGAGGCGTAATTGCACAATTATGCTCACTAGAAGTTCCAACATCAAAATCATCAATTTATCCATATCTCCAAAAAGTCTTGGACAATCATTCCAAGGTGTTTGAAACTCCCAAAGGAATCCTACCTATTCGTGATCATAACCATGCTATTCATTTGATTTCAGGAACTGTTCCTCCAAATATCAAGTCTTACAGATATCCTTATGTCCAAAAGAGAGAAATTGAATGTATGATTGCAGAAATGTTAGAGGCTGGTATAATTCAACCTAGTCAAAGTTCTTTCTCTGCTCCAGCAGTATTGGTGCACAATAAGGATGGATCATGGCGCATGTGTCCGGATTATAGGAGCTCAATAAGATCACTATTAAAGATAAATTTCCCATTCTTGTGACTGATGAATTATTGGATGAATTACATGGAGCAATTTATTTTACCAAGTTGGATCTTCATTCAGGATATCGTCAAATTAGAATGAAGATGGATGATATTCCAAAAATAACATTTCAAACTCATGAGGGTCATTATGAATTTTTGGTCATGCCTTTTGGCCTTACCAATGCACCTTCTACATTTTAAGGGTTGATGAATTCCATTTTCAAACCCTTCATTAGAAAATTTGCGCTAGTATTTTTTGATGATATACTAATATAAAATAGGTCTTGGAAGGATCATGTTCAACATGTTGACAGGGTTCTCAAACTGTTGGAGGAGAAACAATTATATGCAAAAACATCGAATTGTTTCTTTGGAGTACAAGAGGTGGAATATTTGGGTCATATTGTATCTCATGAGGGTGTTAGGGTAGACCTTGTTTGGTTCTAATTGACGATGTCAATCAGAGTTCAATTTAATGTCAACCCGGGAAGGTAAACTTAGAAGTGCTTATCTAAAATATATAGATCTAGAAAGATTCCTAATTTGTCCAAGATCTTAAAGTTCCCTTACAAGAACATATTCATCAAGATCTCTTTCAACAACTAATAAAACCTAGATCTAACAATTGTCAAGATCCTAAGGTTCTCTTACAAGAACACTTGAATTTTAGGATCTCCTCCAATATTAGAAAATTTAACAAAACTTAAAAGATGAAATGAAACAAACCTAAATCTAATAATTTTCTGAGATCTTATGGTTCTCTTACAAAAACACTTTCAAATAAGATCCTTCCAATATTAAAACATTTAACAAAACTTAAAAGCTAAAATCAAACAAAAACATACATTAAGTTATACCTAAAATAAGCATGCAAGTGAGGCCATGGGGGCCCTCCATAACTCCACAAGCACACCACTTCAATGGATACTTATATGTAGAGGCAAAATCCAAATATGATTCTTTATTTCAAATTTTCCATTACAAACCAACTCTAAGATTACAACTCTAAGCTTCTAAGATTACATACTCTAAAATTATAAGATTACAAATGGAGGAGATTGTACTCCTATTTATACAATGGGATGAGTAACAAACTCATAATGATCATCCACTAATCTCTCTTTAGTTCCATACATCTCTCAACCATCTAGACACATAACCCCCTTTTGTCCTTGATCTTCTCCATGAGATCATGATATTTTCCATGAGTTTTATCTTCTCAAATTTGAATTTGATCATTCAAGGCCACATAAAGGTGTCTTGGAAGCTTCCTTGGTGCCTACACATGTCACAAAAAACAATCCACTTTCCATATATAAAGTAAAATATATTGTTTTCTAATATTTAATCAAGAATTTCTCTTAAAAATGCTTAAAAATAAATAATATTTGGAAAATATAAATGAGACCCATTGATGGTGAACAATAAGGAAAATGAAGTGACATGGTGGTGAATAATGAGTGATATAATGGAAGCATAGGTGAAAAATGTATGGTAATGAGTGATATTTGCATGACATTTTGAAGCCCAAACATACTCCCCAACTGAAGCTCTTGCATGTCATGCAAGCTACTACAATGACTTGTTTGATTTGATTCTTAGATGAGCTTCCTTTTACAATATGTTTGGTTCTTGTGTAACAAGCATCTTTCAATCATGGACTTCCTTTTAACTTTGCACATCTTTGGATAACTTTTATTTTTGCAAAGCATTTGCATCTTTTAATGATTGGTTCTTGTGTTACAATCATTATTTACTTTGTTGAGATCAATCATTTTAAGAAGTCATTTAATATGCTCATCATTTTGTAGTAATTTTTATTGTGCGAAGACTATGTGGGTTAAGATGTAATATGAATGAGATAAAAAATGAAGTGTGAAATTCCCACTCCCCAACTGATGGTTTTTGGAAATTTTTAATGAGAAAGGGAATAGTGAAATAGTGGAATATTTTCCAAATATCATCATTTTAGCATCTAAAAATAATTTCAAGATTAAAGGTTAGAAAACATCATACCTTACTTACTTATAGAATTGGATGAATCATGCATGTTTAGTTGCTGCAATTATGATTTGAAGCTTCTTCTGCAAGTTGTGGATGAAAGACGGATCTGTATTGTCGTATCTGCTGCTGGATCTTCTGCTGGACAGTCTGATGAATCTGATGAGTTTGCTGAATATGGCTGAAAATATATAATATAGAAATTACATTTTCCTCCCCCCAGCCTTATTTATTGACTTGTCCTCAAGTCATGACAAACTGAAAAACAATGAAAGAAAATCTGCTTCATCTGCTACAAAATATGGGTCTTCAAGTCTTCAACGCTCGATGACACAAATCTTACTATGTGATTAAATGTGCTGGTGTCGAACATAGTAAGAAGTTGTTGACTTAGTGGCCGTTAATGAATGCCACTGGACAACACGAGAACTCCCACCATTGATTCCAATGGGAGTCAAGATGCCTAACACATCTTTGTAGGTACGAATAAGTTTGTTGTAGTTGAGTCACCTACAAGATCCAACGAACAAGGGATATTAATGTACTCCCATTGTTCATTGGCAAGAGTACTTGCCATTAAGGCATGCAAGCCTCTAAGTGTTTTTACAGAGATAATTAGACTCTAGGACTTTGACTCAATGATATACACAGAAACAAGGTTTTATTGGCGGAATTGAAAATGGTAGGAAAAAGGAAATGGAAATGGAAAATGGCTTTTATTAATGGGTTAGGAATAGATGAAAGGAAATGCATGGTGAATGAACAAGAAATCTTGCTGTGAAAAATGGACATGGAAATGGTATGCTTTATGATTTGACAATTGGTGGAATTCAAAATCTTTTGCAAAAAGGGAGGTGCAAGGTAGTGGTTGTGGACATGGATTTGTCTTTAGAAATTTTCATGAATTTAGTCTTTTGAAGACCAATTTTGCGCACAATGTAATCTCCTTAATGAATACTTGATTATCCTGTAACCTATAAAAAAAACTTGGTACAAAGAAAACATAAGTGTGTTCAAGAAGAAATGATTAGTTCCTTCATGATTCTTACGCAAAAATTTTGTACCAAATAAAACAAATTAAGGACAATCAAAGTGTTGTAATTGGCTTAATCATGATATTAATATCAATCCATTCTTGAAAATAACCATGAAAAGTAATACTCCCCGTTTGAAGTTGTGTTCCAGTTCTTTGCATGAGCGCAACATATTATTTTATCATACAACAAGCAATGTCGGGGCCATGGAGGACTCTCCTCAGCTAGGTAATCTACCCTTAGTATGCCATCTCTATTGATCATTCCGTGAGCCATCACATCAATTTTTTTTCAATTTGTTCCAATCATGAAATTCACATCAATTTTAATGACAATTTTTTTTCATGGCAAAAAAAATAATAATAATAAAATTAAATTAAAAAAACAACAATAATAAAACATGACAATTTTAATTTAATTTTTTAATTAATATAAAACATACATGAAACATTTTATATAAAACATATTTACAAACATTATATATACAACACTAACAATATTTCAAAAAAAATACATTACATAACATATATAAAACAAAAGCTATAATACTCCATTAAAAAAAACATAATCATTAAAATATGTTTAAAAATAATAAATAAAATAAAAAGTAAACAATAACAACACTCTAAAATAAAACAACGTAACATACAACACTTTATTATAACTTTATTATAACATAAAATATATACATGAACTAAAAACAACACATCGTAATATCAAAATAGTATACAAATTTTGCCATAAAAATAAGAAACGTTGAAAGTCAATATCATTGAAATGACAAATGTGAAATAAATGTCGGAAAGTGAAGAAAAAAACTTGGTTTCACACTGGACAACGTTGAAATTCGATTTGGTGCAGCGCTGAGGTGAGGAATTTCCTCCCGGCGTCTAAAACACTGTGGAGGTTCCTATTTGCGGCGCAGATAGAAGCGTGCATGCAATATAGGGCGGCATCTCCAAATTTGTCAATCAGAGATTCAGGTCATGAAAGTCTCCATGCGGATCAGACAGGTAATAATCGATGATAATAATAAAGTCGAGGTTGGTTGATGACCAAAAGTAAAGCCGCCCAGTGTGTTAGAGCTCGAGCTTGAATCCAAATCGAAAACTTTTGGAGTGTTAATTTCTTGGCTGAAAACTATGGAGCTTTTAGCGTTTCCGATGGAGTTGGAAATTTTTTTTATCCGCACATAACAAACAGCAAGATCTCTATGCACATGGGATCTAGAAATCTAAAAATCGGAATTTCTGGTCGGCATTGATCGCTTCTGTGGTAAATATAGTTGCAATTTGTCACTGGTCTCTGGGAATAAAATCAAAGGATTATAGCCATAATTTCATATCGCTGCTCTGGATAAACGATCAAGGCAGAATGATACTCGGACCTCTCGGCTCCTCGAGGGCTAAGATCGGCGCTTTCAAATGATAAAGCTGTGTGAAATTCCAACATTGTAATGTCAACCATTCCGCCCGCGATGTGTTCTTGAAAGCTTAGTATGATTACTAAAATGCTGTGTTGAGGGGAAAATGCATGTATAACCATTATGATGTTCAAATCCCATATCAGGCATATGATCAGTTGCGTCTAGTGCCGAAACCGGCAGAAGGTTTAACACTCAGCATTATGCGTTTGCGTTTGTTTTTGTTGACTGTGAGGCGTCGAACAATATTCATCACCGATTTTTGCATATGCATCTATCTCTGCTATCGACGACTATTTCGCATTGCTGTTATTACCTTTTTCAAATTTTCTCACATGAAAATCATCCCACATGATGAATGAAACCCTTTGGAGATGTGATAAAATGATGATGAGAGTATAAACCCTAATGTTTGAGATTTTAACATGTGAGCTTATTGATTCTTTTTGTTCTTTGGATGCATTTGGAGTTTATTTGATAATTGAATGAGTTAGGTTTTTTTTTTCAAACTAAAATCTAAAAAATGAATTTGAATCCTATTTCTAAAAAAATGGTTAGTTTTAAAATTTATTTATTTATTATTTTTAATAATATATATATATATATATATATATATATATATATATATATATATATTATGTGGGATTTATTTTTATTTTTATTTTTAATTATTAATTTTTTTTAAACTAAAATTAAAAAAAAACTAAAATTTATCTAAAATTCTTTAGCTTATTCACAAAAAAATTTATTGTCGTATCGAAGATTAATTTTCCAGCAAGAGTATTTTTATTTGAAATAAATCAATAGATTTTCTGATTTTCTTGATCGCACAAAGCGCAGGAAGAGAGCATACTAATCTCTTGATTTGTTTTATTTATGCAGGTTAGCGTGAATAAATAGTAAATACAATCAAGATCTGTGACAAAACCTTGCATTATCTATACTCTTTCTGCAATATCACAGGGGCGTTTAGACTCTCAGAAGACAAAGATTTCCAATAATCAAGCTCCTAGCTCACCCGTGATACAGAAACAAAACATAGAAATGCAAAGATGAAGTAGCTCTTTTTATTTATGATGATATTTTAAAAAACAAGACTAAAATAAAATTCTACAAGGAAATTCTACGAGAAAATTCTACGAAGAAATTCTACGAGATCTCTTTTTATTTTTTATTTTTAAGCTATTCTACATTAACTTGAAAGATATTTTATTTTCTAAGTAAAAGAATGCTTCCAATGAAGCCATCTACGGACTAAAAATTCGAACATGCTTACATCAAGATTTAAAATGTTTACGTTATGTTTTACAAGTATGTGAGTAACTTGTCTTAGAGTTGGCTCAAGGTTATTGTCCTTGCTCTCTAAGAAGTACCTATTCAACATTGTCAAATTCCTCATCCATAGATGGATTAGTGAGAAATGGGGGGTTTAAAATAAAAATTGAATTTAAATTAACTATGTGCGAAAATAAAAAAGCTCCAAACTTTGAACTCCTTTATGAACCTGCTCTCACCAAGTTCCACAAATTAGTCCATAAAAACAAATACATAAAATAATTACTAAATCCTTCTAGTTGCACTTCCCTGGCAACGGCGCCAAAATGTTTGGTTCTAATTGACGATGTCAATTAGAGTTCAATTTAATGTCAACCCGGGAAGGTAAACTTAGAAGTGCTTATCTAAAATATATAGATCTAGAAAGATTCCTAATTTGTCCAAAATCTTAAAGTTCGCTTACAAGAACATATTCATCAAGATCTCTTTCAACAACTAATAAAACCTAGATCTAAAAATTTTCAAGATCCTAAGGTTCTCTTACAAGAAAACTTGAATTTTAGGATCTCCTCCAACATTAGAACATTTAACAAAACTTAAAAGCTGAAATGAAACAAACCTAAATCTAATAATTGTCTGAGATCTTATGGTTCTCTTACAAAAACACTTTCAAATAAGATCCTTCCAATATTAGAACATTTAACAAAACTTAAAAGCTGAAATCAAACAAAAACATAAATTAAGTTATACCTAAAATAAGCAAATAAGCATGGAAGTGAGGCCATGGGGACCCTCCATAGCTCCACAAGCACATCACTTCAATGGAGACTCAGATGTAGAGGAAAAATCCAAATATGATTCTTTATTTCAAAATTTCCATTACAAACCAACTCTAAGATTACAACTCTAAGCTTCTAAGATTACCTACTCCAAAATTCTAAGATTACAAAACTTCAAGATTACAAATGGAGGAGATTGTACTCCTTTTTATACAATGGGATGAGTAACAAACTCATAATGATCATCCACTAATCTCTCTTTAGTTCCATACATCTCTCAACCATCTAGACACATAACCCCCTTTTGTCCTTGATCTTCACATGAGATCATGATCTTTTCCATGAGGTTTATCTTCTCAAATTCGAATTTGATCATTCAAGGCCACATAAAGGTATCTTGGAAGCTTCCTTGGAACCTACACATGTCACAAAAAAAAATCCACTTCTCTGTCAAATTTTTGTTGGTACATGTTGTATACTCGACACATGATGTTTGTTTGGGACATTACATATGGGTAGAAATTCCTTTGAGATGACACAAAACCCACTAATAAACTAAAATGAAAATATATGTAACATCACATGTGTTGATAGACTCCTTCCTAAGTTCTTCCCTCTAAAAAAAAACCCGTTAGAAATAAAACTCAAGGTTCTTTCCATGCTATAGTGTGAAATAGATGGAGAGACTATTTTTTACCAATATCGAATGGTAGAACCTACTAGAAATAAATTATTTTAGTGGTGAACTTATGTGGCATGTGTTTTATTTGATACATTTTCTCAACATAACCCTGTTTTGGTTGAACAATATCATATCAAAGCATTGGCCTTTTTAGCTACATTTAGGAACACATTGAAATAAGAACAATCATAGTGCCTTTTTTATAAATTTGTGGTCGTTGGCTAGTTTTAATGATATATCCAACTGTACTAAATGAATTCAATATGAATTCAATACTAATCCCATAAGTTTGTCTACTCTCTTTCACAAGTAAAATATAAGTGTGAATCGATAGGGTTTGAGTCTACAACTCAATTGCATGCCAATACATTCTCTAATGTTCCTTCTCTAAAATTAAAATTGCATAAAAAATAAAACTAATGATGCATGGACCCTTTCCTGTCATAAAATATAGGAAAATCCTTCTTTCCAACTAAAAATTATATTAATGGGAAACCATACTAATGACACACTCCAAAGTGCCCTTATCTTCAAATTCCTCTAAAATGATGTGACAACTGCCATACTTTGGAACTTCCGTACTCAACCTTCTTCCCCCAAAATGTGGCCTCAAAATAGGCCTTAGAACAAACCTGTAAATTTTCTCTTATTCAACTTCTTTTGGCTTAGTATTTTGGCCACAAAACAGGCCCTGAACAGTCTCAGCAAAAAAACCTTATTTTAGGGTTTGCATTACCCAAATAGTCTTTAATTTGACCTCTAAAATTCTAAAACATGCCTAATTTGGCTTCAAAACATTAACCAAGAACAACTTAGATATTATCTTTAAAACAAGAGTCATATCTTAGCCTTGGAATAGGGATTTTCATAGAAAAATTGGCCTTGCAACAATTTCATGACTTGGACTCCTTCTTGGAATAGGAACTCGACCTAAAAAATAGGTATTTTGTAGCCTCAAAGAACCTTAATTTGGACCTAAAACGGATTCCCTAAATTGGGCCTCCAAAACAAAAAAAATAATCCCCAAAACATAAAGAAATAACACAACAAATGATGTCCTAATTGTGCGACAATTTGTCTTCCTTGGGAAATTTTTATTCCTCAAATTTTCATAGTTTTGGATAATGAATGATGACCCAAATAGGATATCATGCCCTCTTATTTATAGTCCACAAGAGCAGCTAGGGAAGTGCCAACTTTAACCAATATAATATTAATTTTTTTTTGAAATGGATTTAAAATCACCCATTCAACTATATGACTTGTGTGAGGTTTATTTTTTTTCATACGTTTTCATTCAGAGGATAGAATAATCAATATATTATAGTTAATTCTTCACTGAAGATAATTTTTTTACACATATATTATTATTTTAATAATTTACTAGCATTGGGTGAAATGGCCCATGCATTGGGCCACACCATCTTGAAATGAGCATATTTCTTCAACTTTGAAGAACCACATGGAATGAAACCTATCGTTGGAAATGGAAAGATGAGTAATATCCTCCTATGATGGTATTTATTATATATTCACTATAGTTAGCTTAAAAAGTACGATGCATCTTGATAACATCGTTGGGGCTTCTAATGTTTGGGCTTCCTTTCCTTTCTTCCGGGGCTTCTTATCGATTGGTACTTCTAATTATTGTAATCCATTTAAGTATATTAAAATCATTCAAGATAAAGCGTTCATGTCAAGCCTTTCCTTCTTTCCTTCATTACTTCCAAAGAGGATGGACTCTTTATGCTAATCATCAATGACTCACTTTGACATGAATGATAACACCATTCAACACGATCTAAGTTGATAAGAATTATAATCCATGTTACACATGATGTGAGAACTATCCAAGTTACACATGATGTGAACATTATCCAAGTTACAACATTGATCCTATTCGAAAGTGTAAAATTGAACCCTTGGCCCATTCATGATTATAGAAGACCTATACCTTTGGTTTGAATGTTATCCATGTTACAACATATTACAACATCTCCTCCATAACATATAAAAACAATTTGTTATTAATGATAAAACATCTTTGAGCATCCCTCTGTACTAAACTATAGAAGAACATTTCTTTTGGGTCCAATCAGTATCCACATTATAATTTGTTCATGATTAATCATACTTACGTTATTACATTTTCTCTATGTTATCATAATTTTGTTTTTACAATAAATACCATTATAAAATTTTATGTTTTTTCAATTTCAATTTTTTTCTAAATTTTTATTGTCCTTCTAAACTTTTATTTTCTTCTAAAATATTTTTTTTGTAAGTGAATTTCTATTGCCTCAAAATATTATATTACAACATATCATCCATCATCGATAAACACAACACAACAAACTACATTTACTAAATTCCTGGTGTCAGATCGCATGATTTATCATGAATTTTTCTTCTTTTTTTTCCATTTCTTTTACGGATGCCAATCCATTCCACAAAATTATCAGGAAAAAATATAGGGGGGACTTTGACATCATTTCTTTGAGTCGATTCCATTGCTAAATGTTTTTCGATATTTGTTATTAACTTGTTTCTATCCAATTGATCTGAATCGTTGGTACCTTTTTTTCAACTCATTGCAAAAAACACAATTATGGTTGAGTCCCTTTCCATTTCATTTAAAGGATAGGTCTCCTGTAGTGAGGGATGAGATGTTGCATTCGGTAGCTATTTTAAAATCTCATTTTAATGTAAAAATAAATTATTTTATTTATATTTGAGTTTTTTCAAAACACATATTAAAGGATGAATTTGTTGTTTATTAACTACATATGTTTTAATATTAGTGATCTCCAATCTTAAATAGTGAGTGGACATAAAAAAAAAACCTACCTTAGGGTTTAAATACCCCCTTTGCTAAAGGACCATGACGCCCCCATGGGAGAAAGGGGGAAGCACCTCCTTTTGCAATGTAGTAGCCTGTAAGAGCCTTCATCCCAATTCTTAAAAGGTCCTAGCTTCCTTCACACAAAAGGTCAACAACCAAGCTCAGATGGTCCCAAATCCCAAAAGTCTCATGCCAAGAAACCCAACATTCCACAGAGATAAAATGATTCATAGTCAAATTTATTCCACCTAAAAACCAAAGAAACACTAACCTATGAGATAATATCTGATAAAATAAGGGAAATAAGTCAACATATGATAGATCAAGCATTAAAATTCAATTTTGTTGGTGCCTGGCCAACAGAGAAAACCCTCATCACCTGTATTAGAAACAACTAGAAGATCAAAGGTGACATGGAACTGAAGCTCCACCCAAAGGGATTCCTCACAGTAATTTTCAACAATGTTGAAGACTGAGAATTTTTTTTAGGAAGGTCCATGTTTTTTAAACTCAGCAGGATTGTACATGAGACCATGGGTAGAATGCTTTGACCCAAACAAGGAAAATTTCAGCTCGACTCTTATATAGATTCACCTCTATTCACTTACCCAATAATTATGTGAGTTAGGAATAATATAAGGCTTGGGAAATGAAATAGTTTCCTTTATGATGCTATTGGAATTCACAAAACATTGTTGATACACCTATTATGCCCACCTTTGCATGTACTTGGAATTCACCGAAGCCCTTCCAACCAACATAAATACTAATTGTCATTATAACATTTGGAAACAACCCATAGACTATGAAAATATCTCATTCCAGTGTAGGAAATTCCATGAATATGGGCACCTATTTATGGAATTCCCAAAAAATAAAATATAGAAAGATGTAGAGGGTAATCAATACGTAATAAAATATGACTGCATAAAAGTCTCAGAAATGAAAAAAATCACAAAGTAAGAATTTTTCGATCACTCTTGTTCAAAAGAAACACCTAAAAAAAATTCTTAGCTCTTAATATAACAAAATAAGAGTCAAAAGAAGAAGAAAAAACCTTGGGATAAAAAAAAATCACAAAAAAGAATAGGGGTTGGGCCAAGAAGCAAAATTGTTTGAGAGGCCCCACATGCATCCAACACAAGAATATAATTAGAATATAATATATCTAATATAGATATATTATAATATAATTAGGATGATTCAAAGCATGAGGATCCAAAAGAAAAATACTTAAGAAATGTAGATCTCCTCCATATTTCCCAAGAATGGAAGACCACAAATCCCATCAACATCCCTAAGGAACAAATCCATTTGATTGTGAAAGTATATGTTAACCAATAGAAGGAAGTAGGAAAAAAAAACTCAAATAATAGTTCAAAACCTACACATTCTAATTCCTTAGGAATTAAAGGCAACATAAATAAGAACAATTCTAAAAAATGGCACATAAGGGAAAATAGAGGCAGAAAATCGACCCAACAAATAATCAAGGAGATGGGAGGATACCTAGTCAAATATGGTTGAGACAAACCTATGAAAAATACCTACCCCACCTCCCATAATCTTTATGAATGAATATTACTTCATTTAACATGTGGGGTATTAATGGAAAAACCAAAAGATGATTCTCGAAACAAAAAATAAAAGATGAAAACCAGATATCCTGTTGCTGCAATGATGCTTTAGGTTCCTTTGGGGGCATTGAAATCCTTTGGAACCCATAAACCATAAATCTAGACACCTCCTTGTTAGCCTAACACTCCCTCACTTCCGAATTTCAACCCATTGCATCCCACAACCAATGCTTCATTACTAATGTCTATGGACCTACCTCTCCCATAGACAAAAAAATATTCGTAGAGAACTTACAATACCTTGAAAATATTATCCACCCAAACCACTACATCATTGTGGGAATTTCAACTTAATAAAACTCCCGTAGGAAAAAAATGGAGGCACTAAAAAACTAGAGGAAGGCTCCATACAATTCTCAAATATTATTTTGTCCTCAATGCCTATGGACATAGAAACCTGCAATGGGCTATATGCTTGGAAAAACTGAAGAGGTAAATCATCTCAATTCACCTCTCGCCTCAAAAAATTCCTAATTTCTAAAGGTATTATCCTAGATAGCTTAAATATTCATGCCAACATCCTCCAAAGTCATTCCTCTGATCATTAGCCTATCTAACTACTCATATATTAAAAAATATACTCCAAATATTTCCCCTTCCGCTTCGAGGATTTCTAGCTCTGGTAACCAAAATTTAAAAATAAAACCAACCAGATGTGGTGGGATTATGCCTCTATAAAGGGAAACTCTATGTATAGGTTCCATTAAAGGATAAAATAAATCAAGCAATGCATGAAGAGATGGAATGCTTAGGAATTTGGAAACATCTATGAGTGTAAAAAACAAGTTACATCTGAAATGCAAGTAGTTCAACAAGACATCATGGACCAAGAAAAACATAATAACTTGCCATAAAAGGAATCAATCGAAAACTTCAAATGAATGAGAGGTTTTAGTAGGAGGAAATACAATGGATACAAAAAAATAGGTTCCAATGGATTAAATATGGAGAAAGGAACACCAAATTCTTCCATATGCCTATGACTCAGTATAGGCATAGAAACCAATTTGTTTACCTCAAAATCGCCCATTTAAAAAATATAAAAGGTCATGATAATATCAATAAAGAGATTCATTGCCACTTCCACAAAATCATGGAAGAACCCATTCAATACATAGCTCCAATCATCAAAAATATTACAACCTACATTCCAAACAAAATCACTTAGGAGAAAAATGCAATGTCAATGAGGGAAATAAAAATAGCATAAGTGGAAGAAAATTTTATGAGCATTCCCAAGAACAAAACCCTAGGACTTGATGATTTCACAATATTTTTTTTTCAAGAGTTTTAAAACATCGTGGGATATTAAGTCACTTAACTCGCAAAATATTCAAGAAAAACCCTATGCATCCCCTCTAGCATTAATTCCATATTCTTAATCCTCATCCCCAAGCATTCCTAATCAGAATACCCCACAAAATTTAGACCTATCTCGATTTATAATGTCATTTAGAAATTTATCTCTAAATTTTTATTAATCCAATTAACCCTCTCTTACCCCTCATCATCTCCCATGAGAAATCAGGCTATGTTGAAGGTAGATGAATCCTGGACCATATCATCATCGACCAAGAGAAAATACATTCGATTCTCCACAAAAAATATCCAAGCATGATTATCAATTTGGAAATTTCCAAGGCCTTTGACAAGCTAAGATATCAATATATATCACACATGCTAACAAATTTCGGTTTCCAGGACACTTAGGTCTCCTATATTTGAAGCTTGATCTCCAAAATATTCTTCTCCATCCTTGTCAATGGATCCCCATCACCCACCTTTTTCCCCATCCAAAGGAATTTGTTAAGGATATACCCTTTCACCTTATTAATTCCTAATCATGGCGGAAGGCCTAGGTAGATACATAAAGCATGCCATCTCAACTAGATCTATAAAATGTTTATCTAATGGACCCAACTTCCATCCTTCCTCCCACCAACAATTGTTTGATGACACCCTTCACACGGGCCAACCAAACATCAAGGAAGATTAAACCTATTAATCGATTCTTGCTAACTTCACCAATGCTTGAGGAGTCGACAAAAATATTCTCAAATCTCAAATATTTTTCTTCAACGCCCCTGTTCCCATCCAATCCCACATTTATAGTTTCCTTTGTTTCCAACGAAACTCGCTTCTAGCTTAATATTTAGCCATCCCTCTAGTACAAAAACCTTGGCACTTCAACATTTGGGAAGAACATCTCTCCAAACTGGAAAGAAAACTGTTATGTTCAACGTTCAAATCCCTCAATCTCACCACCAAAACCATCCTCATAAAATTTTTGATTCAAGCTACCTCATCTCAGCCTTAACATCTCCTAAAAATGTTATTACAAAATCAGGTCCATATAGCAGAATGTTCTATGGGGAGGAGGGAGAATGGAAAACAAATGGGCTATTGTTTCTTGGGAAAATATATGCAAAACAAAATATACGGGAGGTTTGGGCCTCGTAGATCCATAAATTTAGGAAAAGAAATGGGGGTGAAGACCTGGTGGAGGTGGCTTAAAAACCTAGATGTTCCCTAGAGTAGGGTATGGAAAAGTAAATACATTCATAATATCAATAACAATCAAATCGTCAAGATGTAGGAAAAAATCAAAGGGTCATACCTATGGAATCAATAGTGGAGTAACACACATCTAATACAAAACTATAGCTTTTGGGAAATTTATAGTCAAAACTTGGCCCTATTTTGGGGACTCTTGGAAGTAGTGTCCTATAATTGATCAAAATGATCTTTTAATTACTCTCAATATATAATTGTAACAATATAAAAAAATTCTAGTTAAATACTATTGGAACAACACAGTGGAGCAACCTTAATGAAGGAAATGGAACAATGGGCTCAGAGAAAATTCTACCATCACCTACGAAACTCATGAACCCCTACATCAAGAGTGAGAACAAAGAAAAAAAACTTAAAATGGAAATGATATCCTCATATGGGGATAAAACCATAAACGAGAATACAAAATCAAAGAGGCCTACAACATCCTCATGAGCTTAGGCACTCTAGTGGAGGAGAACTCTTTGAAACTACTTTGGCATCTGAAGCATTGGTGAAAAATATCACTCTTTATCTCATCGATTCTCCATAATAAAACTCTCGCCTGGGACTGTCCCCAAAAATGAGGATTTCAAGGCCCCATGCAACACTAACTTTGCCATTCCAACATTGAATCAATAGAACATATTTTGAATGACTTTTTCACTCCAACATAGAATCAATAGAACATCTTCTGAATGATTTTTTGTTTTCCTTAGAATTATGGGACCTCCTAGCTATCATCTTCAAGAAAACCATTAGAGACAATATGAATCTAAAGAAAACTCTAAAGGACTGATATACCACACCCTTTCATAATCCAATAATCAACATAGTTTTTTAATTATTCATAGGGCTCATAATCTGCGAATTTGGAGAGAGTGAAATTGTAGAATATTTAGAGATACCTCAAGAATGTTGAACATGGTCTGGAAAAACCTTCAAGAGAAGATCAAAGAAATCATTGACATTTCTCCATGTAATACTCAAGACTGGGAATGTGACCCTTTTGAAGCATCCATCCTCTCTCTTTTAGATCTTATCTATTAATGCTAGAAAGTCATAGCTTCCATAATTCTCCCACCCAAACCAATCCAAATCACTAGCCGCCTCCCCCAAAAGGCTCCATAAAGCTAAATTTTGATGGCAACCCTAGAACATCTAGCTATGGTGGTGCATTTAGAAATGAAAAAGGAAACAATCAAGATGTGTTTACAGGGTGCACTGGCCATGACACCAACAAAATTGTTGAACTCAATGTGGTAGAACAAGGATTACAAATTGTAAAGAGACTATGCATAGAAATGCTTGTTATGGAAGGTGACTCCAAAATCATTATCAACGTGCTAAAGAAATGAGAAATGGTTCAACTCTAGCCAAAGTCATTGAAATATGGCTTCTCTTGGCTTGCCTATACAATGTTGTAGATCAAGTCCTAACCTTCAAAGCTCTCATTCTCCAAAACATCTTTCGAGAAGGAAACAAGTTGGCATATTTAGGTGATGAAGGGTTGAAATTCACCTCAGAGGCTTTCAACTCTCAATGGGAATAGATATCCCCTACTCAATGAAAACATGTATGTCAAGACATCAGCCAACAAGATAAAATTCCCAGTTGTTTGTCTAACCATGATCATTAATCATCAAGTGAGCAAGAGGACACATTAAAGGGGAAAATTACCATCAATCAGTCAAATGAACATAAAAGTATGGTGCAACTTCCTAACTAGTGTTACTCATTGAATGCCATGCTAAACTACAATACAACTTATATACATGATTTCCATGTCTTATATATTCAAATTGAGTGCAATGTATCTAGACTTGAACTTTCTTTTCTATTATACACCCTTCCCCTTCTACATACAAGTTGGGATTTCCAAGGAGTGTGACATGTCCTTAGAATGCTCTTATATGAACGTAATTTATTATCAACCTAAAATGATTTACTTTTAAAAAACACTTAGTAATATATACACATTTTTGGTTTTTAATGTTGTTATTGATATCAGCCAGTGAATAGATTATTTACAACTTATTCACAAATATTTACATATATTACTGAAATAAAAAAGTTATTATGCGGAAAATATCTAAACTACATTCTCACATAAAAACAAGAAAACAATTATGCTAAGTATGAAAATATATGTATCGAAAAAAAAAAAATCTAGTAATCATGCTTGCTAAAAAAAAAACATGTTACATCTGAAAAGAAATTACAATTGCATACAACAAAAGTAATGAAAGAAAAAATACAATTCTACTACCGATAAAACAAATTATAACTTACGCTAAAAAATTGATTGAACTAGTCAAATAACTTTATACTGGGAAAAAATACAATGTAGCTAATATAAACATATATTAACTACGACTAGTGTCTAAAAAATATGCCTCAATGTCTAAATATATTCACAAAAATGAGATATACAAACAATTGATAAATGAAATTTATTTTAAATAAAAAAAATGATAACTACATAAAATAGAATTGCATGCGAGTAAAAGAAAAATATTTAAATAATTTATATTTAAGATAATTATTTTTTATATAATTTAAGTAGTTTAATAATTAAGAATAGGGATTTTTGTTGGTATGCATTTTAACATTTCAACCCAAAAATAAAGTAAATTGCATATGAAGGTTTTGAATATGTTAGGCATTCGGTGGATTTTCCTCCTCTCAATTGGGTGGAAGTAAATAGTTATACTTGAAAAATTTATCACATATTTTTAGAATATATATATTTGACTTTTATATTAGTTTTTTTTCATAATTATTAATAATAATATTAGTTATAATATTAAAAATAAAGATTTAAAATAATATTAGAATTTAGTTAAATTTTATGATTTATTTTATTTTATTTTGAAAATATGAAATAATAGATATTATTATTTATCATTTATTTAATTTATATAGCTACATTAATTTTAATTAATAACTATTTTTAATTCACAAAATTTATTTATAATTTTAAATCACATTATTAACCATTTAAAATATTGGGTGTAATAAAGTACACAATGCATACTATTTTGTCACATATCACATTACAGTGATTCGAAATGAGAGGTAAATAAACTAATAATGCAATAAAATATAAATATATATGGATAGGACATAATTGTGACAAACTGAAGTTATGTAGTTATCTATTGATTTGTAGGCAAATATATGTGGATAGTAGATCATTGTGACAAACTGCAGTTATGTATTGATTTGTAGGTGAGTAAATTTATAAAGTAGTTTAGCAACTGATCTAAAAGTTTATGAGAAACATTAAATGGTTTATTGTATAAATAATGTTGGTTAATTTTTTCATTACTTTTTCAAATGTCAATCGTTTTGTCATAGCTGAAATTAACATAGTTGAGGGATGTTATCCCATAATATTTACATGGTAACTTAATGATTTTTCCCTTCATAATGTTTACACCAACTTAATAGAGATACATAAAAACATATTCATACTAATATTTCACATTTAATATATATTATATATATATATATATATATATATATATATATATATATATATATATATATATATATATATATATATATAATTAATTAATTAATTAATTAATGTGTGAGATAAATTATATGTTTATATTTTAATAAATAAAATGAATTTATTTAAAATTATTAATTTGTCAAAGGATATGTTATTATACTTTTAATTTATAATATATTACATATTGTTTGTTGAAAATGCAATATAATATAAATATAATTACAATTTTAGAGAGTTGTCTTAAAGTGACATGTTATCGTGACAGGTTATCATAGTAATAATTTGTAATAAGTTATATAAACAACATCAATAATAATTACGAATTGAAAATATAATATGTTATAGAAATCATCACAGTTATAAAAAGACTATATAACGTCATACCAACGCTACTAGATAATGATGAGGAAGTGAAAAGGAACTAGATTAAAAAAATATTAATTATATTTATATATAAGGAGATTTACATTTATGTTTCACTGAAGGGATGGAGGTAACTTGGCTTAGGGAAGAGATTTGAAGAACTTGGGTTTTGATGGTAATTTGGGTAAGATTTAAGTTTGAGGAACATTAGCTTAGGGCAAGGTGTCAATAAAGTTTTAGGTTTGAAGAACTTGGTCTTGGTGAATCCCTTAGGCTTCAAGATGGAAGGTAGAGGTGGAAGTTGGGTAAGGATTTAGCTTTGAGAAGTATAATATTAGAGTTGGGATTGAAGAAGACTTTAAATTTAAGGAGCTTGAGATTGGGGAATGGTTTAAGCTTCAAAATGTGAGGGAGAGGAAGAGCTTTGGGTAAAGTAATAGGATTGACGAAGTGGGGGTTAAGTGGGTGTTTAGGCTTTAAGATATCTGTAACATATATTAATATATCATGTTTCACATGGAGTTTTTGAAACTGATCAACAACTTCAAGTTGGGCCACAAAATAGGAGGATGGATTTTGGTAAACTTTGGAGTCAAAATGTTATTTTCATATCTTGTGGCATGCCATGAAGATGTTTATCTTAGGGTTGTTTACCTCTCTCATTGGATTCAATCACAAAGAATACTTACATGTTGAAAGAGTATCATAGAATATTTTATAGGAGAGTAGAAATGTCCATAGAAACCAGAATATCAAGCTTAATTCCAAGCATTGAAATTGACAATTTAGGCTTCCTTATATGTTTTTGTGATTTTATAAATAATGACCAATGTTGATTAAATTGTTGAATCTATAAATGGATAGAATAAATAAAATTGAAAATAGATTCAAGGAACAAAAATATTTGAAACTAATAAATAAATTAAATCTTTTGAAACTAATATATAGAGAATACAAAAAAAATGTACATGGTCGAAGTATGTAATGTCAATAAATAATGAACAGTTTGACCCAAACTCTATTTTATGTCTAGAAAGACAATCTCTAAGGTACATTTAGATATTTTTATAGTCTAAAGAGCTATAACAAAGTTCATCCCAAAGCACTTAGGCTTGTCCCATTTCCTCTCAAAGCATTCGAGCACAAAATATAAATTTGAACCATTAGTGGAAATGAAAAGTACTTTTTGACTTCAAGGGGGATAAGAAAAATATGGAATTGACATCTATATCTACAGGTTGTTTAAGAAATCAAGTAAGAATGGGTTTAATATAAAATAATTATTGCAAGAAACATAGATGTTATATACTGAAGTATCATAAGAGAAATATTCACTTATACAACATGTGAACCTTTTCAAAGTACTCTTATTGTAATCCAAGATGTTCAAAGGCTCAAGAATGCAAAGAATGATTATTAATATTAGAAACTATCAAAATATTAGTACATATTTGGCGTATGCTACAATTATACCTTTTATCTTTAAGTTTGTCCAAATATGTTGATTCCCAAAATGAAATTTATGTAACAACATCCAAACACACTCACAATCGATGTGAGATGATCAATAAAATTATTACCTAGTACTTAAAGCACCTTAATCTCTTCTACTTTCCTTATAATTTTCCTTAGAAAGAGTACTTGCATAGACATGATTAGAATAAGGTTTTGCATAAAATAAAGATCCTGAGGCCACACATTTGTAATGATGATGATGATGATTATTATTATTATTATGTGTATATGTTCTATTTTGTATGATAATAGAAATGTACATAAAACTACAATAACAAGTATAATACCTAAGTGTTAAAATTAGAATAAAATTAAAAGACATAGTAATCGTATTTTAGTTTTCCCCATATGTTTTAATGATTTTATGACATTGATTAATATTTCTTAGATTGTATAAGACAAAAGTGAATCATAAAAATAAAAATGAAACTAGATTGAAGAATCCAAATGACTTGAACACTCAAAAATCAAATAAAAAATATATAACTAAACTATAAAGAGAGTAACAAAAATATGTACCAAAGAGATGCATGTAAGATCCTTAAATAATGAAAAATATAGATCAAACCCCATATTTTAATCTAAAAAAATCACACTTATGTTGCATTCAAGGAGTGTCGCAATACTAAACCATAACCCTTATGTTGCATTCAAGGAGTCTCATAATACTAACAATGATTATAAAAGCCAAGCTTGAGCATTTAGGGTTGTCTTAATGTTTGAGGTTCTATACAAAGACAAAGTAAAAACTTTTACCAACCATTGAAATGAAAAGTAATTTCTCAGTTTGAAATGAAAAGTATTTTCTGAGTTCAAAGGGGATAATAACAATGTTACTCCAAGAAAATAATTTAAGTATGTCCATATTTAATATAAATTAGTTGATTCAACCATAAATTAATATGACTCATTTTCAAAAGGTAGAGATTTCATTTATAAAACGTATAAACCATTGAAAAAAATACCATTACTATCATGTAGCAAAATTAAACCGTAAGAATATTTGTGTACATAACAAAACTATCACAATTTTATTAAATCTTCCAGGCTCGTTTCTAGTTTCATAAAATTTAATTACAATTTCATTTCCATAGTTTCTCTTGTGAATAATTTAGAGACTTGGAATTAAAGAGTATTTTCACTTTTGAGGAACTTCTGACATCCACAAGATTCAATGCACACTCAAAAACTAGCTTATGTCTAATATTGTCATGATTGGGACTATAAGGAGAATACAATATGTTGAAATAAAGGAGTAGAGTGTTTAAATAAAGGAGTAGATTACATGTGGATAGAGATTTATTACCACAGTGGTTATGTATTTTCTTCGGATGGTTATGTATTTAATGAGAAAGTTACTAAAGCTACAAACTAGGTTAACACATGGTCTAGTTTCGATGCTCTTTTAAGAGTATGGATGTAAATGTAAATTAATTTAGTGATTGACATAATCCACTATTATTGTGGCTAAATGCTAGTTGAAATACAAAGAAACATAACATTATATATATTTTTATATTTATTGCTTTTTTGTCTTTCTTTTACCAGTTTATAAACAAGCATTATCGCCACATGTGCACATGTTAGGAAACATATGTGGAAAGAGATCAAGAATTATCATCAAATTCTGTAAAGGGAAAATGATAAAGTATTATCACAAAGATATACCAATTGAAACGATGGAAGGCTTATAATTTTTTTTTGAATTGAATAGAGTTGGAAATTTGAGAATGCAAGGTGGTGTTCCAAGCAGTTGTTGCACTCAAAATTCAGGCTACATTTTAAAGTACATATAAATGGATTTTCTTATATATAAATAATGATATTATCTTTTAAGATTAAAATATATATGGGATTTAAAATTTTGAATATATTTTAAACATTGTTCTTAGTATATAATAATTTTATTGTAATTTAATATATAGCACAATTGATATTATTATCTTATCCAATTAAGTTTAATAATCGTAATAGATTTTATATTGAAATAAAGCATGTAGGTGCCAGGAAGATGTAGCTTGGGTGAAAGTGAGGAGTCATTCTTATCCTCCCTACTTGGGCTCCACTTCCATAGAGATTGACATGCTCGCTGCTTGGAAGTAATTTCTACATGAAAGATAGTTGGTTCCCCTAGACACAAGTGCTTTTTCCATGGAAGTAGATAGTGTCAATCTATAGTACAATGAAACATACTAAAAAAAGACACTCAATAATGTAGGTAGTTTCATAAGGATTCATAAATTCGAAAAGTTGCAACTACAAAGGTTCTAAGGGTTGCAACTAGATTCCCATACCGTATGTGATGGCATGAACTTAAAAAAAACTTAGGCTTAAATTATATAAAGAAATTCCAATAATTAGTTGATAAACATAAGGAATATTTCATTGATAATTACACAATCTATTGTTGTTGTAGGTGATGAGGACATACTCGTAAGATAAAAAAATTGATTCAATTACAACTTTGTACCGATTGAATTAATGTGCATGACTCTCTGACCCAAAAAACCACAACTAACTTGTTGGGAATAACTCTCCACTCAACCATAGGGTCAACTACAATGTGTTCTTTCTATATCTAGTCACACTCGATACCTTAATTAAGTACTCCCGTTAGTGAATTCCTCCTTTTTTACATTTCTCCAAGGAAAATTAATCCATTAAATAGAACAAGTTGTGTTGGCATTATGGCTAATGTGGTGTCCTTTATGGAAACCTACTTGATAAAGATGTCAACATTGTGATAACACGATGCTTACATAGAGTGATATAGATTCTACAACTTGTATGAATAAAGAAATGGAAATCCAATGACCAATGGATGGTAAAGACAAAATTTTATAAAGTATAAGCAGGTCCTGTGAAGCAAGGTCACATACATACCCAGGTATTGTGAAGAAAAGTCACGTACATAATCCGCGCCATGGTAATTTTAAAACCATAGGTATTTGGCAATAATACCATTGTCATTACTAAGGGATTGGCCTAAGTTATTGGCTAAGGATAAATCTATATAAGGAGATGGAGATCAAAGTGTTAGTGTGTGAAATTAATGGATTGTTGATGAAAGGTTTGATCTGAAACAAGTGTGCACCAAGGAGCATGGAGAAGGCTTGGATCTTATAGATCTGAAAGTATAGTGAAGACTACTGAATATGATTTCTTTATATGTTTATGATTATAGCTAACAATGATAAATCTATGGTGATAATGATATTATGATATGAATATGTGATAGTGAAGTTTGCACACTATGTGGTGGGTGCAACAAAAGTATGATTCAATGATTTTAAATCTGTGCGCTGATTTTCGTATGAAAGGTCACATACATATAAAAATCATATTCTGGATAGTCACATATATATTCTATGAAATAATATCAGTATGCTCAGAATCTGTAAGTAGGTGATATCCATGGTTGTCACGTATATATGCTGATATGTTTTGTGGAAGTCAAATATATATTCTAGGGTTTTGCAATATCGATTGTTGATGACATTTGATCATTTATGTTATGTTTTTTGCTTCCTGTCGATGATTTCTCTCTCTATCATGATAATCTGTGTTTGGAAATACTGGTTGGGTTGAATTCATTATGGAATGGAATACCAATTAGTGATGATGCTACTATGTCATGATCTGCAATTGGTTCAGTGATCTATGATTGATTCAGTATATTATTTAGTGATTAATTAAGTGTTATAGTGATTTAGATTCAATTATTCGGTGATTTGAGATATGTACGTAGGTATGATACATAATAAGCACGTATATACATGGGAGTGCTTTAGCACAATAACATATAAATTCTAACATAAGTTTGATCAAGGTTTGTAGGGACAAAAATGTGTTTATGTAAAATATATGGTCTGGTATACTGATGAATATTTGTTTGATCTGATGGTTTATATATTTTATGGATTTTTTGATCTAGTTGCAAGAGATGGTTGATATTTAGTGATTGATTTGATGATTTAGTTGGTTCAATGATTTGGTGATTTGATTTAGTGACTGGTTTCAGAATTTTTTTTTCTATCGAGATTAATGATGGAAGTGGGTCCACTCTAAAAATATGTTGAAAGGTTGCCTCCAAGTTTTATTTTTTGAGTCAGGTGGATCTAGTATGAAATATAATGAAACGTGGTCCACAAGGGGTGCTAAGGGTTGGAGCCTTCAGTAATGGATTTGGAGCTTCCTTCCAGTAGTAGCTGGTAAATATTTGTAGGGGGTAGGTTCTCTCTTTTGGTAGGAGTCGATAAACGAGATCAAGGGGTTGGAGCTCCCTTCCAGTTCATGCTAGAGAATGAGAGTAGGTTATAGCCTTCTCTGGGTGGGTGCCTATGTACTAGTAAGATCATGCACCATTACAAGATTGTAAGAAGTTTTCTTAATAATAAATGAAGAAGACAATGATGACGCCAATGGTGGTTTTCTCTCACATTGGGTTTCCACCTAAAAATACTAGTGTCCTCATGTGTTGTTGTGTTGCTTATGTGTGGTGGTTTATTCTAATATTACTATACGTGGTTACTATTTAATTAAAGTCTAATGAAGTAATGATGCACTGGTTAAATTTTCTCAGATGATGAAATTTATGAAAAATTAGCTAACTGGATATATGATGCTTTGACTTTACTAAATTTGCGTACATACGTGGGTTGCATGAATAAAAATAGTGTATGGAAATCAAAATAAGAAATGAAAAGTTGAACTCATTTTAAAATACTGATTCAACCACCCCCACCCGCCCCTCAGTATTTTTCATAACAATTTGAATCAGAGCACGTCACTCAAGTCGAAGCTTAACTGCTTGAAGTGGATAAGGGGAAATGAGAAAGAAGCAAAATAAGAAGGAAACTCAAAGGAAGAATTCGATTCAAGAGGACAATGAAAATGATGCACCTGATGTTATAAAAATATCAACATTTATGGGTCAAGAACAATCTACAACAAAATATCAAGGAAAGTAAGAAACCATGGATAATAAAGGTATGTTTATGCTAAGTAATGATAACTATCAGGAATGGAAAGAAAAGCCAAAGTCTAAATTAATAAGCCTAGGATTTGATGCAGGGAAAATTTGAAGGAAGGAAAATTATCTTAAAGTTTAGAAACCTTTGTGAATTTCACTTATCTGTAATATTGAAACTATAAAATGTTTGTTGATATATTTGTAAAAATATTCAAATTTATAATGATTGTATATATAGTCTCTATATAATTTTGGAAATTTTTAAGTTAAAATAACTTTGTATTATAAAAATTGCGCAAATCATTTTTAGAAAAAAAGGGGAAATTGGTGATTTTTTTTTTTGGTAAAAACCGTGGAAAATTAGCCCACCTGTGAATATTAGCCCCGAAAATTTTCTATGATCTAATGTTTGGAGTTTAGCATGTAATTTTTTCATAAAAACACCTCCATCAAGTGAAGAATTACAAAAGAATAATGTTACATTAAATGAAATCACCGGTAACATACCTGATTCAACATTAGGAGAGGTTATGCACTAAGAAATTGCAAAGTATGGGATAATCTGCAGGTCATTCATGAAGGAAAATCAAAGGAAGAATGTTCATCAAAAGAACCATTTGGTAATATTATTTCGAAATATGTATCAAAATATGAGTATGATGATAAATAAACCTTTGCTATGTCAGATGGAGTTACTAATTCAAAATAAGACAGGTTAGAGGAAGTTTTTAATCTTAGAAAGAAACTTTATTTTGATTTAATAAGGATTTGCAACGTTAAGGATAAGTTGCGGGCATGTGATGATAGGGATCATGTTAAATCGATAGAATCTAGGCAATATTGTGAAGGACTTGAAGCTGATATTGTCTCTCTAAAAAAAACCTTGAAAAGTAAAACAAGTGAAATAAATAGATACTTTAAGTATTTGAAGAAGAAGATAATGGGATAAAGGAAGCAATTATCAAATTAAAGGAGAAATTTGCAGAAAGAAAAAGGGTTGAAGAAGGAATGAGGAAGAAGTATCTAGAAAAAGAAGAACAATACCAAATAATAGAGGTTGAGGTAAACATTCCAAAAGATAAAATAGAAGAAAATGATAAACACTTCAGATTTCAATATAGTAATAAGATTTTGGATGACATTCTTAGTAGTTAAAGGTCTCCTTCCATTAAATATGGTCTTAGTTTTCATGAAACTATAAAAGGAGACTCTAATTCATAGCATTTTGCAATAATATAGAAGGATACCAATACAAAATATGAATTCTTGTTAAAGAGATAAGAATTCAATCAAATCAATATCCAAGAAAGATGATTTTTCTAAAGAAATCATTTCTCCTAATAATAGAAACATTAATCAATTCTCTCCTCATATCAATAATGTTGAATTCTTTATATTTCATAATTATGGACATGTTGCATCTAATTACATAAGCAAATTTTTTCGATCTCAAGAAAATAATCACTTCAGAGGAAGGTCATGAGCTCCCAGGTACTCAAGGTTCTTTAATGGATATTTCCTTGCTTACAACATATTCGGTCACAAAGTTATTGATTGCAATTGGAGGAATATGAAATAGAAATATTATAATTCTTCTACTCTCTTTCCTGGTCATATAAGATGTTATACTTGTAACAAGTTTGGGCATGTAACAAAAGAATGTAGGAACAAGTCAATGAATCTCGACAGACAACATGGAAAGCATTCATATAAGAATATTGTTTCCAAAATTCTTGAGAATTATGGATCCACTAGCACTGCTCATTTGAAGTTGAATAATAATGGCACATAGATAGTGGATTCTCTCATCACATGACTTGAGATAAGGACAAGTTTTCGTATCTCATAAAAACAAATATGGTAAGGCGATTCTTGGAAATAGTGCTCCAACAAAAGTTATTGGAAAAGGTAGAATCAAACTTGAGAAGCATGCAAAAGTAGTTGATGCATTACTGGTTCAAGGGATAAAGAAATATTCTAAGTGTAGGTCAAATGGATGAAAAAGGATGTCTAATTGTATTTACATCAACAAAATTCAAATTTGTAGACGAAGAAATTGGAAAGGTTATAGAAATATGATATAAAAATCCAAACAAATTATATGTTTTTTAGCAGAGAAGAATTCATGCATAAATAAAAGGTATAGTTCCTCTTCTTCTTCAGATTCATAATAAAAGAATATAGTTCCCATTGAAGTCTTTTTTTATTAAAGCATACTTCTAACAATGACTACATAAGTGATGTGAGAGTAGGTGATGATTATTATGTCCACAAGGTCGGTAGTATATTATCTTAGGGAGAGTTATGCATGAGTATTTTGGTGGTAGTTCTCTAGTTTGATTTTCATACTGCTAACTGTTAACAATGGAAAATCGTATAGGCGAAAGACATTAAAAAATGTCAAGAAGAAAGTAAAAATAAATATTTATAGGGAAGAAATACATTAGAGGAGCTAAAAATTTAAATTTTCCTAAGGTTAGAAGGAAAAATGTTTGGACTGTGCATAGGAAGCACTGGCTCTGAGCGCCCAGTGCGACTTTTCTTTTGATAGCCATGCATTGCGTGGCTATCCCTTCGATAGCCACATGGTATTGGGGATGCGGAATGTCACCATTTGGGACCACTTGGAAAACTTGGAGAAAAATATTCTCACTCAACCTAACCAAGTAAAGTCACCTTTGAGCGATCTTGAGGCATTAGTGCAGCACACAAAGGAATCATACCCCCACTCTTATGTCACCATCCATATTGGACCAAGAGAAGGAGGGGAACTTTGAAAATGGTCTATAAAAGGAATCCATGGGAAGAGAAATAGGAGACGCATTGTTATCCTAACCAAATTTCTCCTTAGAAAACCATCTTGTGTTGTCCAGCAACAAGAGGATTGGAAGGATTCATATTTTCGCCATCCAACATCTCAATCCAGGAGAGAAGAGTTCACCACATGTTCATTTATATACCATCCTTTTACATGGAAGAGAGGCTTGCTGAAAAATTGAGGGGAAGAGACCCCCTTCTCTTGGATATTGGAGCTCTGTAGCTTGAAGGATCCACTACAAGAGATTTAGCATTCTATCTTCTACTACTACCAACACCTAATAAAGGGAGAAAGCTCTCCATTGTTGAGTTATTAGTGTGTTTTCTCTATTGAGCTTGTTTATTGTGCATGTTGTTTGGTTTTTTTTCATTGTTTATGTAGCATGTTATGTTTCCATTTAACTTAGATTATTAAATGTTGAACCTGTTCCACTAACATTTGACAAACCTCTTTGACCTGTGACTTCTATGTAGGCAAGCAACCTCCCTACTAAGAAAAGTGTATTTCTTCCACCCATGTGTTGAATACACTACCACAGGAATGGTGACTCCACTAGATTCTTTCTTTTGAGTTAATGGTTGTTGATGCAGGTCCTTCTTCCTGCTCAGCTTGTTGCAAAATTACCCCTGCATCCTATTAGAACCTTCAGTCACCCTCAGTGAGAAATTTTTCTCAGAGGACGAGGAATTTTTTTCTTTTCCCGACCACATGCATTCTGTTTAGATAGACGCGCATTTCACACCTGTGGAGGGATAAGCCGAGCGGTAGGCAGCGAGCCCATTTTTTCTTGTTTTTTCTCATTTTTTGTAGTTGTAAAGTGTTTGGTAACCCATAAGAAATTTTCCATCACTTTGTTATGGTATTTCATGACTGGTAGGACTCTTATTTTCTAGAATTTAGCTTAGCAACTAAGTATTTTTAATTTTAGTATTTTTTTTTTTTTGCAAATCAGACATAGTTGAAGTATTGAAAAGTAAGTGGCCTTCAATCCACATATGATGTCTGAACAAATGATTTTCTCATAAGATATACAAAACACGTAGTGTAATTAGCATAAAAGTAAGTGGCCCATATATCCACATATCTTTAGCTAATTCAAGTTTTTTCAATTTTTTGGTATTAGATTAGTTAAATTTTGCATTAGGAATTAGGACCAGGACCAAATTGTTGAAAATAAAGCAAGTAATCTCTGCCACCCTTGCACCTTAGGGTGAGCCTGGGTATGCATATGAACTCTTTCTTAAGATTATTTTCCATCTCCATATAGTGCAAACATAGTCTAATTGGGCAAGGTGTAAGTGGCCCATAATCCACACATCGTTTATTTTTTGAAGGAAAAATCACACATAAGGTAATTAGAAAAGGATTATAAAGGATCAATGCATATCCACATCTCATAACACTTTTGATTGTACAATCCAAGGCACACACGAAGAATCGGTAAGCATTGGACCAAAAGGCACCCAATGTGTTGGTACCTTTATCCTCTTCTTATAGTTGCTTCACCAAGGCACACCCTAGGAAAATTGAGACTCTCTCAAAATAATCACTATTTGAACTCACTAAATTATCCCCATAGGGGCCACAAAAGAAATTATATTTTAGGTTAGGACCATCGGGGGTAGGCATACAATAAGCCACCGTGGTCATTATACATTTTGAAACATAGATGTTGACTTTTTAGGGAGCTTCAAATCCGTCTATCCTCCCACAGAAAAAATACCCGAGCATTACCAGAGACTCGTTTTAGAGGGGGTGGAGCTTAGGCCCAGTGCATGAGATACTTTTTGGGGCTACCTTACCCATCTAGTGCTCAATACTGGTAGCTAAATACCAAGAAGCTCAAGACTCAAATGCTCACATGGGATGATGGTACTTTAGTGGCCAAAACTAGGGCATCCTTCCCTATAGGTAATGGTGCAAGCAACACTTAATCCTCTTACCATTACCTTGGTTAATTATTTGGCTGTTGGAAGGTATCACTACTTCTTTCGGGATGTTAGCCCTGGTACCCATCATAAGACATCTTCTCAAGGCCTAGTTACATTGAGAGTGTAAGGACAACTAGGTCTATCTAGGCTTTTGAGTATCATACACAAAACAAACAAAAACATATTTTTTGCTTTCTTGATCACATTATGTTAAATTAAAGGAAAACTTACCACTTATTTTTTCACTTTGTTTTATGCATGTGATCGTATTTTCTTTGATAAAAATCTTCCTTCCTCCAGCAGACAAAAAATATCACCAAGATTAAGCTAGTCGACACCATAGAGGACCCAACGAGACCTCGTTGATATAGACATTTCTTGGACCTCACCCCATTAGAGGGAGGAGTTCCAGGTCTTTCACCATTTATACGTAAAATATGACACACCGCCACCATTATCGATTCATCCTTTATCAAGGCATTTGTGATTGGAAACCCCCAAGGGTCACCCAACACCACACCATTGAAAACCACAGTCGGGTCACCACACTCAACTTGTCCCACAACCCCTAGAGGTCAGAAGAGTGATACCCTTTCAGGGAGTTAGGAAAATACTCATCAGGGCACGCCACAGGGTAATATTCCCCAGGCACCCCCCATAAACTATCACATTCAGACACCTATTTTTCATTAGTACACAATTGTAGTCAATACTCAGTTACCCTTATTAGCATCACTGAATCTTCTATATCTAACGAAGTTAACTAATGACCCCATTGATCATAGCCTTAATTGGCCTCATATTCCCATGAAGCTCCCTTCGGATATACCAAAGTTCGAAGGGCAGCAAGCAAAAGACCCAGGAAATCATATTTTGACTTTCCACCTGTGGTGTTCGTCCAATAGTATCATTGATGATACTATTCGACTATGACTTTTTCAACGGAACCTCATAGGGACTGTGTCAAAATTTCATGTCGAGTAGCCTTATGATTCTCATAGAACCCTTAGCTCCCTCGCTACCATGTTCCTCACTTATTTTCAGCTACCCAAATAGGGACAAGGGAACCTATAACCTCCTTTCCTCGCACAAAATCCACCACCGCAAAACAACACGCCGGTGAACCTAATGCAACTATACCAGACTCAAAAGTGACAGTATTATGACCAGGAGAACCGAAACAACCCTCCAAACATTGTGAAAAATAGGCCTAGGAATAAACAAAAGGGAGACTCTAGACAACGGGGTAGTAATCAACAACAGCCCGTGCGATCTTGGTTTGGGGGCAACCCCAACCGAAATCAAAACTAAGAGCCTAATAAAAACTCCCAAGGGAAAAACAAGAGATCTAGTCTAAGGACAAATAATTATTATGCCATATGTGTTGAATATGGCCATTAAACTCACCACTATCCTGAATTTCCCCGACTGAAAAAACTTCAGGGTAACCGTGGACAAGGGGGACCAACCAAACAACCTGTTGTAATGTAGGAGCCTTTCCCCCACCAAGGAGTGGTTAACACCCAAAAAAAAACCACCTGAAAATGATACTAGAGGCGACAATCATGAAATTTACATGACTTGTCAAGTACTGTTCTTCCAAACAAGGAATAGGAACTATGACACAGCCCCAGAGACTAACCCATTAGGTACGAGTACAAGTGCACCTGCTACACTGTTAACCATATCAAAAGTACTTATAGAGCCCCTTTCGAAAACGGTCAAGGGACCAACCATGCCTGTAGGACATCACTCTAAAGCTACTCATAGCTATAACATAGTTGATGATTTAGAGCAGTCACCAGCTGCTATGTCAGCCTTGTAAGTCCTACAATCGAGCCCAAGACAAAGGAAAGCCTTACTTTCCATGTAAGGCGTGATCAACCCTTCTAATTTGCGGCTAATGTTTTTCAACCTAGAGAAAGCAAGCTCTAGGCTTCCTTCTCTAGTCACTTTCCAAATACCGGTTTTAGTTCAGAGCATCACCATACATCGATGCCTCGTCGATGAAGGAGCATCCACATGCATCATGTCCAAATCCGTTTGGAAAAATTTAGGATCACTCGATTTGAAACCATATGACATCATGATTAGAGCATACGTCGGTCGCCCTTTAGCCCCCGTCGATCTATATCAAAATTTCCCTGTAAACCTTGCTAGAAAGACAATACTTATAGACATAGAGGTCTTAGATGCACAGCTAGACTACAATATACTCCTTGGGTGAAGTTGTATGTACGCAATGACTGCCATCGCGTTCCTATCTTTAGGGTAATGATGTTTCCCCATGACGATCAGATCATCACCATCAACCAACTCACATACTATAATAAGAAACCCATTACGACTCTCGATGTCATGTTACCATATGTAGACATAACTAAAGAACCATTTACATGATATACAAAATTTGGCCCTGGTCAATTCAAACCATCATCCATCCTAGGGTCATTCCTAGGAGATTCCCCTATCATACCAAAGGGAGTCCCAGAAAGCATGAGGGAAATGGTGTGCATGATTGTCTCATCAAACATCAAAACCAGCCTAAACATAGAAACTAGTAGTATAAAGGCCGAAGCCACTAGCATGACATTCCTACCCTACGCCATTTCGCAAACCCATTTTTTATACCCCCCACCTAGTTTTGTGTCAAAACAAGTTATGGAAACTATGACATTTCCGTGTATGGCTTTCGCAATACCTGTGTGGTATTTGGTCGCACCATCCATGCTAGGAAGTCGAAGAATCAACTCTACAGGAATAACCCATATCGCCCTTCAAGAGGCCACAATGGTTAACAAAACACATGTAGTAGCGCCAGCTAATGCGAACAAGAAAAATAATAAAAAAGGGAAGAAAGTCGAAACCCCCAAGTTACCTAGGGCATTACAACCTTGTGCATTATGCGATATCATAGGCCATCCTACTAATATTTTCCTGGAGTTATATGAATTAAAACCTCTTCTACACACTGATAATGTCATAGCCTAAAGTTTCCATAAAAAGGAATAGGCCATGAACAACCAAGGGAAAGAATTGTGCACCAAGCATGCATGTGCCATATGCGACCATTATGGGCATTATACCCATCATTTCCCATATATGCCATGATATAGGGATGTCTTGCAAGCCCTAGAGAAATCTTACCAACATGATCCCTCAGCTCCACCCATGCAAATGGACAAGGGAGAACCTAAAACCATACTATAAATACAAGAGGAGGCTACATCTTGCTCGTATATAGTCACCCCAATGGACCAGAGATGGAAAATGGAAGCCACACTACAGACCCCATTTTGCGCACTGTGTGACGAGCCTGATCACTTAGTCACATAGTGTCCCAAGTTAAGGGAATTTAACCGTTGGTATTAAGTCTTGCATGTTTCCCAAAGAAAATTAGTTCATCATCGATGGCATACATGCCAGATTTTTCAGAGAAACTATCACGTGCATCGTTGTCCCCATATCCATCAATTCTGGTCTATGTTGGATTTCATGCAATGCTTCATCGCTGAAAACCCTGACTTAGTCATCTCAGACACAAAATCTGCAAATAGAATCAAAACTCAAGGGATGGAAGTAACAAGGACTATATTATATATGTTAGAGGAAATACGGTTGCCTGAACGACCACCTCCTCCCCCTAATCGTCCTCAAGCTCCAGTTCAGCTATGTGCACTCTGCAATGAACGAGATCACTTCATCGCTAACTGTGCAACACTAGAGTTATTCCAAAGATGGTACCCATTCAACCAAGTATACTATGATGACCTATGAGAAATATAGTATTCGTGTTGAGTGTGTTCAAGAAACCACTTGGTTCGTCGTTGTCCATACATCACTCAATTCCATTTGGCGTTAAACTTCTTATGCCAAGCCATAACACGTCTCGCCGTAGTAGACGGATAAAATTTAGAATCAGTGGAAAGTTTGAAAACTCAAGAGAATGAGGCAACCAAGTCCATTCTCTTCATATCAGCAAAAAAACGACCAACAAGGGGGCATATCATCACCCCCAACCACCCTTCATGAATAAACCCAGCCTGCGCATTGTGCAATGCCTGCAATCATTTGGTCGCTCAATGCCCGGATTTAAGATCATTTCGAAAATGGTACCCAATTAATCCAACAACCCAAAGGGAGTGGAGAACCAAAGAGCAACAGTCTTGTATGATTTGTCATGAAAATCATAATGCTTGGAATTTTACTTACATCCTCCAATTTCGACCTTTGTTAGACACCATACACTCATTGGTCACCAAATACCTAGATGTAATTGGTTTAGAACCAAGGCAGCCTACCCCCCATCATTACCAAAACCCTAGGAAGTCTAAGGTGACCAATTGTCCTAGTAAGGAACAAAACCAACCAAGAAAAACATGTTTTATATGTGATAGAAAATACCACATGGTCATTCAATGTTAGGAACTCAAGAAACTCACTGACAGTCTCCGCATGGTCACCACCATACCACAGATCCATCTCTCTAATAAGGAGAAGATCAAATCTTGCTATTGCAGGATTTGATCGCAATTCCACCACAATAGGAATTGTGAATACCTCCCAAGGTTACAAGTGGAAAGGGCATCATTGAGTTTTAACTACCTGAAGGAGCCAAACCAACCAAAACAAAAAACTCGGAGATGGCAGAAGCGCAAACTTGCCCCAATGCCCAATCATCTCAAAGAATCTACTTCAGGCATAAAGAGTAGTGTTGGTTCTCACGCCATCTACTCAATAGGCACATTTAATCCATGCACCATTTTCACAAGACATAGCCATGAAACAAATATGTGCCCCTTGATGAAAACATTTCGACACCTCTGCATTCAACGCAACTTCCAAATCCAGGAAAGTGTGTGTACCCTTAGTACGCTGCCAGAAGAGAACAATTTTTCTCTCAAACAAACCACCACAACGGAAATTCTTCCACCATTTAACACTGATGAAACTTAACACCATATACGATTCATCTCATTATGCATGGGAACCATGACTCATGTTTTCTGCTCATATTTCATGTGCGTTGAGAATGTTACAACTACCACAACATTAATTGTACCGTTGACGATGCAAACCCAACCCGTCTTCACCCTGTCAAACTCATCTTGTTCCACGACATCAACCATGGAATCACATTCATGTATTTCAACCAACATTGTTAGGACTAAACTAATTCCTCATGGCCTCGCACAAAAAATTCCCCCTTAGACATCTTGTTTCATTCATATGAGTATATTCTAGAGGCCATGATGGAACCAAATTGTCATGGGACTCAATGCATCACCACTCATTTTTTCTTCTAGAAAAAACATTCAGACCTAACAACCCAAAAAAAAAATATATATACGCCATTTAATCTAAAGACTTCCTCCCATATGGGAAGGTAGACTGGTTCAAAAACCCCATCCCAGCACCTGATGTTTTGGGAGAAGGGAATATGTCAAATATTTCGCTAATCATCAAGGTGAATATCTCAAGAAAAACAGGCAAAATTGAAGAAATATCTATAGGAGCAGCATGATCCCAAGACGAGGTAGTCACTTACAAAAACTTGTTACAAGAGTACAGGGACACCTTTGCATGGGATTATTTGCAAATTCTAGGGCTTAACCCCACCATCATAGAACACCACATTGACACTTGGCCTGACGTACCACCAGTTCGTCAAAAACAACGTCAATTAAAACCATGTAAGGCAGAAGCAATCAAGCAAGAGATTGAAAATCTTCAAAAAGCTGAGTTCATCTACCCAATCTCTCACACGTCGTGGGTTTCCAACCATGTAATCTTCATGGAAAAATAGGGCACCATCCAATTCTGCACTGATTTCCGAGATTTGAAAAAATCTTGTCCCAAGGACAACTACCCTAACCTATTTATCGATCAAGTCATTGATACTTGCGCCAATCATGAGGTCTTGTCCTTCATGGACAGATTCTAAAGGTACAATCAAATTCAAATCTGTCACACAGATCGATACAAGATGACATTCACTACCCCTTGGGGCACATTCTCTTACCAAGTTATGCGTTTTAGCCTTAAGAATGCTGGAGCCTGTTAGGTCCTTATATTACTAGTATAGTCCCTTATTGTTGTTAGTGTAACCCCCTTATTGTTATTGTTGTACCCTTGTAACCCCCATGTTGTTATTATTGTGCCCTTACATTATTATTGTTAGGTCGGCTAGGATTACATTGTGGCCCCATGGACTGCTATATATAGAGAGGAGGTTTTGTCATTTGTATCATCCAATAATTGTTCATTTATGTAATTTATTGGAGGTTTCTCCCTCGAAGTGACTATTTATAAGGTGTTGATCTCTCTTTTCTTCTATTTTTGGAGTTGGTTTCATAACATTTGGTATTAGAGCTTTGGATTATAGGGTTTCGCTGCTCCAAACAGGTCATCGTGGAATTTTCGCTATAAATTTTTTTATATGAAGGTTCAGAAGCTGAAATATTTAGAGTTTGAAGTCGAAATCCTGAGGAACATCTTCACAAAATTTTAGATCTTGGTTCACATTATTTGCGGAGATATGATATGTGGAAGTTAGGGTTGTTTGCAGGCTCCTGAATTTAACCTAAACAGGTCATTGCGGAATTTTAGCTATAACATTTTGTCTACGAGGGTTCAGAAGCTGAAATCCTGAGGAGCCTCCTGTAAAAATTTCAGAACTTGGTTCGCAATATTTTTGGAGATATGATCTATGGAAGTTAGGATTGTTTCAAGCTCCTGAATTTCATCTCAAAGAGGTGACCATGGAAAAACATCATAACTCCCTCTCTCTGCATCGGATTGGGATTCTGTAAAAATTGGTTTCAAGTAAATGTAATTTAGTTTTTGTTATATCAATTTCAAAGCTGAAGGAGGAAACAGTGACACTTGGCAAGTCGTACAAGTTCTCTTTACTGAACCAGTCCATAATTAAGTCATCATAGGATATTGGGCATAACTTTGTCTTCAAGGATCCAAATAAGGTCAGACCTATGGCATTCGAAAGAAGATTCAAAGGGATACTTTAGGGCCGAATTTCAAATATTGAAGACCCATAATCACAGAGATAATTCAGTTTCAATATTGAGCTCCTCAAAATCAAGAAAAATGTGTGTATTTGTTTTCAAATTGCATAAGTCTTGTTTGAAAAATCAGTTTTAAGTGATTCCAAAGGCCTATTGAGCATAGATATAAGTATTGGGTTCTAAAATGCCTCCTAAAACAAATTGAACACCCATTAAGCTCTCATAGTACTCTACTATGACTCATGAAGATGAAGAATTGCAACATGATCTTTCAAAATTACAAGAGCAAGTGCACCAAAATTCGCTCTCGCAAAGAGCAACGAAAAATGAAATGGATGTTTTGAAGAAAAGCGTGGAAGCTAAGATGGATGGTTTGAAGAAAGGGATGGAAGATATGATGGATGGTTTGAAGAATGGTATGGAAGAAAAAATGGATGGTATGGAAGAAAAAATGGAAGGTTTCAAGGAAGACATGGAAGGTTTGAAGGAAGGTTTGTCAAAGTTGATACAAGAAATGGTTCCTAATGGCGAAAATATAGTAGAGGAAACCCATGATGAGAACAAAATAAATGTTAATCGTGATTTCATAAAATCTAATTTTGGATTAAAGAACCACCATATTCCAAAGATGGATATGAGGAAGTTTGATTGCAAGGATCTCGTAACATGGATACTATAGATGGAGCAATATTTTTATCTCAATAATGTGCAAAACACACAAAAGGTACGCATTGCAGCTTTACATTTAGAAAAAAATACATTTGTATGGTATAAAAGGCTTTTCTCCCATAAAAAAATTGTCACTTGGTCAATTCTTAAGGAGGAAATGATAGAAAATTATGAGGATACAAAGAGCAACACCTTTAGCCAATTGATAAATCTCAAACAAAAAGGTTCAGTGGCGGAGCACATTGAGGACTTCCAAAAATTGAATATAAAGGTAAATGATATTCCAGAGGAACACAAGATTGATGTCTTCATAGGGACTTTAAAGGATAACATCCAACATGAAGTTCGCGTTTGGGAACCAGATTCATTAGAGAATGCATTCAGGTTGGCAAGAAAAATTGAATGTAAAATTATGGTGACAAGGAAGCCTACCACTCACATCTATAAAGATGGAAGTGTTGCTACTCTTAGACTTTTACAACCTACAAGGTTGACACCACAACAATTGGAAGAAAAAAAGAGGAAAAGGGATTTGCTACAGTTGTGATAGAAAATACACTAAAGGTCATAAGTGTGCTGAGAAGAAATTATTTTATATAATTTGTGAATAGGAGGAAGAAAATGAACAAGAAACTTCAAAAGAAGAGGATATACACCAGGAAGAAACCCTAGAAGAAGAAGAAATGAATCCGACCATATCATGTAATGCATTGGCAGGAATTACCACTCCTCAAACTCTCAAGATAGAAGGACATATCAAGAAGAAAAAGGTAATAGTGTTGATTGATTCGGGTAGTACCCATAAATTGTTTCCTATACCTAGCACCAGAATGTCAGGTGATGGTTGAAAATGGAGGAACTATAAATTTATTTGGAAAATTCCATAATATCAAGCTATCGATGGGGGAATATGTATTGAATATTCCGATGCTTTCCATCCCAATGGGAGGTGCCGATGTTGTACTAGGAGTACAATGGTTACAATATTTGGGGATGGTAGCTTTTAATTTTCAAGAAATTTTCTTGAAATTTTTTTCTGAAGGAAAGGAAATTGAATTATAGGGTATCACAGGGAAGCCATGACAGACAGTGAGCTCTAATGTCATGACAAATATTCTGAAGAAATAACAATGAGGCGTAATTGCACAATTAGAAGTTCCAACATCAAAATCATCTATTTCTCCAGATCTCCAAAAAGTCTTGGACAATCATTCCAAGGAGTTTGATACTCCCAAAGGACTCCCACGTATTTGTGATCATGATCATGCTATTAATTTGATTCAAGGAAGTGTTCCTCCAAACATTTGACCTTATAGATATCCTTATGTCCAAAAGAGTGAAATTGAATGTATGATTGCAGAAATGTTAGAGGCTAGTATAATTCAACCCATTCAAAGTTATTTCTCTACTCCAGTAGTATTGGTGCACAAGAAGGATGGATCATGGCGCATGTGTCTGGATTATAGGGAGCTGAATAAGCTCACTATTAAAGATAAATTTCCCATTCTTGTGATTGATGAATTATTGGATGAATTACATGGAGTAATTTATTTTACCGAGTTGGATCCTCGTTCAGGATATCATCAAATTATAATGAAGATTGAAGATATTTCGAAAGCAACATTTCTAACTCATGAGGGTCATTATGAATTTTTGGTCATGCCTTTTGGCCTTACCAATGCACCTTCTACATTTCAAGGGTTGATGAATTCCAATTTCAAACCCTTCCTTAGGAAATTTGTGCTATTATTTTTTTGATGATATACTAATCTACAACAGGTCTTGGAAAGATCATGTTCAACATGTTGACAAGGTGCTCAAACTATTGGAGGAGAAACAATTATATTCTAAAACATCCAAATGTTTCTTTGGAGTACAAGAGGTGGAATATTTAGGTCATATTGTATCTCATGAGGGTGTTAAGGTAGACCCTAATAAAATTAAAGCCATTAAGGAATGGAAAGTCCCCACAACCATAAAGTAGTTGCACAGATTTCTCGGGTTAACAAGGTATTATCACAAGTTTGTTAAGCATTATGGGAGAATAGAAGCACCTCTAACAACATTATTGAAGAAAGATGCATTTTCATGGAATCCTGAAGCAACTAAGGCCTTTGAACATCTTAAAGAGGCAATGTGCCTAGCACCAGTCTTAGCTACGCCAGACTTCAGAAAAACCTTTATTGTGGAATGTGATGCCTCAGGAAATGGAACTGGTGTTGTTTTAATGCAAGAAGGAAGACCCATTTCTTTTGAAAGTTGTTCAATCAAAGGGAAGTATTTACAAAAGGCTATGTATGAGAAGGAAATGTAGGCAATACTACATGCACTAAATAAATGGAGACCTTACCTAATGGGAAGACATTTCAAGGTAGAAATTGATCATGATAGTATTAAACACTTTTTGGAACAAATAATATCTTCAGAAGAGAAGCAAAAATGGGTCACAAAAATGTTGAGTTATGACTTTGAAATCATCTACAAAAAAGGGAAGCTAAATGTTGTTGTAGATGCACTCTCAAGAAAGGATGAAGAGGTGGAAGCATTGCTTTGTGCCATTTCTATTATCCAACCAGATTAGATAACCCAAGCAAGGGATGAATGGAAGAAGGACAAAGAAGTTTGGATAGTCATTCAAAAGTTGCATCAAGATCCTAGTACATCTCATACATTTAGCTGGAAAAATGATTCCTTATGGTACAAATATTGCTTATATATTTGCAATAATTCCCAACTAAAACAAAATATTCTTTTGGAATTGCACACTTCTCCTTTAGGAGGACACTCGGGATTTTTAAAAACTTACCACAGGGTGAAGAAATAATTTTTTTGGGATGGCCTTAAATCTTATATTCAAAAATTTGTGGTGGAATGTTTGGTTTGCCAACAAAATAAAGTTGAGACAATTAAGACATCTTCTACAACCTTTATCCATTCCAAGTCAATGTTGGGAGGATATTTAAATGGATTTTATCACAGGTTTACCTAAGACCAAAGGAAGGAGTGTCATCATGGTGGTAATTGATAGACTTAAAAATTATGCACACTTTTGTGCATTATCTCATCCATTTAAAGCAAGTATAGTTGCTACAACATTTATGGAAACAATTCAAAAGCTACATGGAAACACGAATATTATTTTAAGTGGCAGAGATCCCATTTTTACAGGAAATTTTGGATGGAATTATTTTATTATTTGGGTACTCAACTAGCTCATATCTCATCTTATCGTCCTCAATCTGACGGTGAAATAGAGATAGTGAATAAATGTTTGGAAGGATATCTTCATTGTTTTGTATATGATAAGCAAGAAAAATGGGTCAAGTGCTTACCTCTCGCTGAATGGTGGTATAACACTTCCTTCCATACTGCAGCAAAAATGACCCCATTTATGGCACTTTATGGATATCATCCACTGACCATCACATCATATTTAAGAGAAAATTCTAAGGTTCAAGAAGTGGAAGATCACATCGAGCATCAACAAGAAGTTCTCCAAATCTTAAAGGATAACCTAAATTTGGCACAACATCGAATGAAACAACATGCAGATCAACATCGCAGTGAGAGAAGTTTTGATGTGGGAGACTGGGTATTTTTACGGCTACAACCATACAAACAAATGTACCTCAAGAAAGCTAAGAAGGATAATAAATTATCGCCAAAGTACTATGGTCCTTACAAGGTGTTGCAAAAGATTGGTACTATGGCATACAAATTGGAGCTTCCCTTATTCACGAGTGCATCCAGTTTTCCATGTTTTATGCTTAAAAAAGGTTATAGGGGACAAAATTCCAGTTCAAACAATATTGGTAGAACTTGATGAGGAAGGAAAAACCATATTGGAACGTGAAGAAGTCACAGAAACAAGAACTCGACACCTACGAAATCAATCAATTTCAGAGTATCTCATCAAATGGAAGAACTTACCCACTGAAGATTCTACAAGGGAAGATGAGAATTTTATACAGAAGCACCCAGAGCTACTCAAGCATTGAGGAAAACACTTTTTTGAAGGAGAGGAGCATGTTAGGTCCTTATATTACTAGTATAGTCCCTAATTGTTGTTAGTGTAAGCCCCTTATTGTTATTGTTGTACCCCTGTAACCCCCATATTGTTATTATTGTGCCCTTACATTATTATTATTAGGTAGGCTAGGATTGCATTATGGCCCCATGGACTCCTATATATAGAGAGGAGGATTTTTCATTTGTATCATCCAAAAATTGTTCATATATGTAAATTATTGGAGGTTTCCCCCTCAAAGTGGTTATTTCTAAGGTGTTGATCTCTCTTTTCTTATATTTTTGGAGTTGGTTTCATAACAGTATGGGCCATCTAAGGTAGAGGAAATCAAGCAAGAGATTGAAAATCTTCAAAAAGCTAAGTTCATCTACCCAATCGCTTACACATTATGGGTTTACAACCCTGTACTCTTCATGAAAAAACAGGGCACCATCCAAATCTGCACTAATTTCCGAGATTTAAAAAATGCTTGTTCCAAGGGCAACTACCCTAACATGTTTATCGATCAAGTCATTGATACTTGCGCCAGTCATGAGGTCTTGTACTTCATGGACAAATTCTCAGGGTACAATCAAATTCAAATCTGGCACATGGATTGGTACAGGACGCCATTCACTATCCCTTGGGGCATGTTCGCTTACCAAGTTATGCCTTTTAGTTGTAAGAATGTTGGATCCACATTTCAACGGGCCATGAATTATATCTTCGACAACCTTGTTCACCTCAACTTAGCTTACTTGGACGACCTCACCGTACGATCCAAGAAATGAATTGACCATCTGGAGGATTTACGGTTGGTATTCCAATAGTGCTGACACTACAACCTATGCTTGAACCCTCTCAAGTGCATCTTCTACGTTAATGCAAGTAGACTATTAAGATTCATCGCATCCAAACAAGTGATCATAGTGGACCCCCTCAAGGTCAAGGCAATCAAAGACGTGCCACCACCCAAAAATCTCAAGCAACTTCAAATATTGCAGGGGAAAGCCAACTTCTTATCACATTTTGTCCTCGACTATGCCACTTGCGCGCAAGGATTCCTACACCTACTCTGTCAGTACATTCCATTAAAATGGAATGATCATGCTCATAAGTCATTTGAGGCACTAAAACACACATTGTCTTCAGCCCCTTTGATCAGTCCACCCAATTATGACAAAGACTACAACTTATACCTATCAGCATCAGACACAGCCATAGCTGGGGCATTAGTCCAAGATGGAACAGATGGTAAAGAACACATAATCTATTATGTTAGTAAGAACCTATCTGAACTCGATTTAAAATACAAAGGAGAAGAAAAAACTTCCCTAGCTCTTGTACACACAGTATAAGAACTTCGGCATTACATCATCCTGCGGACTAGAAAAGTCATAGCAGCTATCAACCCCATGAGATATCTGCTAACCCACCATCTAATGAACCAAACGTACGCTTGATTGGTAGTCATAATGCAGGAATTATACCTACAGTTTAGATCCCCCAAGAGAAAAAAATATTTAAACTTAGTTGAGTTAATCACTGACCTTCCAAGTATGATTCAAGGGTCCCTAGTTAACGACTCACTACCATATGAACACCTATTCTTAGTGACGACTCAAGACCCTTGGTATGACGACATCCTCCTATTCTTACGAACCCAAAATTTCAAGCCACAACTCACCCGTGACAACCAAAGGCGCATATGCCACCTAGCCCCTCGATACCTCCTCATGGGGGACGTCCTTTATCGAAGAGGTGTTGAAACTATTTTACATCGATGCCTCATGCACGATTAAGCTGAGCAAGCCCTAAATGACTGCCATATTGGGGCTTGTGGCAACCATCTCTCACGAATGGCTATCGCCAAAAAATTCCTACAAGAGGGTTATTTTTGGCCCAACCTATTCCACGATTGCATTCAAGCAGTCAAATGGTGCGAGTGATGACAACGCTTCACCCACAAGGCAATAACACCTCTCGCTCCTCTACACTCAGTCATTGTAGCAAGTCCCTTTTGAAAATGGGGAGTCAAATTTATGACTTGCAACCCTCCATCGTCTGGTAACCACAAATACATCATTGTAGTTGTCGACTATTTCACCAAGTGGGTAGAAGCGATGCCTACATATGAAAACATGACATAAACTGCATCATAGTTTCTCTTCAATCACATCATCACGTGATTTATTGTGCCTAAGGAATTAGTCTCCGACCACGGAAATAATTTTGAAAATGAAATATTCCAAGAGTTGTCTCATCACCTAGGATTCACACATGAATTTGTGTAACCATACTACCCCCAGTCCAATGGACATGTAGAATTAGACGTTAACAAAGTACTAAAAATAATGTTACAGTGTATGGTTAATAACCATAAAAAAAACTTGCACCATATGGTTTTTCATCCTTGTGGGAATATCACACAGTGGTTAAAACCTCTACAGGATTCACACTTTTCCAATTGGTATATAGAGTGGAGGTTGTGATTCCCATTTAATGGGAAATCCCCAACTTACACATCGCTATCAAAATCCTCGATGATACCCAATATTTATACCAATGGTTGGTATAGTTAGAACTCATCGATGAAAATCAATGAGAGTCTCTCCAACATAATGAGGCACATAAGAAAAGGGAAAAAGCGTCATTTGACTGCAACATCAGCCCTCGCTCATTTACAGAGGAGGAGCTAGTCCTCCGCTACGATGTTGAAAAAGAGGCCTTAGGACCTGGGAAGTTAGAAACATTATGGAAAGGTCCTTACATCATAAAAAATTTCCTCCTTAAAGAAGAATACATCCTGTTGGAGCTCGACGGTACATGCCTAGCTAACCCCGTCAATAGGCTCTACCTCAAATTATTTCACCCATAAGGGTAGGAAGTATCAACCTTAGAGATAAGATGAATGTAACAAAATTGTTTTGAAATGATTGCAATAATCAAGGACTTGTTCTAAAAAATTCTATTGTCATAGATGGATTGTCCCCCCATCCACTATTTTGGATTCGCTGATGGAGCCTCGGGATGGTCGGAAAATCTAGCAGCAGCCACCTGGGCCATATACTATCCTAGCCAGTCATCGTTCCTCATCAATGGAGTATGTATCAGATCAACTACCAATAATCAATCAGAATATGATGCAGTCATCGAGCTGTTGAGCAATGCCTTCAACGAGGGCATTCACCATCTACATGTCTATCTTGATTCCTAGCTAGTGGTATTGTAGTTAAACCAAGTTTTTGAAGTACAAGATTCACACCTATTTAGGAAGTACTTACATGCACGGAAATTGAGTAATCACTTTGATCACATTACATTTACACATATACAAGGAAGGAAAAACTAGACAGTCGATTGCATAGCTAACCATATCCTAGAGTGGAATGCATCTCGTATAAACCATCATTCATAAAAATCAAAACAAAAAACATAAATATCCATCATAGGTACATAACATCCATTGTAAGAAAAAAAAATAACCATAAACACATCATAAGAGCCGCAAAAAATATAAATCTCGCATATATGCATAAAAAAATATATGACTCCCAGTATACAAATCATGTCCCTGATCATCATTTCAGTCAAAAAATATATCTACATGTCATCAAAATAGGGAAGCATCGTCATAATGGGTTCTTTCCCTGAATATACAAATATCTCTAGGGCTAAGCCTGGTGGGTCCTCTAGACCCACAACTGCACTCAGTGCCAATAAAGGTGCAACAACCAAAACTGCAAGTGTCGCACAACGCAAAGTCAGGTGATGCACCCTCTCTTGACCCTTCACTGTCTTGAGCCATACATCGCCCAAATCATCAAAAAATCCCTCGGTCGGCATACCCCAGGTCAACCTCTCTAATTGAATCCATGATTTGGTATGAACTGCTACGTGAGCATTAACCACCTTGGCCCGAGCCTCTATCGCTAACACCCTAAGGTCAGCAGTAGCCAAATTCTCCTCGACCACCACAATGCGGGCCTCGACTGCTGCTGCCTATGCCTCAGTCGCCTCAACATGAGAAAGGAGAGAAGCATCCCATTCGGTAGTTGCAACATTGTTTCCCTCTCCTCAAGCCCCCCCAACACCTCCTTGCCCCCATATTTGGGCCTAACCAACCCCAAATCAGACCTTTCTCAAAGGCTGATGTCCCACCAAGTGAGCAGTAGGATACCTTGTTGAATCCACATCTGCAAGAGAAACAAAAAATAGTATCAGTGTCACCATAAAAATACATATAGATCTATATATGATAAAAGTCCTAAAAATTGTAGAAAAACATTGAAGGACATGCTTGGTGGGAAAGAATACCCTTATCCGGGTCTCCCCAAAAGTCCGTTACGAAGTATGGGTAGTCCAAAAACATCTGCAGGTTCAAATCAAATCATGCCTCAATTTTTGCATCCCAATAGCAACCCGCCTCTCCTCCTCCACCGCGGGGCATCATGGGTGCCCACCGCCGCATCCTAGGATCCCTAGGAGGACCCAGGGGCACTGCCACAAAAGGCCTAAGCATTGCCACTCTCTCATACATGATACTACATAGGATTATTTCATAGGTAAAGACATTAGAGATCACCCTCTGGGCCTTTCCAAACTATGTCACCATGCCATGGTAGACATGGTGAGCCTATTCATAGAAGTGAATGGCTCGAAGGCATCGCAAAACTGCAATATGTGGACCAAACGCCCTATGAGGTGATGACGACCCTGTCTGACGAACTATCATCACTAGGGCACCCCTTTCGTCCAAGTCTATCACAGAGATAATATAGACACATCCCTGTGTAATCGCATCGGGAACATAATGATCCCGAGCCCAATGATAGATGTTCACTCCCCTAGCTGGGAGTGGGTGTGGAAGAGCCTCCCCCTGAGGCAGTAGACTAGTCTCGAAGTAAACGTAAGTCTCCGGATGGATTATGATGTCTCTACGACACATCACCATAGCACGTCGTCTCCTCTTCCAACAACGGACGAGGTATCTAAACAAGCCATCTTGTGATCTCAACACATTTTTCTCTAAAAATTTGAGCAACTTGTATTGTGCCAAAACCCCCTGAGCACCGGGGTCTTGGGCCATAGCTGTTCGAATATTGGGCCAATCTCTCTCATGCCACAACATCCTATCACTAGAGAAAAACCCAAAATCAGTGACTAAAACCCAACAAATTGAAAAATTTTAAAAAAATTTAACCTTGTCGCGTCTGTGCAGAGCTCAGGTGCGATGAGTGCATGTCTATAACAAATACATACACACAAATCATCGCACAAACTCTTCACCAAGCGTGGAGGCCTTGCGCCAAAATTCATTTCTACGCGAGGACCACATGGGTCAACCTCAATCACTTGCACAGTCGAGGAAAAAAAGAGGTTTAAAGTCCATAAAAATCCATAATTGTACGAACTCCTCAGGAAAAAAGTGACAAAATTGAAAAGTTGGACGTTTAGGGCCCTACACTAGCAACACAAATATCGGGTACTCAGGTTGACCTCAACGACAAGAAAGGATCGAGAGCAGGGGCTCATCTTTGACCTCAGACTCTCAAAAGACACAAATGAGTTTAAATGATCCATATTGGCCCATATAATTCCCTTTTCTCATTATTCGATAGACCATAACTGGAGCTCAGAAGGCCTAATTGCAAAACCATAAGAAAAAAAATGATCAACACTTCATCGTTTTCAAGCTAGGCCCCATAAATCCATGCCTAATAAAAATGTCATTTTTTCAGTCACAACAAGTATGCCCTCTCTTATTTCTTTACATTCAAAGTTATTTCAAATATGTTTGCATGAAAGAGATTATTTTACTTGGGGTATTGGTTGCAGGTATTACAAACATGCTGAATCACCATATGTCCCATCCAACACAGGTACAAGAGAAGGTATCATTTTATCCCTAGCAAGATAGGCTCCCCAAATAAGCTTTCCATATCCTAACATCATTTCTCCAAAGAAATGAACCATAGGTTTCGTTCACCCGACCATGTTTATCATCACCCCACCTTGCACATGATAAACATCCTCACGGGTTGGTAGAGCCTTACCCTCCATGGCATCCATCACTCATGTAGACCATACAACAAAGTTCTAGAGCCATGGCCATAAAATCCAAGCTCGGGAAGTACTTCATGTTCATTCATCCATAATACATCAAGTCAAGTTTTAGCCATATCATGTTAAAACCACTTTCCCAGGCTACCATTCTCATAAGAAGATAAAAAACGTGCCACCGCCTCTCACACTTGGCCTATCACACCCCCATTAGCATATTCCATCTGCAAAAAATTTCATCCGCTTCATCACCCCCTCATCGAGACTGACTAATGGGTCACCCACCCTCAGGAAAACACACTCCTCACACCATAGTGATAGATTATTTTCATGTTTATAGGGGTACCCGTCTCCGTGCTTGTACATCTAAACCTGTTCTATATTATTTTGGCAAGTGTACAAGGATTTTTTAGGAGAGCATTCCCACCCATCCATCCACATGTCTCACCTCGAAGCAGTCCCTGATCAGCCTTGGTTGGAGATACGCATTCTTTACCACACCTTGCCATGACACTCATAACAACCATACACCGACCCTGGATGTCCTACCGATTCCAGATATTTCCTCACCAGAAATTGTTATGACTGTAACCACACACATTTACAACTCTGACCTCGAGCCACTTACCTACCATCATCATTTATTACCATTTATCATCATCATTCCTAGTTAACCCATCAAACCATGCCCTGCTACATTAGAAACCATGGTCCCTTGCACTAGTTTCATGTCTGTCGGTTAATGCTTCATTCTTGTCGACTACAACAAACATTTTCCAAGAAGGAGGTAGTACCTTGGGTGACTCCTCACCTCAATAGGGGCATCCATGGATGGCACAATGGGAATAATCATTGCTCATTGATTTCATCGATCTTCTTGAAATTTGACTTCAAGATAAGCTTTCATGTCAATATGGTATCGTACTTCATAACCATTGAACTCTGTCAGAATTCATTAAAGACCTTGATGAGCATCTCTTTCAATAATTCTTACATGGTAAGGTCCCCAATAGTCAAAGACTGATGCATACAATAAGCACTTGTTCTAAAAAAAATGTGCCATACCAAGATTATGTGTGTGGGCAACACATTCAACCTTACCTCGAAGAAAAATTCCCTTGAGGGCATCAACAACCGTCGTCATCAACTAAAAATAGGTCACTACTGAAAAGTGACATAAACAAAGCCAATATATGTCAAATAAGCTTAACTAGTTAAAACATCATGAGCATGGGACATGCCCGCCTCGTAGAAATATTTCATTCATTATATCTATTTTAGGTTTCCAACAGAGCATTGTGTCTTTTTTACTCTTGGAAAGGGGTGTCTCAACTTAGTTCTAAAGCAAGTTATTCTCTCTATCTCAAAAGGACTACATAGAAAAATAAACTATAATTTATTTTGACTATACAGTTCTTCCTAGAAATCATACATTAGGGGGGGAATTTTAACACTGGAAAATCGTACATGTAGAAGACATTAAGAAATGTCAAGCAGAAGGTAGATATAAAGCTTTAAGGGGAAGAAATACATTATAGGAGCTAAAAATTTAAATTTCTTAAGGCCAGAACACTAAAAGGAAAAGACCCTCTAGCAAAGGTTATAAAGGAGGTTTTTAGTGTTATAAAATTGGCCAAAATTGTCAAAAAAACATTTTCTACAACATCCGTTTATGGTTACAGAGGTTCTGGCGGAGCTTTTAACAAAAATTCAATACAACTAAAAAAAATGGGCAGTCGGAGGTTATTACGGATGTTTTTTTCATCGGTGCACTACTCTAGCTTTAACGCATCGGTGCGTACATGTAGAAGTTGCCCCAGGGCGGTTGAAGGAGAATGCACTGGGCCATTAAGGTATAAAACCGCACCGAGCGTAGTTTTGGTGATACAACGCATGAGGCCATTCTAATTGGTCTTGGGATTTGTGTGGTGCCCATAGGTCGTATCAATGCACCGGTGCGTAGACTTAAAGAAACGCACTGGTGCATAGTATCACGCAAATGCACCGAGATTTATAATTGGTATTGATATTCGTGTGGTGCCTATAGGTCGTACAAATGCACTGGTGTGTATAGACACATAAATGGACTGGTGCACAGTATCACACAACCGCACCAAGATTTATAATTGGTATCGGTATTCGTTCGGTGCCCATAGGTCGTACAAATTCACCGGTGCGTATAGACACATAAACACACTGGTGCCTAGTATCACACAAACGCATCGAGATTTATAATTGGTATCGGTATTTGTGCGGTGCCCAAAGGTCGTAGAAATGCACTGGTGTGCATCATAATACAAACGCATCGGTGTACAATAATTAACACGCACCGGTTTTCATTTTTTATTGTTTAGAAACATCGACCTGAGACAGTGCAATTATTGTGATTTTTTAAAATTCATTATTCATCAAAAGTCGACATATATATATCTTATAACAACATTCATATGAATTAATTTTTTATTAGTGCATTTGAATGTGATGTTTGGATTAATTTGTTATATCATATCATCAAATTTCACATCTCTTCACTGTAATATTTAATCATCCATAAATTTAATTAGTGGTGTTATATTTCACAACGAAAATGGAGAATGCAATAGAATAAATTAAAACAAACATATATATATATATATATATATATATATATATATATATATATAAGACAATCTTTGTCATACAAAATGGGACAGTTATTAGTATCCCTTTGTCTTTCAATTGGGACACTATGACCATTACATTAAACAAAATGTCTAATTTCACAGGATAACATTTCAAAAAATACAACACCTTGCTTTGATATCAAAACATAGTGATCATCATTCTTCGCTCGAACTGCTGTCACTGATAGAGCTACTTCCATGACTTGGGTTATTTTCAGGAATGTTTTGTTCAAGGAGTTGATTATTTTCTTCTTCTTCACCTTCCATCTACAAACATAAAAATAAATTGTAATGAGTGTATATACATTGGTGAGATTAATGAAAATTGCAATATTAAATAATATACGTCAATGTAAATAAAAAAGAAATGACGTACCATTGCAACAATTGACTCATAAACTATACACATTCTTTCAAAATCATGTAACATGCCATCTTTCAATATTTCATCTGTTGGCGCAGTTCCAAACTTTATTTCCTGCAAGTTTTATACCCCATAACAAATCATATATTTAATATAAAAGTTTTTTTTATTCTATTAATTATAGACGAAGCTAAGTAAAACAAGATCGATAAATGCTTACAAATTCCACAATTAAGTTCTGATATGCCAACATATACTCACAACCCATATTTAACCCAATTTCAAACAATTCATCTAATGGTTCTTTGTATGTTAGCACCTGTTTGAAGACATTCAATGATAATTTTTATAAAACAACTTAAAAAATACAATAATGAAATCTAGTTAAGTTGTTATAAGGAAGTAACAATTACTCATAAACTTAGATATCAACCTTTTTCTTCTTTGTCGTCCTATTTTATGTGCTGAATGAGTTCCATTTTCTTTTATTTTCTGCAAGAAAATACTTGAAAATTAACAGTTAATGCTAAATTATTTATTTATTGTACCTAATGATCGAAAAATTCAATGATTACATATTACATTTGAAGCACATTGTTGTTGAGATGGCTCCACTTGCGATGCAATTTTGTCCATTTCTTTGACCATCTCCTTGTACACCTTTTTGGACATTCCTACTTGCATATTTCTGATATCAACTCGTTCATCTTTTGAGATTTTCATAATCTTCCTGAAAATGTAACATGACACTAAACTATTCAATTTTTATATTGATATATGAAAAGTAAATATAATAAAAGTGATATTTATAAATAATTCTAGACAAACATTTAAAGGAATATTACTTTTTCATTCCTTCTTTTTTGTTGTTGTATGTTTTTGCTATTAAAAGTTTGACATGTCTCATTGACCAATTTTCTGGAAACTTTTCCTGTAGTTTAGATAAAATTTGGTTCTTGGAATTATTGGATTTTTTTTTGTATTGTAAGGGGAAAGAACGTCTATACATTCGTTCCACTAGATCCCTCAAACTTTTGTAAAATATTTCCCCCCTTTCATTAACCTCCAGCACCACTCTAGATGAGCTAAGGAGCAATTCATTTTCATTTGCATGTTCTATTTATTTTCTTTTCTTAGAACAACATTCCTTTTCTGAGTTGTTGGTCCCTGTAGAACATTAAATAGATGTGAATTAAAAGACTATTTAACACTTGTTATCTAATAATTTTAATTATATTATTAATGAAAAATTAAAAAAGAAACTCATATTGGATCGATAGTATTTTTTCATTCACCTGATTTATCCTTTTGCAATTTTTCCATCAATATTTTACGCTCTTCTGGTCCTAGATCAGAAATAATCTTATCAAGCTTCGTCATTTTGTGGCTTTGCATGATACACAGTAAATAATACATATTAGTTAAACTTACATATAGTTTAAAAATAATATTTTTTGTAAAGAATTTACAAAGAACTTGCCTTTTTTTCTTTGCTTGATGTGTTATTAGTATTTTTTTTACTTAATATCTTGTTAGTCATTTCTTTATCAATCTCAAACCTGCACCATATCATTCATTAATATATTTATAAATAAATTGTCAACTTTTTAGGTAAAAAATAAACTCAAGAAACCGGTACACCATTTATGGTGTACGCACTGATGCCGATGCGTGGGGGTCTTAGAAATGCACCGCACAAAGAGTATAATAGACCGTATGGTGCCCTATGTGAACAAGGAGCACTGGTGCATTACATGTCAACCACCGCACTGATTAACCATGATAAAATAATAAAAATTGTCTAGTGTTAGTTTTTGTAGCATAAACTGGTGCCATATTTTACATATGGTGCACTAATAAAAAAAAATTGTCTTTTAATTTTTTATCACATTACTTTCGCGGTGTGCTTGTACAATACAGAGCACTGGTGCGCTAGGTTACCCCGGGTGCACCGATGAAAAAAAATATGTTTTTTTTTAAATTCATGCAAGGGCCGACATGGATTGGGATCCAACTATTCAGATCCTCTCGTCGGTTGGATGTTTTAGGTCTATATTTAGCAATAAAAGCTTTATAAATCTAAATTGAAAAACCCTAATTCTGAAATCACAGAAAGAGGGAGAAGAAAGGGTAGAAACAATAAGAATGCAGGGTTTGTATTTTTTGAATTTTTTTTTTTAAAATGAAATAGAATGCTCGTGGTGCGCCATAACGAAATAGCACACCAGTTTCATATTTTACAAATGGCGCACTGAGAATTTTTTTTTTTTTTGAAATTTTTTATCGTAGTAATTTCACGGTGCACTGGGATAATAGAGCACACCGGTGGGCTTAGTTATGCAAGGCGCACTGATGGAAAAAAAAAATCTTTTTTTTTTTTAAATTTACGTAAGGGTCGACATGGATTGGGATCCAACTATGCAAGTCGTCCCATGGGTTGGATGTCTTAGGCTTATATTTAGCAATACAAACCCTATAAATACAAATCGAAAAGCCCTAATTCTAAAATCAAAGAAAAAGGGAGAAGAAAGGGAAAAAACACAAAGAATGTAGGGTTTGTTTCTAAAATGGATTTTTTTTTGTGCGAAATAGCACGTTCGCAGTGTGCTATAATAAAATAGCGCACTGGTGCCATATGTTACATATGGCACACTGATAATTTTTTATTTTTTTTTAAAATTTTTTATCACTGTAATTTCACGGTGCGTTGGTATAACAGAGTACACCGATGCACTATGTTACGCATGACACACCAAGGAAAAAAAATATGTTTTTTTTTTTTAATTCATGCAAGGGATGACATGGATTGAGATCCGACTATGCAAGTCGTCCCGTGGGTTGGATGTCTTATGACTATACAAACCCTATAAATCTAAATTGAAAAGCTCTAATTCTGAAATTACAGAAAGAGGGAGAAGAAAGGACAGAAACAAAAAGAATCTACGGGTTTTGTTTCTAAAAATGGATTTTTTTTTTATTTTGTTTTTGAAAACTGCAGAAAAAGTAAAAAAAACTACAAAAAATGTAAAAAAACAATAAAAATTGATTTTTTTTATTTTAATGCACAAAAAAACTGCAGAAAAGTAAAAAACCAATAAAATTTGATTTTTTTCTTTTACTGCATAAGAAAAACTGCAGAAAAAGTAAAAAAAAAAAAAAACTTTATTCACATTGTTTGAAATTCTATGTTATAGGGTTTGAATCACCATAGGTTTGGAATTCTGATTGTCTGAATACTTCTGTTCAAACGTATTTCCTTGCTCCACAGTGCTCTCGTGCTCTGTTTGCTCCAAGTATGTCTCCTGTAAATGTTTGGATGAAATGTTTTGGCAAAAATAGTGAAATAATGAAAAGTGTTTAGTATTTAAAGAAATGTTTTATGAAATTATATTTTCAAAAATATTTTGTCACCCATTTTTCAATTTACTGCTTTTTTTTTCACTTAAATAAAATAGAGTTGCACTTTTTTTATTTGCGATTATTCATCACCGGTGCATCCCTTAATCTAATCGCACCAGTGCGTCTAGGTATAAGACATCACTGACGCACATTACCAAAAACGCAATGATGCGGTGATCTATACACTAGGAACCGAAATTAAATTTAGGTGTGTGCACCAAAATTTATTGTTGTTTTACTAAAATGAAGGGATAAAATATCATAATTATATCGAATGGAAAATTCTTCAAAATCCAGCTCATTCCATAATATTTCTCAAAGTCCATCACAGAGTTCTCCCTATCCATCTCAAGACGTAATATTTACTTCAGATTTTATTTATATTTTCACTATCTAATTGAATCTATGTTTTTTATCCATGTAGCCAATCATGCACAGCTTAAATAAATTTATAATGTATATAAACTTGCAGGTTCATGCAGATTTAACTTTGAGTTCAGATGCACAAAATATTCAAACTGCTCCAAAACGTCGGAAGTTCTTATCAGGAGCTGCATACCGCAAGGCGCATTTGGTAGACGAAAATGGACAGCCGCTTCACCTTGCCAATTGTAACAATATTGCATCTTCTAGCCACAATCCCGGGACAATGATGGTAATAGTTATAATTGTTTCGTTTATATATTGATTAATATGTAATTATTTCAACGTCAAACCAATTTATAATCATGCAATATTGTCAACGTGGTTACTAATTGATATCATATATTTTGTAATAATCATGTTCAATTTTTTTTTTTTTAATTATTAGGATTCTACTGATGATGAATGACCTACCTACCATCTTCCGTTGCACCCCACAACAATGTAAAATCGAGAGAAGACTGAATTAAGAGAAAAATCCGGAGAGGAACGATACCAAGAATGGTTGAATCAACCATCGATTCAATTCCCGATATGTCCAGATTCACCAATTAGGAATGACTACAAGAATAGTAGTTCTTCACAAGTTGGTAATGGAGGCAATCAAATAGAGGTTGGTATGGATGATTACTTATGGGATACGACTGCCATGGAGGCAATTTTGTTAGATGCATTCCAAAACGATGATCAGCTAGGGAGATGATGCTCATATCACTTACACCTTTTTCGAAAGCATTAAATTTGCTTCCACCACCCCTCTATTTGGATCTGGCGGTCAGTCAAAGTCTACCCAGTTGGGGACAATGATGTTACTGTACAACTTGAAAGAAAAGTTTGGCTTGTAGAATGCATGTTTCTCAGAACTTTTGAGGTAAGTTACCATAAAGTACTCCCTTATATAAATTTGAAATATAATTAGTACACTGCAATGAGCATTACAAATGGTAAATTTTATGAACGTTAATAATTATATTGACATTATTATATTGAAATTAATGTACATTTTTTAATATATTTTTCCATGATCATGAACTACAGGCTATTCAAAGATAAGGTTCTTCCGAGTGATAATGTCTTGCCCAGTAGCTGCAAAGAGGCAAAGAAATTGTTGAAAATGTTTGGTGTTGAGTACATATCATATCATGCATGTCCAAATGATTGTATTCTATATAGAGGAGAAAATGCAGACAAAGAGATGTGTCTGAAATGTGGGCATGACAGGTATGATAAATAAAAAAATAAGGGTAAATCACGTACTATTCCTCCTTTTAAGATATTGAGGCACATGCTTATAATCCCAAGGATTCAAAGGCTATTTTGTTGCAAATAATTAGCTATGTTGTAGGGATGGAATGCCTCACATAGAAGTGAGTTGGGAGTTATGTGAATCCCAACAATTCAATAGCCATGAAGCATATAAAGGATACATGGCCCAAAAAATTCAAGGATGAAGTACGAAGTCTACGACTCAGGATATCCATGGATAGCGTTAGCCCATATTCCCTTCAAAACACCAACTATTCTGTTTGGCCTGTAGTAGTGATCAATAACAATATCCTCCCATGGTTGTTCATGAAGAATGAACATTTTATGTTGGCTCTCATAGTCCCTGGTAGAAGACAAGTGAATAATATGGATTTCTACTTACAACCACTGGTAGATGAATTAAAGGAATTATGTGATGGGATAAATGTATACGATGTATAAATACCCATTTCAACAGAGAGGAGTTTTATGTTGTATGGCATATGTGCTTACCCGACACATGATTATCCAGGCTTAGGAGTTTTCTTTGGTAAATTACATGTTTAATTTATTGATTTTTTTATATACGTAACACTATTCTTTCACATATTAGTTATTTAATTCATTGTAATATTATTTCTGATCTTCATGATATTATTTAACGTGCCATTCATATTAATTAATGTATACAAATATGATCTCACGGGTCTTTTAACAAAAGGATATTTTGGATGTAAATGTTTTGGACCTTCTCTGAAAGTTAGATGGTCCAAGGACCTACGAAAGCATGTGTATGATTACTCCAGGGTATTCCTACCAGAAGAACACCCTGACAGAAGAGTAGCATCCACTTTCAATGGTAAACGAGAGAGAACCCAAAGGCCCCCAATAATGACACCAACTGAATGGCTTAGAGCATATGAGAGAGAGAAGGAGAAGGAGTTCATAGAAATGCTCATTTCAAATGGGGGGCCTATGTTCGATGATTCATATTTCTTCGACACCTATGTTGAGAAATTTCCCATTGGGATGAAAAGGAAATCTATCTTTTATGACCTCCCATATTGGGAGCATCTTAATATTACCAACTTATTAGATCCCATGCATATATTTAAAATGTTTAATCTTCTTTATGGAGGCACATATCATCCAAACAAAGTGACACATTAGCTGTTAGGAAATATCTTATTACTTCAAAAACTAAAAAGAGACATTGGCCAAGACGATTAGAAAATACGGGATTAGAGGTAGGCGTTTCTCCCTCTAATTCATGGTTTTTAAAAGAAGGTGATGTCCCATGGATTTTAAAAAATATGATATTTCTTTGGCAAAGGAAGTTATAATGGGTATGACGATGCCAACTTCATACGGGTCTTCACTATGGTGCTGCTTCATCGCGGATGACAATTTGTCGGGGCTGAAATCGCATGACCATTTGAATTTTCTAAGAGTACGTATAATTTCAAAAGCATGATTTTATTATTTTTTATATTAATAAATTTTATCCCATGCGGGGATCATAAAACATAACTAATTTTGTATATTATTACACGTGTTTATAGCATTGCAGTGTCATTATCCTTTGTTCGTGCGTGGGTGTGTGAAACATGAATTCCCTCAATACCTAGGATATGCCATATCTAAATTATCTGCATTTGTACATTGGATCACATCAAAGGAGATTCGTGTGGCTAGCATTCCACGGTGGCATCAAGAGATAGTTGAGATTGTTTGTATGTTTGAGAAGGAACTGCCGACGAGTTTCATGGACTTGTAGGTTCATCTTATAATCCACCTAGTAGACAAGGTTGAATTAGTTGGGGTGCTTTGTTGTCATTGGATGTTATTCTTAGAGAGGTACACGAAGAAATTGAAATGTTTTGTTCGATAAAGGGAAAAACCCGAGGGGTATATGGTAGAGGGGTACACATTGTATGAGTCTTTCTATTATGCCAGTGAGTACATCAAGCAGATCGATAACAGACCAGGTGCGGTGATTTGGGACGATGGAAGGGATGAAGACAAAAGAGAAGGGGAGTTGCTCCAAACGAGTGGAAAAAAGAGCTTGATAAAGAGTAAGCGACTTATAATTTTTCAAATTTACAAAAAGTAATTAATATTCATGTTGAACTTCAATATAGTGTATATTCTGATCTCTAAGTACTATATAATGTTGGTTTGATTTCATCAGCGAATGTAGAAATTGAAGCAATCAATAAATTCGTTCTTTACAATTCTAAAGCGACACAACCATGGGTCACATTGTACGAACAAAAGAGGATGAAATGGGATAGTGACAGGAAAGAATTCAGATGGTTGAATGGTAGAAGTGTGCCTTATCCCGATCATTTAAAAGAAAATTTCCAAAAATATGGCCCAACAGTTGGGTTGCTGACCAAGTAAAAGAGAAACACGGTGCTACTGGTCGTTACCTGCATGCTAAAGAGGACGCGCTAAACGTAGGGATTGGGTGCAGCAACTCGATAATAATATCTTTAATTAATATGTAAATTTGAAACTTATAAGACATATACATTTCATATTTTAACTGTTAGGTTATTATAAGACATGACACTATGATTTTTTAAACTTTTTTATAATAGGTGCATTTGTTCCCATCTATGTGGGCACATAGACACCATTTTCGCACAGAAAATGTCAATGCTGGAAACATCACACAAGACTGTGGAGTGGAAGTTGAGTTTGATCAATCTAGTCGATCTAGCTACCGTGATCAAAACCTAGTACAAGGGACGTTAGGTTACGTCGGGAAGATACAAGAGATCATTGAAGTGGATTTCTCTTCTTTCCAATGTGTTATTTTTAGGTGCAAGTGGTGGGACACCTTTGATTGGAATAATGTAAAGGAATATCGCGATAGTAGGTTGATATGTATCAACTCTATAAAGATGTGGGATGAAGCTAAGGAGCCCTATGTTTTCCCCAAACACTGCAACCAGGTGTTTTTTTACCCAGATGTGTTGGATAGGGATTAGTGGTTCGCATTGACACATGACCATAGATCAAAACATATTTTTGAGAACAATAGTGTTATCATGCCATGCGAGCTGGAAGATAATGAGGGTGATCATGAGAACTGAGAGTGACATGGTACATGTGTTATTTCATCAATATTTATAGTTTTTAAGATGGGATTTTCGAAACATTATGATATGTATTTGGAATTAATTGGTAATTTGCACTGTGTTAATGTTAAAATCAATAATTCACTTGGTAATTTGCAATTATGTTGATCTCAAAAATAATGGCGTAATGTATAAATTAGTTTTTTTTTGTATCTAAGATCATAATAAAATAATGATAATTCTAAAGTACATGAATTTATTTGCATTATTTTTAAACTTTATTATGTTACAATAATTCATATTATTCTAGATTTATTATTTTACAGTTATTTAAAATTTACAAATTTACAAATTTTAATAAATTCATTTCACATTAATACAATTAAAATTTTACAATTTTTTTACATACAATTACAATTAAAATTACAATTACAATTACAATTAAAATTACAATTACAATTACAATTTTACAATTTCACATACAATTACAATTACAATTTTAGAATTTTACATACAATTACAATTTTACAATCACAATCAATTAAAATTTTACAAATATCTTACATACAATTAAAATTAGAATTAGAATTAGAATTTTACAATTTCTCGTACAATTACAATTACAATTACAATTTTAGAATTTTACATATATACAATTATAATTTTACAAATTAAGAATTACAATTACAATTACAATTTTACAATTTTACATATATACCATTACAATTTACCATTTTAGAATTTACATACAATTAGAATTACAAATATTAAAATTTTACAATATCATGATCATTTAATATTAAATTAATTAATAAACATCACGTTCATGATAACCAACGTACAAACATCATATTTGACTAGAAAACACATTCAAAATCACTAACATCATCATGATCATTATCATCTAACAAAACACAATTAACATTATATATTAACATCATCACAACACAAACATCAAATATACAGCTCATGTCAAATAACTCATGCTATCACATACACATCTATCTGCAAGCTGCACATTAAATAAAAATATCTAACATGACCTAACAATATACACATCATGATGATCACCAACATGTAAATTAAGTACAACTGCAACATGAACATAAAATACATGGACTATATATATATATATATATATATATATATATATATATATATATATATATATATATATATATATATATATATATATATATATAACTGAATAATGTTAAAAATATACAACTGTAATATAAATGTCATGCATCAGCTGGTGGTAGTACAACATCAATAGCAATACTAGCGGAGGCTTGCTTAGTCAATGGTGCAGCCTCGACAGTCGATGGTTCAGCTTGCTCATGATCATGAGTATTGATGGATTCTGCAGGCTGCTGACTGGACATGGTCGATGGTCCAGCCTCATCTCCATGATGACTACTGCTAGATGCTAGTGGAGGCTCATGCTCATCTGGCGGGGCGCGAGGTGAACAATCATGAGATGATGAGTCGCTGCTCACGAACTGTCCATCATGTGTTGTGGCTCAACCACACCTATAACGTGCAACAATATTCCTTAGTCACATAACAGCTGTCGTAGCTCCTACGACATGCCACATCAGGCTATACATGTCACCCGACATGCCTCTTCACATCTGTAATAGCCTATCACTGACCTATATGTCTCTGTAATGAGTGGGCCTGATGCCCGTCTCAACAATCAATGCACTGAGTTGGTCGCCCAACTCCATATTGTATCTAGCATCAAGTTGATCGCACCTAGCAAAAGGCAGTATCGACGCACCAATAGGAGTAGGTCTCTTTGCACCAGCCTCTTGATCATGATGCTCAGCATCTGGCATGCCCTGATTGTCATTAGGATACACACTTGGATCATGTGGTGGTGCCGACATGTCCTCGCCATCAAAAGAGCCAACGTCTACAAAATATATACAAGTACACAACAATAATTAGACAATTTCATTACACAATTTAATTAAAAAAAGTTAAAGAACATGCTAGAATAAATTTAAACAAAATAGTAATATTACCTCTATCATCTGGCGGCTCATCAGCTATGAAGAGGATGTTGGCACATCCTCGCCAATCCAAACCTGCATAAGGATAGGGGACCATAATAAAGGGATGCTCATCAACACTGGCTAGCAACTTGAGTGCATCATGCGATATTCTCGCTGGAAATAGAGTCTCATCCCTCTTGGGCATCATCTGCCCCCACATGTGCATACGTCCCTCAAACATAGACCTATGAGGTTGCCGAAGAAAAGTAGGCCTCGTCTTTGGAAACCTCTCAAAAAATAAACAAAAAAGCTCTGAATAAAAAGGGAATTTGACCCTCCCTTGTGCATGAGCACGAAATCTATCTAAGGTTGTACAGAACTACTGCAAAAAAATGGCAGACCGCATGACAAGTCATGGCTCCTGTACTAAAGAATCAACATAATATAGAAGCGAGCAACCAATGTGTTGCCCGTCACTGGTGTTGTGCGAAATGGTCTAAATGATAAGTGAGAGACACTGCACCTCCTCACTACCAAATGCACCAATACGTAACTGACCTCCAGCGACCCGAAACTCTACAGGAGACAGTACATTTGCTGCAATGTATCTCTAGGAGTAAACTAATTGGCTCCCTGCTACACAACCAATTGGAACCTTTGGGAACAAGGGAAAATCCACCCCTCTCCTCAATAGCCTTGTAATGAAATATATATCCTCCTTAGTGGGCATGTACCACTGGTCTATACGAACTCGGAAAGCCTATTGGTGGGCATTCCACCTTTGGACAAGATGTCTCAAAAACAAACTATGGCCCTTTAGGGAAGTAGCCTCCTCATATAACTTGAGGAGACCTACCTACCTTAGGATCCCCTGCATAGCTACTGTAATAGGGCAAGGGTACACATCTCTCTCCCTCTCTCTTGCCTCCCACAGGTGAACCATGTTATACTGCTCTGCTTGTTGTTGTTGTTGTTCCCCCTCTTCTCTCCTTTCACGTCTCTGAATGATTGACATATTAAACAATTTTTTTTATTAAATGAGACATGTGTTGAGAAATATACATATATAATTTTTTTTTGAAAAAAAAATAAAAAAATAGTCGGTGCGCCAATAACACAGTCATGCACCAGTCCTGATGCGTCTATCTATGGAGCGCACTAGAGTCGATGTACCAAATAATATTCAGTGCACCAGGGGCACTGCTCTAGAAAAAATTACTGCGCACCGTTGACTATGTACAATGTCAGGAGGGCAGTGCACTGATTAAACTCTACGCCCTGGGGTGTATAGTTAAGTCAGCGGACCAACGTCCTGCCATAATGACATAGTGAATGGTGCGGTCTTTTACAAGGCCGCACCATTGACGAGGCGAAATACGGAAAGTCATGCGTTGACAAAAATAGCCGTCCCGGGGTGGCTATTTTGGTCAACGCACCGCATCGCCGCTATTCCACTACGTCAATGGTGCGGCGAGGTAACCGACCTCACCGCACTTTAAAATAAAATTAAAATAACACGATGTGCCTTCGGTACTGCCTCGGAACCGATGCAGATACCATTAGCACCGATTTACAAAGCCGAATCGTTGACCCTGTTGAAATGTGGTATGTGGTGCGCTGACAACATTACCTGCCCTGGGGCCGATAATTCAGTCAATGCACTATTTTTCCATTATTCCACATTGTGAATGGTGCAGCCTGGTAAATGACCACATTGCACCTTTTTAAAAATTTCAAATTAACACGGTGCGTCTATTGGTACCGGCCCGAAAATGGTGTGGATACCGTTAGCACTGGTTGCGGTGCGCCCTGTAAATTTACAGGCAACACCGCAAATCGGTGTGAGCCGAATAGTTCGAGCGCATCATGCGACACATATTTTTTTTCTTTTAAATGGTTAATTTTAAGGTTATTTGAAATTATAATCCACTAAAAGGCTTAATCATGGGAAAATAAGAAAAATACCTGTACATTTGGCCATCGAGGAGGCATATTGGCTGTAGAATTTGCAAAAGAAAATTTGTCCACCGTTTTGCAAAATGCAAGCTGGATATTGGAGGGAAATGCACAACAGTAGTGTGTGTAGTGAGTGCAATGGGAGCACCGATGTCAAGGCGACTCAGACAATGATAAATTGCATCGGTCCTTGAGAGCTCTGTAGCATTGACAAAAATGAAAAATGCATTTTTTCGCTGTAATTTAATTTTATTTAATCTTGTTCTAGTGCGCGAGGTTTTTATGGGCGCATTGGTGCATTTTCTTCATGCTGCACCGGACGATTTCTGTTTTTGCATTATTTTTATGACGCACCGGTGCGGAAGTGTTGTAAAGAACTGGTGTGCTATAGTAATAAAACACAGCGGGCAGGTGTGTACGGAGTGCATGATTTTTGGTGTGCTAATTTTTTGTGTGGTTTTTTGGCCGTAATTTTTTTTTATTTAACCCTGTTTTGGTGTGCGGGGTTTTATTGGAGCACTGGTGTGTTTGCTTCATTCCGCACCGGGAAGTTTTTATTTACGCATGATTTTTATGAGGCATTAGTGCGGAAGTGTTGTAAAGAACCGGTGTGCTACAGTAATACAACGTACAGGGCGGGAGTGTATGGAGCGCACGGTGTCTGATGTGCCAATGTTTTGTGCGGTTTTTTGTCTGCAATATTTTTTTATTTAACCCTGTCTCGGTGCATGGGGTTTTATGTGAACACCAGTGTTTTTGCTTCATTCTGCACTGGGTGGTTTCTATTTATGTGTGATTTTTATGAGGCACCACTGCGGAAGTGTTGTAACGAACCGGTGTAGTACAATAATACAACGCACAGGGCGGGTGTGTACGGAGCACACGGTGTCCGGTGTGCCAATATTTTTTGTGGTTTTTTGGCCACAATTTTTTATTTATTTAACCCTGTTCCAATGCACAGGGTTTTATGGGCACACTGGTGCGTTTTCTTCATTCTACACCAGGTAGTTTCTATTTTCACGTGCTTTTTATGAGGCACCGGTGCGCTACATAAATACAATGCACCAAGCGGGTGTGTATGGAGCGCACAGTGTCCGGTGTGCCAATGTTTTGTGTGCATCGGTGCTTTCTCTTTTTGAACACACCAGTGCATTTTATGGTGATAAGTGCACCAGATGAAATACATCTGTAAAAACCTCTGCCCGCCAACCTCCTATAGTAACCTCCACTAGAAACGAATGTCTGGGGTATTTTTATAATGGGTTCCTCAAAAAAATCCACTAGAGGGTCTTTTCCTTGTAGTGGAAGGAAATTTTTTTGGACCGCGCACAGGAAGCACTAGCTCTGAGCACACATTGTGGCTTTTACTTTGATAGTTGCCCACTATGCGGCTATCCCTTCGATAGCCACGTAGCCTTGGGGATGCAGAATGTCACCATCTAGGGCCACTTGGCACACTTGGAGAAAAATATTCTCACTCAACCTAACCGAGTACAATTGTCTTTGAGCCACCTTGAGGCTTTAATGCAGCACACAAAGGAATCATACCCCCACTCTTATGTCACCATCCATCTTGGACCAAGAGAAGGAGGGAAAATTTGAAAATGGTTTATAAAAGTCAGCCATGGGAAGAGAAATATGAGACACATTATTATTCTATCCAAATTTCTCCTTAGAAAACCAGCTTGTGTTGTCCAACAACAAGGGCATTGGAAAGATTTGGTTGTTGGTCATCCAAAATCTAAATCCAAGAGAGAAGATTTCACCACATGTTAGTTGATCTACCATCCTTTGAGAGAGAAGAGAGGCTTACTAAAAACTTGAGGGGAAGAGACCCCCTTTGTCTTGGATATTGGAGATCCGTAGCTCAAACGATTCACTACAAGAGATTTAACATTCTATCTTCTACTATTACCAACACCTAATAAAGGGAGAAAGCTCTCCATTCTTGAGTTATTAGTGTGTTTTCTCTATTAAGTGTGTTTCTGGTGCATGTTTTTTTGTTTTTGTTTCATTTTTTATGTAGCATGATATGTTTCCATTTAACTTAGCTTATTACACGTTGAACTTGTTCCACTAACGTTTGACAAACCTCTTTGACTTGTGACTTGTTTGTAGGTAAGTAGCCACCCTACTAAGCAAAGTATATTTCGTCCGCCCATGTGCCGAATACACTACCGCAGGAATATCGACTCCACGCGAATTACATGAAGTGAAATCACGTATATACATAATTAGTTTGGATCTATACAGTCACATATGTTTCTTTTAGATGAATAAACATTTTCACAGACTCAGTGGGATTTTTTGATATGCTCCAATAATTTATTATTGGTTTTATGGTTTTGATATTGACCTCTTGCAAACTGTTAATAATGCTTAGGAATGATGGTTGGTTCATGATGAATATGCTGCAAATTTTTGTTGTTGTCGTGATTATTTACTGATTGGTGAGTTGGATATGAATAGATTGAACAGTGAATAGTTGACACAGGTTTGGGGGGGCATCTCCTATCCTTCTAATAACGCATTTTTGGGATTCTTATTTCCTAAGTATTCATTGTTGCATGATGATGTTCATGATATGTACATATCATTGGTTGATGATGGTGAGTTTATGATTCTCTCACTGCTTGATTGACATTTATATGTTGTTTTCATTATGTCTTCAATGATGCATAAGTTTAATACGGTGAAGACATGGATGATGCATATATTTTGCTTGAGATACCTAATATTTTTGCGTAGTTCTATGTGATATTATGGATTCTCACATATGTTGTTGATACATGGTGATAATGCATGTATATGTTACCTATATGCTACATATGATGATGTATATGATGCTTGAGGATTATGGATCTTCTTATGTGTGGAAAGAGCATGTTAATATTGATGATATGAGATCAAGGACATGAGTTACTAACAGAGCTTAACTGTAAAATCTCATTCTACAATTAGTTGATTGTTGTCACTATGTCATGGGTTATCAATGATGGATGAATTGTAGATAGGGATCTTATGGATGATTACCTGAGTTTGATTTTAGTGAAGTTGTTTATGGTGTGATAATTATACTTGATATGCTTAATGAAGTATATGTTATGGTAATTATCAATGTTGAAGGTTCTCCTTGTCTTTGATGGATGCATGGAGATAATATGATGGCGTTATAGTCCAAGAGATTTTTATTGTTGTCTATGAATTATGGCTCTTCCTATATGAGGAAAATGCATGTTACATGAACTCAAGAGGATGTTTATTGATATGCTGCTACTACAACTGCTTGGTGATGCTTGGAAACACTACACATTTGGTCACATATTGATGAATACAATGTCCTACATAATGATTATGATGATGTTCATTTTTTTGTCTATGTTGCTACGATAAAATGTTCATGATGCAAGTTCCTATATGGTGTATGATGGTTGTTGATGACTATCATGATCTTTCTACCTCATTATTGGGGTCTCCAGTTTTGGTTATAAATTTCATATATGTCTATTGATGAAAATGTTATGTAAAGATCCATGTTGTAAATCATTATCAAAATTAGTCATGAATGGACTATTGCGGTCAATTCATTTATGTATATAATCCCATTATTTTGGGAAATTTATGTAATGGTGAGTCAAATATGTAACCCCACTATGTTGGGTGATTGATGTAAGCATGATTCCTTGGTGATAGGAAAGGTCATATTTGGTTGAGTCATAGATTCATGTACTTAATTGAATATCATCAACATATGCTCAGGGGGAGCATGGCTAGTATGTAGTTTTCATATTCAACAGGTCGGGTCTACAACGATCCTCTCTATAAAAGGGGGAGAGAGAAGTATTCATTCAACATTGGCTAACCATTTTACAGTAATGTCAAAGGGGGAGGGAAGCTTGGTGTTTGGAGAAGAATTCTTGAGAGAGAAGCTTGGTATGTTTATAGATGCATTTGCATGTGCTTACAAGTGGTGACCAAACACCAAAGTGGTTTCCATCAAGTCCAAAGGGGATTATTGTTGGCATTATGGATAATGTGTTTTCCTTGATGGAAACCTACTTGATAAAGATGTGAACATTGTGATATCATGATTCTTACACCGAGTGATGCATCTGCTACAACTGGTATGCATAGAGAAAGGATACTTCACTAATAGATGGATGGAAAAGACAAAGTTTGAGAAAGTATATGCAGGTCCTGTGAAGAAAGGTCACGTACATACACATGTATTGTGGAGAAAAGTCACGTACATAATCCACACCATGGTAATTTGAATATCAAAGATCTTTACCATGGTATTGTCCCATACTAATTGGTGAAAAAATGGTTATTTGATCACGTCAAAGAATGCCAACGACATTACTAAGGTATTGACCTAAGGTATTGGCTAAGGCTAAAGCTATATAAGGATATGGAGATCAAAGTGTTAGTGTGTGCAAGTAATGGATTTTTGATGAAATATTTGACCTAAAATAGGTGTGCATCAAGGAGAATGGATAAGGATAAGATATTATAGATCGAAATTATAGAGAATACTAATGAATATGATTGCTTGATTGTTTAGATTATACTTAACAATGAGATATTTGTGTTTATAATGATACTCTAATGTGAATATGTGATAGGGAAGTTTGTGTAGTATGTGTTGTGGGTGCTACTAAACTATGATTAAGTGATCTCTGATATGTACGTTGGTTTTCCTTGGGAAGGTCGCGTACATATGTGGATTATGTTGGGTGTGGATCCTTATTGTCATCCTGATTTAGAGGGTCTTTGTTTCAGCTAGATGTATACCCTAGGAAGACTATACACCCCTCCACATGGGGGGGGGGGGGGGACTTGTCCCCCCGTGGCGGTTTGGGGGGGCCCATCCCCCCTAGCTGGGGGGTCTGGGGGCTAGTGGCCCCCCGACAGAGGTTTGGGGATAGAGCCCCCTAAGCTAAAAATAGATGTAAAATTTCCTTCTAAAATATTTTAATTTCATAGTCAATCCAAGTCGTTCATTAGGCAGATGATATGATGGTAGAAGTTATGTTTAATTTAGGTTTTTTTTCCCTAGAAGGAAAGCCATGTGTTGAGTGTGTATTCTAAGCGAGAAAGATAAAGGGGGACTGTGTGAGAGAGTAGAGGATATTACAACGGATATGTTGTAGGTTGTGTCTCTTCATTTTGATGGATAATATATGCGAAGGACAGACTCTTTCTCCGTGGACATAACCTAAGTTGGGTGAACCATAGATATCTGTGTCTCTCTTGTTTTATATGTTTTATGTGTTTGTATTTTTGAATATTTATATGTGTTCCATTGATCTGTAATATATAATTTTCTAACAACTGGTATTAGATTTGAAGGTCTATTTGGCTGATAAACTTGCAGGAAAGAAGGGTTCCTGGTTCAAGTGGGAGAAATGGCGGGAGATGGAAGGTTTAGGGTTGAGAAATTTAATGACCAAAACTACTCGCTTTGGAAGATGAAGATGGAAGATTATCTATATCAGAAAGATATGTAACTACCATTGAGCAGAGAAACAAATAAGCCATCGAGTATGATAGACGTAGAATGGGGGATTCTCAACAGAAAGGCACTTGGAAAAATATGGTTGTGCGTCATGACATCGATAGCCTTCAATATTCAAAGGAAAATACTATAGAGTGTTTAATGACGACATTGGCCAGACCATTAGTAAATATTGTCTATGGATCTAGTAATTTAAAGTTTGATGATTTTTTTCAATGCTATCCTTAGCGAGGAAATGTGATGGAAAATCTCCCGTCAGACATCAGGTAATGCTTTGAGTGTAGAGACTAGGGGAAGAAAAATGGAAAGAGGAAAGAGCATAGGATATCATAGTAAATAAATGAAAGGTAGATCCAAGTCCAAATCATGGATATCATTTTGGAAATGCGGGAAGAAGGGACACCTGAAGAAATACTGTAAATCTCTTAAAGGAAATGAAAGAGACACATAACAAGAAAAAATCATGAAGCGAATGTGGCAGGTGATGTTTTGTAATATGCTTTGATTCTTTATTTAGAAAATGTTATTGATGCATCGGTGGTAGATTTAGGGGCCTCATTCCATGCTACACTTGATAAGAAAAAATTTCATGACTATGTTCAAGGAGATTTTGGACCGGTTCATCTGGGTGATGATAAACCTTGTAAAATTGTTGGAATGGGTAAATTTATTGTAAAACAAAAGAATGGAAACCAATGGTTATTAAGGGATGTAAGGCATGTTCTAGATTTGAAGAAAAATATGATTTCAATAGGGCAGTTAGGCGGTGAAGGTTATGTGACAACTTTTACAGATAAAACTTGGAAGGTCACTAATGGAGACCCGGTAATAGAAAAAGGAGAAAAGGTCGGTACATTGTATTTATGAAATGGTATTTCTAATTGTGTTAATGATTTAACATCGATAGGAGAAGATGTAGCATTATGTCATCATAAGCTCAGACACATGAGTGAGAAGGGGATGAAGATTCTTCACTCAAGAAATTTGTTGCCAGGTTTGAAGAATATTGATTTGAATTTCTATGAGAATTGTGTTTGTGGAAAACATAAGAGAGTTAGATTTCTTAGAGTTTTGAAAGAAAAGAAGAGCAAAAAATTATAGCTCGTGCATACAGATGTATGGGGACCTGCTTAGGTATCATCTCTCGGTGCCTCTCATCATTATGTTAATTTTATTTATGATACAACTAGAAAAACTTGGATTTATTGTATTCAGAATAAATATGATGTATTTGATAACTTAATGAAATAGAAATTTTTGGTTGAGATTAAGACAAGAAAGAAGTTGAAGTGTCTCAGATCACACAGTTACAAGAACACCACAGGAAAATGGAGTGTTATAAAGGATGAACAAGACAATCATGGAGCGTGCAAGGTGCATGAGATTACATGCAGGAATTCCTTTACAATTTTGGGTAGATATTGTTTATCTGTTTATTTTTGGGTAGATTTTGTTTATCTAATAAACAAAGGGCCTTAAATTTTTTTGGATGGTGGTATTCCAGAGGAGGCATGGACACGTAAAAAGGAGAACTACTCCTTTTTAAATCCTTTTGGCTGCGAGGCCTTTGTCCATATTAATAAATAAAAAAGAACAAAGCTTGAGGGAAAATCAAAGAAATGTACCTTTAATAGATATGGTGTTAATGATTTTGGTTATCGCTTATATGATTATGAAAATCATAAAATCATTAGGAGAAGAGATGTAATATTCAATGAAAATGTCTTATATAAGGATCAGTTGCAGGAAACGAAGTAGGAAAAAGAAAACAAAGAATACACATTTCTTGATGAGATCACCGAAAGTAAAAGGTTCCTAAAAATAATAATAATCAACAAGCACAACAACAACAACAAAAAGCACATCAAACACCTAAAAGTGGTGTCAGAAGAACTACCAGGATAAGTAGACCCCCCGAACGATATTCTCCTTCATTATGTTATGTATTGTCGACTGATTTTGGTGAACCGGAATGTTATGAACAAGAAATACAGGTAGAAACGAGTAAGAAGTGGGAGTTATCCATGAAAGAAGAGATGGAATCCTTGGTACAGAACCAGACTTGGAACTTAGTCAGGTTTCTTGCAGGTAAGACAACATTGTAGAATAAATGGGCTTACAAGTTGAAGGAAGAAGATGAGGCCCAAACAAAGGTACAAAGCTAGACTTGTGGTGAAGGGGTTTGTACAAAAGTAAGGTATTTACTTTGATGAAATATTTTCTCCTGCCGTTAAAAAAACTTCAATCATAACTATTTTAAGTCTTGTAGTAGTGGAATATTTTCATCTTGAATAGTTAGATGTAAAGACAAATTTTCTCCATGGATATTTGGAGGAATAGATATATATGCAGTAACCACAAGGATATAAGGTCAAAGGGAAGGACAAATTAGTGTGCAGGTTGAAGAATAGCTTGTATGGCTTAAAACAAACTCTAAGGCAGTGGTATCTAAAGTTTGACAGGTTTATGTATGAACAAGGTTATACCAGATGTCACACTGATCATTTTGTTTATCTGAAAAAGAAAAATGATAGCAGTTATATTATATTGTTATTGTATGTAGATGGCATGCTTGTTGTAGGGTCTAGCATGTAGGAAATAAATGTACTCAAAGGAAAATTGGAAAATTCATTTGCAATGAAGGATTTGGGAGATGCAAAACAAATAATTGGTATGAGAATAACTAGACATGGTAAAAATAAAAAATTAACATTATCGCAAAATGAGTACATGCAAAAGGTGTTGGAAAAATTTAATATGAAGAATGAAAAAATAGTTAATACACCTTTGGCTAGCCATTTCCAACTTAGTAAGGATATGTGCCCCAAGACCCAAGAAAAAATGGATTATTGGTCTAAAGTTCCATATGCATCAGCAGTCGGAAGCTTAATGTATGCAATGGTCTGCACAAGTCTTGATATTGGACATGAAGTGGGATTTGTAAGAAGGTACATGAACAGTCCAAGAAAAAAACATTGGATGACAGTGAAATGGATTCTCAAGTATTTGAGAGGTACCACAAATCAAGCATTATGCTTTGGTGGTTCAAAAATTTCTCTAAAGGGATATGTTGATGTAGATATGGCAGGTGATAGAGATAACAGGAGGAGCACTACAGGGTATGTATTTATTGCGGGTGGAAAAATTGTCAGTTGGGTTTCAAAAATGCAAAGTGTTGTTGCACTTTCAACAACGGAAGTTGAATATGTTGCTGCTACAAAGTATATTAAAGAAATGATTTGGTTACAAAGGTTTATGGATGAATTGGGTAAGAAGAAAGACATGGGAACGTTATATAGTGACAACCATAGTGCCATTCATCTTGCAAATAACTCAGTATTTCATTCCAAGAATAAACACATACAACTCAAGAACCATTTCATACGATTAGTGTTGGAACATGCACAATTAAACTGGAAAAGATACACACTAGCAAGAATCCTATAGATATGTTAACAAAATTTGTAACCAGGGATAATTGAGGTTCTGATCAGTTTCAATTGGTCTTCAAGTATGATGATGAAGATGAGAAATAGGAAAGTCCAAAGTGGATTCATTGTCCAACAAATGAATTAGTGTTGGAGTTGCTACAATTAGTCTCCAAGTGGGAGATTGTTGTGTGTGGAGCCTGATTATCATCTTGATTTAGAGGTCTTTGTTTTAGCTGGATGTGTACCCCAAGAAGACTATACACCCGTCCATGTGGGGGGTGCAGAGAGAAATTGTTCCCCCTGCGAGGGTTTGGGAGTAGCGCCACCGAAGCTAAAAATAGATGTAAAATTTCCTTGTAAAATATTGTAATTTCATATTCAATCTCGATTGTTCATTAGGCAAATGATTTGACGGTAGAAGTAATGTTTCATTTATGGATTTTTTCCCTACAAGGAAACACATCTATTGTGTGAGGGAATTTTATTGCGGTTGTGTGTTGCGTGTGTATTCGAAGCGAGAAAGAGAAAGGGGGATTGTGTGAGAGAGTAGAGGATATTACAATGAATTTGTTGTAGGTTGTGTCTCTTCATTTTGATGGATAATGTAAAGGAAGGACTAGTTGTTTCTCCATGGACGTAGCCCAAGTTGGGTGAACCACTTACATCTATGTCTCTCTTGTTTTATATGTTTTCTATGTTTGTATTTCCACATATTTATATGCATTCCATTGCTCTGTAATATATAATTTTCTAACATATTATCTTCTGGATAGTTATGTATATATTCTATGAAAGGATTTTAGTATGTTCAGAATGTGTATGCGGGTGATATGCATGGTGTAGTATATATATGGGGTACAACATGGGGTACAGAGGGAGGTACCCAAGGTAATAATGTGATGTAAAAATAAAAAAAATGGTTCATAGTTAATAAATAAAGTGGTTAACCCGCATAATGCAAGGGACCAAAATTATTTAGGAAATAATGGGATAAGCTCATAGTATTGGATATATGGTATTGAGAGACCCATGGTAATTACCCATGGTATTGTGTGTATGAAGCCTGTATAGAGGCTGGAAACTCTCCATTAAAGGGTGTTAAGTATTTTTGTATTAACAAGAATATGAATTTTGGAGTGATCTCCTTCCTTAAGGAGTAGTTGTATGGTGTTACCCTACCTCAAGGGTTTGATTAATAAAAAAAAGAATTTCAATATTATTTGTGTATTATTTTTTGGTTTATTATATCTGATATATCACCCATCTGGGCTTTGATTCAATCAATTTTTTTTTCTTCAATTGGGCGTTTTTTCAAGAGGAGCGTAGATATGTAATCAATTTTCTAAAGTTTTGCACAAAAAACTACAAAAATACTGGAGAGCTGCTACCCATGAATTTCCGCTAGAAAAATTTCTTCAAAACCGTTGATTTTAAATCATCAATATCTCCCTCATCCAAAATCCGATTAGAATGATTTTTTTTTAATTGGGTATTTTTCACATGGAATTCATATCTGATTTTTTTTATTTTTGCAGAATTTTTACCGAAATTTTCATATATGATCTGCAAACTCGTTGCCCAAAAAATTCCTGAAAAATAAAAAAAAAATCTCGCCAACTCTGCACAAGAAAGTGCTCTGATACCACTTGTAATAGATCTGATCTATAAATATATTACAATTGTCTGATAAAATAAACCAAAAAATTAATACACGGATAAGACAAAAAATTTCTCTTTATTAATCAAACCCTTGAGGTAGGGTAACACCATACAACTACTCCTTAAGGAAGTAGATCACTCCACAAGACATATGCTTGTCAATAGAACAATACTTGACATCCCTCAATGGAGAGTCTTTAGCCTCTATATCAGATTCTTACACACAATACCATGGGTAATTACCATGGGTTTGTCAATACCATACATCAAATACTATGGGCTTATCACATTATTTCCTAACTACTTACGGCCCCTTGCATTATGCGGGTTAACCACTTTATTTATTTTCCATGATCCATTTATTTATTATTATTACATCACATTATTACCTTGGGTGCCTCCCTCTGTACCTCATATTATACCCCCTAGATATACTACATTTCACCCCCCTTTAAGCATGATTCATCCCTGAAACATGAGAAGAACACAAATAATAAGATCTACCCAAAAGAGTAGTCCACTGATAGCCATCCAAGAGAAAGGTGATTACTCAAACTAGTTGATGCCTCGCTCACTTGAGATGGAAATTGTTTCTGGTGGTTCCTCTGTGTTAATGTGTTGTGGGTGGATCAGCTCACTTCTCTATGTGTCATCCATGGGTTTTTGTCCTTGTTGTTAATTCTTTTCCACCTTGTTGGTGTTTGTCTTGTCAGGTGGTGCATGTGGTGATATGCAAAAGTTTTAACTGATGGATTATCTTTCTTCAATTTGCTAGTTGATGAAGCCTGAGTGGTGTCAGGTTCCTTTTGTGGTACCTTCTCTAGTTTTTTTTCTTCCATTACTACTTCCACCATTGATTCCTCATCTGATGTGTCTATACCTATAGAGTTTTTTGCTTGGTCCTCCTTGTATTGTACCCGTTTACTGATGGAAATATCATGTAGTGTAATTTTCTTCTTTTTATAGCACAGCTTCAGGAATTTTTTTTTGCATTAATATTGATAGTACCCACGGATTCCATCCAAGGGTATCCCAAAACAATATCCACATTAGCCATATCTAAAGCATAAAAATCAGAATGAAACACATACTTATCTAGAAAAATCTTCAAATCTTTATAAAATTTCACCTCCTCATTATCAACCTATGTGTGCTCAATTTGTTTTTCCAGGACTTGCAATATTTTAGCCAAATGAACCTTAATAAAATTATGCATGCAAATAGGATTGATAGAAACAATGATCTTATCCTTCTGAATACATCCATGAACTTGTAATAAGGAGATACTACCAAAAAATAACTCTTTATGTTCCTCATTATTATTTTTCTAGCTTGAGACCATTTTTCTAAAAGGGTTTCTTCTATTTTTTTCCCTACGAAGTCGCCACACTAAATTGTCAAGTGAGTACCACCATTTAGCAACCTCATCTTTTATATTAAACACTAGGAGGTTTGTCATTTTTTTTTTTTGATTGAGACTTATGATATTGTATAAATTCTTCAATAGTGGGACCATCATATTTTCTTGTAATTTTTTTTGCAAAATCCATCTTGCTAGAACCCTTAAAATAAGGTGAGGGTTTTTAAAAATCACTTACTTTTGGGAGACATTTTAAAATGGGCATAAATCAGTCAATATAACTCAGAGTACTTATTATAACCTATTTTCTGAAATGGAAAAACTATTTTTCTTCTTCTCGTGACATTGAAATCATCATCTAGAAACTCTGGAAATTCATATCCATGCCACAACGATCCCACCGTCACAAAAATTTTAGACAAAAAAAAAAAAAAAAATCAACAATATCTCCCTCATCGGGACTCCAATTTAACCCATTTTTCTTTTGAAATTGGGTGATTTTTCAAGAATACCTCATATATATAATCAGTTTCTAAAATTCTACACATTAACATCAAATAATTATTGGAGATCTGCCATTGACGAATATCCATTGCAACATTTTTTACAAAACCATTGATTTTAAACAAACAATATCTCCCTCATCTGAACTTCAATTCGACCAGTTGTTTTTTGAAATTGTGTATTTTTTCAAAAGGAATTAATATGTGGTTTTTTTTTTAAATATTTTTCACCAAAAATTTCATATATGATGTGCAAAATCATCACCCAAAACATTCCTGCAAAAATGAAAAAAAAAATCTCCCCAACTGTTGATCAGCGGTTGTCATTAATGTCAACCCAAGCAGCACCAGGGGCTAACCCAATTTTGCATGGGAATTTTGACCTACCAAATTAATATATTCTAGGTTAATAAGGCTTTTTATGGTTTCTACTTGTCGAGATGTTTCCATTGATATATGGCACGTCATGTAATTCTTCATGGTTTGAGAGATATTCATGTTTGAAGTTTGTACCCCCAGTTAGTGGGCTAAAACCCCATGGGGTTGTGGCATGGGTCATTGAAAAGTCATAATTAATATTTTTTAAGCTTCTAAAATCCCTCCCACGTTCACTTGTTGGAGACCCTCTCAACCTAAGCATGTATATAAATTGTGATCCTCATATCCTCCTCATGCAAGGGATTTCGCCATCTGAAACAGGTCATCGTGGCAGTTTTGCTATAATTTTTTTTCTACAAAGGTTCAGAAGCTGAATTTTTTATGAGGCAAAGCTGAAATCCTGAGGAAGCTATTGTGAAACTTTTAGATGGTGCACAATATTTTCGGAGATATGATCTGTGGAAGTCAATGTTTTTGCAGGCTCTTGAAATTCATCTCAAAGAAGTGACCTTGGAAAAATCTTCATAACTCTCTCTCTGAGTATCGGAGTGGAATTTCGTAAAATGTGGCAGATAGTGCACAGTCTATAGTTTTCTCTCTATAAATTTCAGAGCCGAATGAAGAAACAATGACACGTGGCACTCTGTATAAGTTCGCTCTGCTGAAACAATCCATAATTAGGGCATTGTGAGAGATTGGGTATAACTCTCACTTGATGAATCCAAATTGGGTCAGAGCTATGGCATTGGAACGACAACTCAGAGGACTATGACAATACTAAAAATTAAATATTGGGGATCTTAAATAACTGAGATACACCAGATTCAATATCGAGCTCCTAGAAGGCAAGAAAAAGCTAGATCATGTGTTGTTAAGGGCTGCAAAGGACCGAAATTTCTAGGGCAGAAAAGAAAAGCAAGGTGTAGAAGAGGGTAACATGAAAAGAGCATAAACCAAGGTGCATAACAGCAGCAAGAATTTCATCACATGAAGTCTTCAAGTGGGCAGCACTGCATACAATCATTGTAAAGGTATCATTGTACTAAGTCATTGTAAATACATTATTGTACAAATTGTACTAGTGTCTATCTGCCAAGAGTTGAAGAGGCAGTGTAGGGTGGTAGGGTGGTGCTACGGTGAGTTTTAACTCATTGGGTGTTGGGGCATCCATTCAGTTGACTATTGAAGAATCTCGGGCGTTGGAGTGTCCATCCAGTGGGAGCTGGAGAAGAATTCTTTTCTAGATTATAGGAAGTTGGAGAATTATTTTCAATTAGAGTTGAATATTAAAGAATTATTAGAAAAACATTATGTCATTTTTTTCCCGGAGTGGGTTTCCACCTTAAAAACTATGTGCATTTTTGTTCCTCTTGTTTGCTGCTATCATTGTACAAACACTGATAATAATTGAAGATTAACTAATGCTTTATTTGAAAGGAATAATGATTCACCCCCCTCTTAGTATTTCCAACAATTGGTATCAGATCTTGGTTCCTTCAATAGCAGTTTAACAGTTGGAAGGAGGTCATGGAGCATACTAAGAATTGTGTACCTCTGTTCAATGAAAATAATTATGTACTATGGAAAGGAAAAATGGAGGTCTATCTCTTGGCGCAAGGTTACAAAGTATGGGACACTGTTCAAAATGGATTTACATCAACCACGGATGAACAAGGTAAGAAGAATTTGGTAAATGATGCAAAAGCAAAGAATATTATTATCAGTGGACTTATTGAATCTGCTTATCATAAGGTGCTGGGTTTTAAAACCACCAAAAATATATGGGACAAGCTTGAGAATATATATGCAGGTGACTCAAATGTCAAAGAAGCAAAGCTTCAAATCTATAGAGAAAAATTTGGGCAACTCAAAATGAAAGAAGATTGCAACATTGCTACATACTTCCAATACGTTGATGAAATAACCAATACTCTGGAAGGATTGGGAGAGCCAGTTGATGAGAAGACTATTATACGAAAGATTCTTAGAACGTTACCAGGAAGATTCAACCTAAAGGTATCGGTCTTATAATAGAGTGAAAATATGGACAAACTCAACAAAGAGGAATTACATGGAGTTCTCATAGCATATGAAATGAGACTTGATGAAGAAGAGGGTACTTCGCATCTAGAAACTGCGTTCATTACATCTAAGAAAACCAATAAGGATAAACAACCTTCAATTGAAAAAACATGCACCTGCAAGTGTGAAGAAAAGGGAGATGATGAAGAAGGTCTTTCAGATGAATAATATTCTTACTTTATGAGAAAACTAAAAATTGGTAAGGGAAAATTCAAAGCTAAAATTCCATTGATATGGTTTGGCTGTGATGAGGTTGGGAATTTCATAGCAAAATGTCCAAACATAAGTGATGGCAACTCAAAAGGAAAGAAAGGCTTTAAGAAATTCAACAAGCAAGAATCCAAAAGGAACTTTCTCTCTAAATAAGATAGCTCATCATCCGATGAAGACAATGACAAAGAAGAAGAAGCCAATGAGAGAGTATTGTTTATGGCTAAGCACAATAAACCCAAGAACAATAAACAAGAGTTATAAAACAACGAAGAAGAAGGATTGACCATAGAATAATTTTATAAGGAAGCAATCAACTTATAAAAGATCTCAAGGCAGAGAAGATCTATTCCAATACTCTTGAAGAACAAGTTCAAGGTCTCAAAATTGAATTTGAAGAACACAAATGAATTGAAGAGTCACTTCAAAATAAGTTAGAAGAAAGCAACCAAGAAAGGGAAGAATTAGAAGCTGAATTAGTCTCGCTGTGTGAGGAAGTGAAGAAATGAAAAACTATCCAAAACTATGCCAACAACTCAAGGGCATTGGAAGAACTCATCAACAATCAACGATCTTACAATGACAGAACTGGCATCGGTTACAAAGAAGAAGAAGTAGGACCTTCTACAATAAAATACAATGAACCTATGAGATCTCACATGCATGTAGACTTCATTGGACAAGATTCACAAGAACAACCTTGGAAGACAATTCCTCGACGAAAATTTCCATCCAAGTACCAACATATTTTTTATGGTTACTGTTATTCATGTGGAAAATTTGTTCATAAAGCTGTAGAATGTTGCACGTACCCTAGGAACGAATACAATTCCAGGAGATCTGTCAACTATGAACCTCCCATGACTCAATGAAACATCAATAGATTTTAACATTTAAGAAATAATATTAAATGTTACAAATGTCGAAACTTTGGACATAGCCAAAGACTGCAGACTTGAAAATCCTCCAGAAGAATCTTCGAAGCCATAGAATGAACGAACATGGAAGAATAAGAAGACTGATAATTGTGCTCTTGCTTTCAAGGCTCAAAACAACAAAGATGTGTGGTATGTTTATAGTAGTTGCTCAACGCATATGACTCGAGATAGAAATAAATTTGTATCTCTGAAAGAGAAGAAGGATGGAACCATGTCCTTTGGAAATGATGGATCTTCAAATGTTATAGGATCAGGTACTGTCACTCTCGGAAGCAAAGATGCTCTAGCCAAGAATGTTCTATTGGTTGAAAACATGAATTACAATCTACTTAGTGTTAGAAAAATGTGTGGTCAAGGACACACAATACTATTCAACTCCACAAAATGTGAAATCAGGAAAGGCATGTATGGTGAAATTGTGGCTACAGCAAGTTGAGCTCCAAACAACATATATGTTTTGGATGAAGCAACTAAAGCATGTCTAATAACTAAAGAGGATGATATAATATTTGGTAGCAATGATGATCGACTAAGTAAGAATTTTGATACAAAGGTGCAAAGTGATTTCGAGATGTCTTTACTTGGTGAGCTCACATACTTCTTAGGGCTTCAAATATCTCAGCAAGAGAAGTGAATATTTATATGTCAAGCCAAGTACATCAAGGAAATGCTCAAGAAATTTAAAATGGAAGATTGAAAACCCATCCTTACTCCAATGGTAACAGGTTGCAAATTTAGCATAGATGACTCATCTAAGGATGTGGATCAAAGGTTGTACAAATCTATGATTGGTAGTCTTCTATATGTAACAGCCTCCTAGCCAGATGTTATGCAAGCAGTTGGAAAAGTACCAAGATTCCAAGAAACACCAAAAGAATCACATATTATTGCCATCAAAATAATTCTTCGATATCTAAAGGGAACACCAGAATATGGCTTGGGGTATCCCAAGGGTAACAATCTCATTATTCATTCCTTTATAGATGCAGATTGGGCAGGAAGTGTTAATGATCATGAGAGTACTCATGAAGCATTGGAATATCTTCGCCAGAAGCTTGGGATTCTCCTAAGTTCTCATGAGATTTTCCTTATTCAGAATATAAAGGGGGAGTGGAAGTGTATACAGGTCCACAAGATGGTTGTGTGTCAGGGGGGGTGGAAGTGTGTACAGGTCCACTGGATGGTTGTGTTTCAAGGGGAGTTACCCTTTTCCATTGATGGTCAAAGGGGGAGAGAATGTTGTAGGAATAGGTGTCATGATCACAGGGGGAGTACTTGTGTTGCCATCAATGCCAAAGGGGGAGATTGTTGATCAGCGGTTGTCATTGATGTCAACCCAAATAGCACCAGGGGCTAACCCCATTTTTCATGGGAATTTTGACCTACCAAATTAATATATTCTAGGTAAATAAGGCTTTTTATGGTTTCTACTTGTCGAGATGTTTCCATTGATATATGGCATGCCATGTAATTCTTCATGGTTTGAGAGATATTCATGTTTGAAGTTTGTACCCCCAATTAGTGGGCTAAAACCCCATGGGGTTGTGGCATGGGTCATTGAAAAGTCATAATTAATATTTTTTAAGCTCCTAAAATCCCTCCCACGTTCAATTTTTGAAGCCCCTCTCAACCTAAGCACTTATATAAACTGTGCTCCTCATATCCTCCTCATGCAAGGGATTTCTCCATCTGAAACAGGTCATCGTGGAATTTTTGCTATAATGTTTTTTCTACGAAGGTTCATAAGCTAAAATTTTTATGAGGCGAAGCCGAAATCCTGAGGAAGCTACTGTGAAAACTTCAGATGAAGGTGCGCAATATTTTCGGAGATATGATCTGTGGAAGTCAGTGTTTTTGCAAGCTCCTGAAATTCATCTCAAAGAAGTGACCTTGGAAAAATCGTCATAAATCTCTCTCTAGGTATCGGATTAGAATTCTGTAAAAAGCAGCAGATAGTGCACAGGCTGTAGTTTTCTCTCCATAAATTTCAGAGCCGAATGAAGAAACAATGACACGTGGCACGTTGTACAAGTTCACTCTGCTGAAACAATCCATAATTACGGCATTGTGATAGATTGGGTATAAGTCTCACTTGAAGAATCCAAATTGGGTCAGACCTATGGCATTGGAAAGATGACTCAGAGGACTACTACAATACTGAAAATCAAATATTTGGGATCTAAAATAATAGAGATACACCAGATTCAATATCGAGCTCCTAGAAGAAAATAAAAAGCTAGATCATGTGTTCTTAAGGGCTGCAAAGGACCAGAATTTCTAGGGCAGAAAATCAAAGCAAGGTGTAGCAGAGGGTAGCATGAAAAGAGTAGAAACCAAGGTGTATAACAGTAGCAAGAAGTTCATCACATGAAGTCTTCAAGTGGGCACCACTGGATACAATCATTGTAAAGGTATCATTGTACTAAGTCATTGTAAATACATTATTTTACAAATTGTACTAGTGTCTATCTGCCAAGAGTTGAAGAGGCAGTGTAGGGTGGTAGGGTGGTTCTAGGGTGAGTTTTAGCTCATTGGTTCTTGGGGCATCCGTTTAGTTGACTACTGAAGAATCTTAGACGTTGGAGCGTCCATCCAGTGGGAGCTAGAGAAGAATGCTTTTCTAGATTCTAGGAAGTTGGAGCTTTATTTTCAGTTGGAGTTGAATATTAAAGAATTATTAGAAAATCATTAGGTGGTTTTTGTGCCAGAGTGGGTTTCCACCTTAAAAACTGTGTGCATTTGTGTTCCTCTTGTTTGCTGCTATCATTGTACAAAAACTGATAATAATAGAAGATTAACTAATGCTATAATTGAAAGGAATATTGATTCATCCCCCCTCTCAGTATTTCCGACACCAACTCTGCCCAAGAGAGTGCTATGATACCACTTGTAATAGATATGAACTACAAATATATTTCAATTGTCTGATAAAATAAACCCAAAAATCAATAGACAAATAAGATAAAAAAATCTTTTCTTTATTAATCAAACCCTTGAGGTAGGGTAACACCATACCTCTCAAGGAATGAGATCACTCCACAAGCCATATGCTTGTCAATACAACAATAATTTACATCATTAAATGGAGATTCTTTAGTTTCTATATAGGATTCATACACAAAATACCATGGATATTTAAATTCCATGCATCCAATATTTTGGCTTTATCACGTTGTTTCCTAACTACTTGTGGTCTCTTGCATTATGCAACCTAACCATTTTATTTTTTAACTATAACTCGTTTATTTATTATTATTACATCACAATATTACCTTGGGTACCTCCCTCTATACCCCATGTTATACCCCTTAGATATACTAAATTCCAACCCCCTTAATCATGTTTCATCCTCAAAACACGAGAAAAGCACAAATAATGAGATCTACTCAAAAGAGTAGTCCATTGGTACCATGCACGTGCATCTAGCCATCCAAGAGAAAGGTGATTACTTGATCTAGTTGATGCCTCTCTTGTTTGAGATGGAAATTTTTTCTGGTGGTTCCTCTATGTTGATGTGTTGTGGGTGGATTTCCTTGCCTCTCCATGTGTCATCCAAGGGTTGTTGTCCTTGTTGCTAATTCTTTGCAACCTTGTTGGTTGTTGTCTTATCGGGTGGTGCAGGTGGTGATATGCTGAATTTTTAACTAATGGATTATATTTCTTCAATTTTCCACCTGATGGAGCCTGAGTGGTATCAGGTTCCTTTTGTGGTGCCTACTCTTGTTTCATGTCTTCCATTATTACTTCCACCATCAATTCCTCATCTCATGTGTTTGTACCTATAGAGTTCATTTCTTGGTCCTCCTTGTATTCTACTTTTTTACTGATGGAAACATGATGTAGTGTATTTTTCTTCTTTTTATAGCACAACTTCAAGAATTTATTCTTTGCATTAATAATGATAGTACCCACAGATTCCACCCAAGGGAATCCCAAAACAATGTCTAAAACATAAAAATTAGAATGCAACACATACTTATCCAAAGAAATATTCAAATATTTATAAACTTACACCTCCTCATTATCAACCTGTATGTGCTCCATTTGTTATTTTAGGACTCACAATATTCTAGTCAAATGAACATTACTAAGATTATGCTTGCAACTAGGATTGATACACAGAATGATCTTCTCCTTTTGAATACATCCATGAACCTAGAATAAGGAGATACCAACAACAAATAACCCCTTATGTTTCTCATTATCTTGTTTTCTAGCATGAGACCATTTTTCTAAAATGAATTCTATTTTTTCCTCAAGAAGTCGCCACACTAAATTGTCAAGTGAGTACCACCATTTAGGAGTCTCATCTATTATATTAAACACTAGGTGTTTTGTCCAAAATTGTTTGGATTGAGACTTGTGATATTGTATAAATTATTCAATAGTGGGAACATCATCTTTTCCTGTAAAATTTCTTTCAAAATCCATCTTGTTAGAACCCTTAAAATAAAATGAGGGTTTTTACAAATCACTTACTTTTGGGAGAATTTTTAAAATGGGCATAACTCGGTCAATATAACTCAAAATCATTATTATAACCATTTTTCAGAAATGGAAACATCATTCTTCATCTTCTTATGTAATTGAAATATGGATTTGAGCACTCTAGAAGCTCATATTTGTGCCACAAATAATTTTAAATCATCGATGCCTCCCTCATTCAGACTCCGATTCAACTGATGTTTTTTTGAAATTGGGTAATTTTTCAAGAGGAGCTCATATATATAATCAATTTTTTGAAAATTTATACAAAAAACTGCAAAAATTTACTGGAGAGCCTCCATCCACAAATTTGCGTAAGAAACATTTATGCAAAAATGCTAATTTTAAATAAGCAATATCTCCCTCATTCAAACTCCGATTTGACTACTTTGTTTTTATAAATTTGGTATTTATTCACAAGGAATTAAGATATGAATTTTGTTTTCACATATTTTGCACCAAAAGTTTCATAACGGGTCTGCAAACGCGCCGCCCAAAATAGTTCTGCAAAAATGAAAAAAAAAATCTCCCCAAATCTGCCTAAGAAAGTGCTCTAATACCACTTGTAATATATCTGACCTGCAAATATATTACAATTTTCTGATAAAATAAACCCAAAAAATGATACACAAATAAGATAGAAATTCTTCTCTTTATTAATCAAAACCTTGAGTTAGGGTAACACCATACAACTACTCCTTAAGGAATGATATCACTCTACAAGCCATATGCTTGTCAATACAACAATACCCGAAATCCATAAATGGAGAGTCTCTAACCTCTATATAGGCTTCATACACACAATACCATGGCTAATTACCACAGGTCTCTCGATACCATACATCCAATCCTGTGGGCTTATCACATTATTTCCTAACTACTTGTGGTCCCTTGCATTATGCGGGTTAACCAGTTTATTTATTAACTACGACCCATGTATTTATTATTACATCACATTATTATCGTGGGTACCTCCCTCTGTACCCCATCTTATACCCCTATTACACATGGTTGTCGCCTACATACGGTGATATGTTTTGTGGAAGTCTCATATATATTCTAGGGTTTTGCAGTATAGCTTGTTTATGACATTTGAATAGTTATGTTATGTTTGTTGATGTCTGGCGATGGTGCCTATATCATGATAATATGTGTTTGACAATATTGATTGAGTTGAATTGGTTATGGAATGGAATGTATATTAGTGATGATGCTACTGTGTGGTGATATGTAATTGGTTCAGTGATCTGTGATTGATTCATTGTTGCAGTGATTCAGATTCAGTTATCAGTTATTTGAGATCTATACGTAGGTATCATACATAAGAAGTGCATATATACGTGGGAGGGCTTTAGCGCATAGCGTATACATTCTGACATAATTTTAATCAAGGTTTGCGGGGACATCATTATGTTTGTGTACAATATATGGTTTGGTATATTGATGAATGTTTGTTTGATCTAATGGTTTATATATGTTATTGATTGGTTTGATCTAGTTGCAAGAGGTGGTTGATATTCAACGATTGATTTAATGATTCAACTGGTTTAGTGATTGGGTGATTTGATTCAGTGATTCGTTTAGAATTTTTATTTGGTATTGAGCTTAATGATGGAAGTAGGTCCAGTTTAGAAATATGATGAAAGGTTTCCTACAAGTCTGAAGTTTTGAGTCAGGTGGATATAATATGAAATACTATGAAACATGGTCCACAAGAGCTTCTTAGGGTTGGATCCTTCAATAAGGGAGTAATATATTCCTTCCAATAATAGATGGTAAATTTGTGCAGGGGTAAGTGCTCCCTTCTGGTAGATGTTGCTAAACGATATCAAGGGGTTGGAACTCCCTTCTAGTGGGTGCTAGAGAAACAGAGAAGGTTGTAGCCTTCTATAGGTGGTTTCATGCATATTGGTAAGAGCCCGTGCTAGTACAATATTGTAAGAAGTTTTCTTAATAATAAAATAAGAAGATATAGATGATGACAACAGTGGTTTTCTCCCACATTGAGTTTCCACCTACAAATGCTAGTGTCCTCATGTGTTATTGTGTTGCTTATATGTGATGTTTTATTATGCTCTTACTGTTCATGGTTATTATTTAATTAAATTCTAATGAAGTTAGTTAACTGGATATAAATTGTTTTGAATTTCTTAAAGTCACGTACATATGTGGGTTGCATGAATAAAAATAGCACATGGAAATCAGAATAAGACATGAAAAGTTGAAATGAGTTCAAAATACTGATTCATCCCCCCTACTCTCAGTGTTTTCCCCAACAACTTGTTCCAAAAATGGAAGGGAATTTTTGATGCACATAATCCATGTGTCATCATGAAATTTATGGTTTTTTTCTTGACTTTTGTTTAACTTTGTTAGGTGTCATCATACAATTTCTATTTTTTGTTTTAATATTTTGGTAACTTAGTTTTTCCATTAATTTACTCTTATTGTAATCTTTTACATTTTAAAAATGGATCCTTTTATCTATTTGTTATTTCCTTCCCTTTATTATTTATTATTTTCATTGTTATTCTATCTCTTCACATTATTATTATTATTATTGGGCATTACATTTAAAATCATTATAATTTCAAAAATGACATGGATATTAATATTAGAAACTATCACACCATCATTAGATCTGTAATATATGTTGAAATTCTTTCATTTATCTCTCAATCTCTCCAAACAAGTTGATGCTTAAAATTCTGTTAGTGCAACACTACTCAAAAAAGGAAATGGGCTGATTGAAATGATCAATAGAAGTGGTACCTAGTGCTTAAAGCCACTTAATCCCCTTAATCCCTTATACTTCTCTTATCATCTTCCTCAAATAAGAATAAAGTTTGGTATAAAATAAAGAGTTAGAGGTGGTATTTTTGTAATTAATATTGATTTTAATATTATTTTGGATATATTTTTTAGAATATAAATGCATCTAAAAACTATAATAACAAGTATAAGGCCAAGTATTAAACTTAATGGAAAATTAAAAAGCATATTAATATATTGTTAGTTTCCCATATGTTTTAGCACTTTTATAATAGTGAAAAAAACTAATTAGATTGTCAAGAACACAAAGGACTCACAAAAGTGAAAGTTAGATTAGATTCAAGAACCCAAATTACTTGAACACTCAAAAATCAAATAAGGAATTTACAATTTAAGCATATGACTTGAACTTCATTTTTTAATTTGGAAAGTATAAACCTTATGTTACATTCAAAAAGTACTACAATGGTAATAATGTTTGTAGAAGCTAAGCTTGAAGAACTTGGGTTTATGTTAATGTTGGAGGGAAAATAGAAAGAAAACCTAAAAAATTTAACCAACAATAAAATAAAAAGCCATTTATAAATTTAAAGAGCATAATAATACAATAGACTAAGCAAATCATTTAAACAATTAAGTATGCACATATTTAATATAAACGAAATTATTATGTTCCATTTTCAAAAGAAAAAGACTTCGTCCATACAATATATAAAAATATTGTTACTATCATGTAACACCATTAAACCCTCCTAATGTATATGTACATTGGAAAACTATCACAATATTATCAAATATTCAACATGGCTTGTTTTTAGTTTAGTAATATTCAATTACAATTTCATAATGTAGAGACTTGGTAGTATTGGTTCTCTCGATAGGGAACCTCCCACATCTTCAAGTTTTAATGCACACACTTATACTAGCTTATGTCTAATATTGTTATGATTGGGTTAAGAGGAAAATAGAAAATGTTGAAACCAATGGGTAGATAACATGTGAATAAAAACTTATTACGGTGGTGGTTATGTTTTAGTATTGGGTGATTATGTATTAATGTACATGTTACTAAAGTTTTAAAGTAAGTTAATACATGATCTAGTTCTCATGCTTTGTTTTAGTATTGGGTGGTTGTGTATTAATTTAAAAGTTATTAAAGCTATATAAAGTAGCTTAACAAATGGTCTTGTTCTCATGTTTTTTTAAGCTTTTGGATGTAAATGTAAATGCAAGTTATTTGAGTGATCATAAAAGAACATGTGAATTGTTTAGTTGCTATAGTCTATGATAATTTATTTATTGAAAGGGAAATGAAAAAGATATTTTTGTCATAATATTTTTAAATTTATGATGTTAGATGAATCTTTTACTAGTATTTATTTGCGAAGATCAATCATTATAATTGTGGTTAAATGGAAACTAAAATACATAGAAATATTTTTTTTTTTTGTATTTTAGAGAAACTCAACAACTCTCTTAACACTTAACTACTAGTAAACTTGAGATCTAGGTCTTAACTTCCTCTTTGTAAACTCGGTGATAAACACAGATATTTGAAACTTAGATCTCTTATTTTTCACATATTTCACATTACTTCATCACTAATTGAGCTGCCGCGAGACCATAAAAACATAATATTGTATAACATTATAGAAATATATAATTTTTTTATCTTTTTTTATTCATTTATAAAGAAACAATAAATTTATAGTCAATATTAATTTACTTAAAATTCTAAATAATATAAAAATTAGATAATTAAATATTAAAAATATAGAAATATTTAAACAATATGTTATCATAAAGAATAGGCTATATTACATCACATCTCATATATAACAATTAAAAATGAAAATATAGTATATCAAAAACATAAAAATTACATTAAGTTGATAAGATATGATATTAAGGAAAAAATAATAAAAAATCGATTAACTAATAAGAAACAAAAGTAGATGACATATTCATGTAAGATCAATAAACAATCAACAACATAAACTGAACTTCATATTTTAATTTGGAAAGGAAAATCGTTATGTTACATTGGAAGAGCACCGCAATATTAATAATGCTTCTAGAAGGTAACTTATGCATTTGGGTTTGTCTTAATGTTTGAGGGAAAATATGAGGAAAAACTAACAAATGAAATGAAAAGCAACTTATAAGTTTAAAGGATATAATAAGAAAAATAAATTTATTAAGTATGAATAAATTTAATATGAATTAATTGATTGAGTCAGTTAAAAAATAATGTCTTATTTTTAAAAGAAAAAATTCATCTATATTTATATATATGAATTTATAAAAATACTATTACTATTATTTAGCTATAAAAAAACTATTATTAATTCATAAAAATACTATTACTATTATTTAGCTATAAAAAAACTATTATTATTATTTAACACTTCTAGACGTTATATATATATGAAAACTATTACAATAATATCAAATATTCAACATATCTTGTTTTTAGTTTTATAAAATTTAATTACAATTTCATCTTTCATTGTTTCTCTTATGAGTAATTTAGAGACTGGATTGTATTGGTTCTCGTGATAGCTAACCTCCCACACCTACACATTTTAATGCACATATTTATACTAACTTATCTCTAATATTGTTATGATTGGAATTAAGAGGTAAATTAATATTGTTATGATTGGAATTAAGAGGTAAATAAAAAATGTTGGGATCAATACATAGATAATATGTGGATAGAAAATTGTTAAGGTAGTGGTAATGTATTATGTATACGTTCCTAGAGCTACAAAGAAGGTGAATACATGGTTGAGATTCCATGCTCTTTCAAGATTCTAGATGTAAATGTAAATGTAAGTTTATTTAGTGATTATGGAGGAACACTTGAATTGGTTGCTATATTCAATAATAATTTAGTGTTTGTATTATTTTTAATAGTAAAAAGGAAATGGAAAGGATATATTTTTCATAATATTTTAAAATTTATGATATTAGGCTAATCTTCCACTAATATGTATTGGTGAAGATCAACCATTATTATTGTGGCTAAATTTAAGCTGAAATACATAAAAGCACAAAATTGTATAATATTATATAGATATATAGATATTTTTTTTTCAATTTTATAAGAAAACTATAAATTTATAATCAATATGAATTTACTTACAATTGTGAATAGGATATAAAGATTAGACAATCAAATATTGAAAGTATGACAAGTATTCAAGCAATATAATATCATAAAAATAATTTGTAATACATCTGTTATATCACCATTAAAATTTGGAAATATAATATATCATAAACTTAGCAATTACATTAAAGTGATAGGATATGATACTAAAGGAAGAAATACTCAAAGTATTATTAAGTAGAGAGAATAGATAAGGGATTGAAAATAACAGAAGACTCTTATGATTATTACTAAGTAAAGAGAATAGATAAGGGACTGAAAATTACAGAAGACTCTTATGATTATTACCAAGGAGAGAGAATAGATAAGGGACAGAAGACTCTTACGGTTATGAAGAGGGGTAATTTTAGTTGTATGTAGTTTGAAGAACTTGGGTTTTGGTAGTAATTTGGGTAAGGGTTTAGGCTTCAAGAACTTGGGCTTTGGAGGTAGTTTGGGTAAGGGTTTAGGTTTCAAGAACTTGGGCTTTGGTGGTAGTTTTGGTAAGGGTTTGGCTTTGAAGAACTTGGGCTTTGGTGGTAGTTTAGGTAAAGGTTTAGGTTGGATGAATTTGGGCTTTGGTGGTTGTTTGGGTAAGGGTTTAGGTTTCAAGAACTTGGACTTTGGTGTTAGTTTGGGTTTCAAGAACTTGGACTTTGGTGGTAGGTTAGGTAAATATTTGAGATGGATGAACTTGGGCTTTGGTGGTAATTTGGGTAAAGGTTTAGGTTTGAAGAATCTGGGCTTGGGTAACGGTCTAGGCTTCAAGATGAGAGGGGACTTGAGTAGAGGTTCTAGTTGGAAAAACTTAGGTTTAAAAGATAATTTAAGTTTCACTATAGAAGGAGTAGGTGGAGGTTTGAATAATGGTTTAGATTTGAAAAAGTTGAGATTATGAAATGGTTGGGAAATGGTTTAAGGTTAGAGATGAAAGGCAAGAGAGGAAGTTTGGATAAGGTTTTCTTTTTGAAAAATTGAGAGTCAAGTGGCTGCTTTGGCTGTATGGAGTTGGTAAGGGTTGAAAACTTGGATGTCTTATGGAATTTGGGCAAATTTATACACAACTTGAAATTTGATTTGGGAGGACGAATTTTGGAAAACTTTTGATCAATCGTCATCTCTGCATAGTTGCACATCAATGGAGTTGAGAGGCTCAACTTCTCTAGCGTGGAGGTAGCATAAGTTTTTGCTGAGAAGCAAAGCTTGTTGTTTGGCATCACAACCTCCGCTGAACATGGGTCTTCCAATTCCACGTTGTCCAGGCCGTGGATGACGAAGGATCCGTCCGCATTCACGGTTCCTGTTCCGTTTGAAGACAGATGATTGCCCCGGTGGCACTTCATCGCCACATGTGCATCTGTTCCTCACATGACATGACATGAAAGAGATAAAAAATTATCGTCAAACAATTATACGTGAAAATGGTAAAAGAATTATCACAATCATATATTAACTGAAAGGATCGAAGAGTTATAATAATTATTTGGTGAGTTGAGTAGATTTGGCAAACCTGAAAATGCAAGGTTATGTTCCGAGCAAGCGTTGCAATCGAAGATTACGCTACCATTTACGGAGTTGGATTTACTGGAATTGTCACTGCCATTGCAGGCCCTTGCAAGGCTAAGCAAAATGATGATGAACGCCAACAGCCTTGCTCGAGCAGGAGCTGCTGGCCAAATCTTGAAGTTCCTCATTTCTGAGGGCATGCAATATCGATGCTCTCTGCATGCATGTGATTGCAAACCCTCTGGTCTTTGACGGATATATATACAGAAAGCGCAAGCAGCTTGATGGATATATATATAAATTGGGTGGTGAGAATTTAATGTCCAAACAGCTTCAGTGTTGAGAATAAACAGTGGTGACGAAAATAAAATTAGATGGGTACAGATAGATGCTGCTTTCATCGCTGCCTACTGCAACCACCAGGTTATTCTCTTTCGGCGCTGGAGTTCGCCATCGTTTATTAATCGGGTAAACTAAATTTTCAATGTTAATGGCCATAATAACTGGTCGTGAGCGAAGGCCACGAGTTTCGGTGGTTGACAGCAGCTTTTCACATGACTTTGATATATATAGTTGGTTAGTCTAATTTATGGATGAAATGACTTTTTTTATTACACTTTTTTATTACATTTTTTTATTAAATGAATCAAAATTTGACACAGATTTTTTTATTCAATGTGTTGAATTTATTTATGCATTCAAAAATGTATTTTAAATAACAAAAAAATCGTGAAATTGTATTATCCAATTTAGTTGATTTAAATTATAAAAAACTATTTCCTCTATAAATTAAACTATCCCTATATATATATTTTGGTAATATTAACTCTTATTAGATTTGTAATGTAATTTTATAAATTTTTAATTATTAAAATTATTTAAACTATATAATATTTTAATTATACATTATTATGTATAAATTTCACAACCGTTTTCTTTCTCTCACATATATAGCTTTTCACAGTGTATTCATCTATTTCCACTTAGGTTTTTTTTTAATAAATATAATTCTATTAATCATTTGCTAGGGAAGCTCTTGATGAGAGGGTTCTAGGGCTGATACGAAGCATACTCAGAAAAAAAGAGGAGAATGTGATTAGTGTCTATCTAATACATTCCTCGTTTCTTTTTTTCTTCCAAACATTGATCCATCTTGAGGAGTTGGAAGAGGTTGTTATGCTAATCACTATGGCTAGATTCTCTATATGATTGACTTTTGGAACTTCGGTTGAGATGAAACTTGCTTCTTTATCGCTATATGAATTGTGAGATTCATGAGGTAGCTTTTATCCTCCTTGGACATGATCTAAGGATAATTACATGTTCTATGGCTATGCTTTTAGAGAGGGAATTTCCTCTCACTAAGCTTTAGGTTTCTAGATGATCTTGGCTACGGGTTAACTTGAAGCCCATGAACGCTCAAGAAGGTCTCAATGACATTTGGAGGAGACAGAGAGGTAGAAGAAGACTTATGGATATGTGTGCTTGTAGAATGTGCTTCCTGGGTTCATTGATTCTCCGATGGGGGTTGTGATACTGTATTTTCTGGGGGAGTAGGTCTCTTATTGAAAGATTCAGAAGCGTGCCAATCATTCTAGGTTCGTCTCTTTTGTGGCCTGGAGGGGGGTGAAGAAGGGAATTTGTGTTGAAGATGACCAATCTCTTGGCAATATCTACATCGAAAGGTTGTGATTCCATAGTCTAGAGGATGCATGAGGGAGTCATCTAGCTAATCTACGTGAATTTTGTCTAGAAGGCCATCACTGAGATCAATTTCTACATAGATTCTAACAAATGTGTAGATGCCTTTCACGAATCATTCTTCATTAATCTTCATGAAGCCCCCAAGAGTATTTCCTATCTCCTCTAGTGACTGAGGGTTACAGAGGGGAATAGGCAGCTTGGGTAGCCTAACCTAAATGGGAGTCTTCATTCCCTCCATGTGTAGAGGGTTGAATTCAGGAAACTGGGTTCTAAAGAGAGGCATGAATGTCCCCGGAACCATGGTTCCCGTTCAAGGGACTTTAGAAAATCTTCTGTGTTGTTGAATAAAAAAAAAAATACCCCTTAAAACAAAGTTAAAGAGAGTAAGCTATGGTCTAGGTTTTGTTCAACTAGTCTCTAAGGTTCTTGCTGAGGGCGAGGACCCATTAAACCTGCAAATACTTGTGTTTTTTCCATAAAGAAAGACATGCACAATAGAGACATATTCAATTACATTAAAATATGGACTTTCCTCTGAATATTAAGTGATGAAGGATGTGCTTGAGATGGTTTTAGGAGGAGAGTTGGAGCCACCCCCAGTAGTTGCTTAACTGAAGGATTTATTTTGTGACGGAAATTCAACCCCCATAATTGGAACTTTGGCTTGACCTAAAGTTTGGAAGGTCTATAGATGTGAAGGGGTTTCGCCTCAAGAACCCCCTAAGAGACCCAAGGGAACCATTATTGTAGCATCCCTCCCTATGCCTAGAGTGTGGATAGAAGAGTCAATTTGTAGCCTTATGAAACCATGCACAAGCTCGAAGTTAGAAAAGGGTAGACTCATTTCTTTGGAAATTCAAAGTTCAATTTCTGCAATCATGGAGCTATTGTTCACCGTGAGACAAAGAGGGGTTCCATCCAGAGGCTTCACAAGGAGGTAGAAAGCCTCATATTTTATGTTGAATTTGGGGCTCGAGATCAAGGTATCAAGGGTCAAGGAATGAAAATTAGCAAAGGCTTGAGGCAGTTTCCAAGGAGCCACAAAGCGTTTTTCAGGAGCAATCCGAAGGGCAACAACTAGGGTTTCCCTATTCTGGCCCATTCATGTTCTCTCTAAGATGAACGTAAATGGTATGTTAATAGTAGTTATTGATTCAATAGTGAATACAATAAAGTATTATATATATATATATATATATATATATATATATATATATATATATATATATATATATATATATATATATGCTCAATCAATTAAAAAATAATAAATATATTCAATATACTCAATTTAATTCAGTTCATTCTATTATATTTTTTCTTTTGTTAATAAAATTATAATATTTTTTCATTTATAATTTATATATCACATTAAAATAAATTTGAATAATAATAATTCATATTCATAATTATTATAATTCAAAATTTTGTATTCAAATTTAATTAGCATAGAATATTTTTCTAAATTCTCTTTTTCTCTTTAAATAAAATCAATGTTATGTATATCATATTAAAAAACTTCATGATAGAAATTATAAAACTTGTCCCAAAAAAAAAAAAATGCCAACTACATATATGTAACTATATCTATTATTAAGATTTTAATAAAATTAGAAATAAAAATAATTTTATATATGAAAATGTGATAGATCAATTTAACTATAAATTTAACAAACACAGAAAAAAAATCATATATTTTAAGTGCAAATAAATTTGCATCTTGAGAGATTTAATTTTTCTCAACCCTTAATAAATCCAAAATTAATATAAATCTATACTATTAAATATTATAATTCAAAACCCCGAAGCCCTAGAACTTCAATTTAATATTATCCATGTTACAACATTCTACAATACGTCCTCAATAGTATACGAAAACACTTATGTTATTAATGTTATTACATATCACAACATCCCTATATACTAAACTATAGAAGCACTTTTCTTTCGGGCCCAATCACTATTTACAATACCATTTTTTCATGATTAATCGTTACTTAAGTTATCACATTTTCTCTATGTTATCATAATTTACGTCTCTAATTTTTTTAATAAAGAGAGTTATTAAATTTTATGTTTTTTTAACTTCAATTTACCTAAACTCTCATTTTGTAAGAAAATATATTATATTTATACTATTTTTTTTCAAATACATTTTAAAATATAAATTTATCGTCTATTAACTACATCTACTTTAATTAAAGTAACTCATTCACTTTTATTTATCTCATTATCTAAATATCTCATTATTAACTAAGGGATCTATTAAAGGAATAATTTATTTATTATTAACTAAATATTTTTTAACTAAAATTAACTCATTTATCATAACAATTTATTAATTTTATTATCTAGTAAAATAAGTAAATGCAACTATTTTCCTTATTTATTGAAATAAAGTAAAATAAAAAATGGTTTAGTATCTATAGAAGGCAATTTTTTTGATGTGATTATTTCGAGGAAGAGTATTATTATTTTTAGCTTTGTTACAATGATATTTTATTTTCATTTTCATTTAAGGAAATTTGAGAAGAATGAATTTTTTAAATAATAATGTTTAAAATAGAATTATCAAATAAGTAGTAATATATATTGAAAATTGGCAATTGTATATCATTACAAACTAGGATTATAGGTGAATATATTGTTAGTAGTTCAAATATATGATATCCAAAATTTGCAAGGGTTTACCTATTGGGCTAATCTCCCCTCTGTCGTTTGAGTGATTAGGATAATGTTAGTTTGGTTATTAATGAGTTTATTGTTGGTGGCTTATGGGTACAAAATATTTTATGCGATGAAGGCTATTTAAATGTTTGAGGAATTCCAAGGTATGATATTTCATGTAGCTTGGTAGTTTAACCAAAGAAATAATAGATACTCATTAGGTATTTGTTTTGACTTTCAAGTGCTTCCAAGATAGATATCTAAGCATTATAAAAACATGCGAATGTTATTTTTTTCGTCTATGTTTCTATAAAGAATCTATGTGCATTTATTTATTACATTACAAGGAAAAGACCCTCTAGAGAGGTTATAAAGGAGGTTTTTAGTGTTATAAAATTGGCCAAAATTTTCAAAAAAACATTTGATACAACATCCATTTTCAGTAACGTAGGTTTTGACAGAGCTTCTAAATTTTTATTAGTGCATTTGAATGTGATGTTTGGATTAATTTGTTATATCATATCATCAGATTTCACATCTCTTCATTATAATATTTAATCATCCATATATTTAATGAGTCGTGTAACATTTCACAGCGACAATGGAGAACACAATAGAATAAAGTAAAACTTATTTTATTATATATATATGAATAAGACACTCTTTTTCATATAAAATGGGACAGTTATTAGTATCCCTTTGTCTTTCAATTGGGACAGTATGTCCATTACATTAAACAAAATGTCTGACTTCACAGACAAATATTTCAAAAAATACAACGCCTGGCTTTGATACCCAAACATATTGATCATTGTTCTTCACTGTAACTATTGTCAGTGCTCAAGCTACTTCCATGACTTGGGGTATTTTGAGGATGTTTTGTTAACCGTCTTCATTTTTTTCTTCTTCTTCAAGTTCCATCTACAAACATAAGAATAAAGTGTAATGAGTGTATATACATTGGTGAGAATAATGAAAATAAAATATATATATATATATATATATATATATATATATTCGAAATAAGACTACTTTATATTAGTGTAACATAAAAGTACATGGAGGCACAGGCCTCTACAGTTCTAGCCTAATTCAAAGGCATAATTCTCATAAAATAGCAAAAATGGGACTGCCCACGAAGGGGAAACCAGTCCAATAAGAGTTTGTTTCACTGCCTTGAGAGATGAAACCAACGTTATACATAGAAAACTGATAATTGTTTGCAAATTTTTCCAGACATTGATACCAGAAGCTAAAAAAACCTTGTAACCAAGGAACTTGAAACCAAAAACCATGACATAGATAAAACTCGAGAGCCTAGGTGTCATTAGGAGTGGGAGGTCTCTCTTCCACAATAAGACACCTATATTTTTTGGTGTCATTAGCCTGCGTGTCTTGGGTGGTGTCTTCTACATGCTGGGGCTCCTTGGTCTCATGAGATTTGCCTTGAGCTTGTGTTCCTTGCTTCCAATCATCCCTGCTGCTATCGCAGCTCTTACTATGGCTGTCGAAACCAGGGTCAGTCTTCATAGCTGCAGAGGAGGCGTCTCAGTGAGAGAGTTTCTGCAATTTGGTTGGGCGAGAGCCAGCCACCTCAGTGGATTCCTCTTTGAAAGACACAATGATGGTGGCTATGACTCGAGGGTGGTCCATGGTGCAGAGGAAGTTAAATTGAGCTGAGTGGGTGGACTGTGGAGAGGCTATGGTTTCCAAACGGGGCAGAGGCGATGGAGTTGTCGCGGCAGAGGTAGGCTGAGCAGAAGGACGGGACTAGCCAGTAATTCTTCCACGCCCATTGCGGGTAGCAGGATAACGACCATGGGAATGCTCTAGGGAGGAAGGCGAGGTGTTAGAATGGGACGAGGGACAAGAGCGAGTGGCTCGCCCTATGCTGTTGCCGCGTCTACAGTGCATGCGATGCCAAGGACGAGGCGTGGTGGATTCGTGAGGGTGGTGGGTGCTCTGAGCCGAAGAAGCAATAGGGTGGTGGTGCCACATGGCTGAAGGCATAGAGGCTGGGGTGAACCTATCTACTGGGGGAGAAATTCACTTGACAGTGGAGGCTCTGCGAGAAGTGGTGGCCTGAGAGAACCTCAATATAGTAAAGAAGACTGCAACGTCTCCCTGTTGGTGCGTGGGAGCTCGGCTCCGCGACTCCAGGGTGACAGTTGCATCCCAGAGATTGAGGCGAGGGGGGCAAGCTACCAGACAGACTAGGAGAATAACCAGGCGGAGGAAGAAGATGGTTCTGAACCTTCATTTTAAAGTGATGGCAGTGACCTCAGCTTCTAAACAGAATTAAATGGTGAGTGTGAGAGTGGATGGAGCAATTTAATGCTCGTCGTTGGGGCCTATGGGTGGCCATGTGGCTATGCCACTTGCCAGCCTAAAAGCCCGCCTCCAGATCAATGGTATTAAACACCCACATCTGGGAAATGAAAATGAAATATTAAATCATATACATCAATGTAATTCGAAAATAAATGTACCATAGAAATAATTGACTCATGAGCTATACACATTCTTTCAAAACCAAATTTCATGCCATATTTCAACAATTCATTTGTTGGCGCAGTTCCATACTTTGTTTCCTACAACTTTTATACCCCATACCAAATCATAGATTTAATATAAAATATTTTTTTTTCTATTAATTATAGAGGGAGCTAAGTAAAACAATATAGATGCTTACAAATTCCACAATTAATTTCTGATATGCCAACATATACTGACAAGCCATATTTAAGCCAATGTCAATCAATTCTTCTGATGGTTCTTCTTTGTATGTTAGCACATGTTTGAAGACATTAAATGATGATTGTTGTAAAACAACTTAAAATATAAAAAAATGAAATCTAGTTAAGTTGTTATAAGGGAGTAACAATTACTCACAAACATAGATATAAACCATTTTATTCCTTGTCGTCTGGTTTTATGTGCTGAATGGATTCCATTTTATTTTCTTTTCTGCAAGAAAATACTTGAAATTAATATTTAATGTTGAATTATTTATTTATTGTACCTAATAAAAAAATTCAATGATTTCATATTACATTAGAAGCACGTTGTTGTTGAGATGGCTCCTCGTGCAATGCAATTATGTCCATTTCTTTGACCATCTCCTTGTACACTTTTTTGGACATTCCTACTGGCGTATTTCTGATAGCATCTCCTTCATCCTTTGAGATTTTCATAATCTTCCTGAAAATCTAACAAGACAATGAACTATTTAATTCTTATATTGATATATAAAAAGTAAATATAACAAAAGTGATATTTATAAATGATTGCTTTCTAATAATATATACATATAATTCTAGTAATATATACCATTCATTTAAAGAAATATTACTTTTTCATTCCTTTTTTTTGTTGTTGTACGTTTTTTCTATTAAAAGTTTGACATGTCTCATTGACCAATTATTTGGAAACTCATCCTGTAGTTTAAATAAAATTTGGTTCTTTGAATCATTGGATTGATTTTTGTATTGTGAGTGGAAAGAACGTTTATACATTTGTTCCACTAGATCCCTCAAAGTTTTGTAAAATCTTTTCCCCCTTTCTTAAACTCCAACAAAATTGCTGATGAGCTAAGGAGCGATTCATTTTCATTTGCATGTTTTATTTTTTTCTTTTCTTAGAACAACATTCATTTTCTTCGTTGTTTGTTCCTGTAGAAAATTAAACGTTTGTGAATTAATAGATTGTTTGAAACATGTTATCGAATATTTTTTAGTATATTATTAATGAAAATTCAAAAAAGAAACTTATATTGGATCGATAGTGTTTTTTCATTCGCCTGATTCATCCCTCTGCAATATTTCCATCAAGATTTTACACTCTTCTGGTCTTAGATAAAAAAATAGTATTATTGAGCTTCGTCATTTTGTGGCTTTGCATGAGACACAGTAAAGAATACATATTAGTTAAACTTAAATATGGTTAAAAAATAATAATTTTTGTAAATAATTTAAAAAGAATTTTCTTTTTTTGCTTTTCTCGATGCGCTATCAGTATTTTTGTTACTTGATATATTGTCAGCCATTTCTTTATCAATATGAAACATGTACCATACCATTCATTAATATATTTTATAAATAAATAAAATACTTTTCTTTTAAAAAAAATAAAAAATCAAGAAAACGTCGCATCTTTCAAAAAGTACGCACCGAAGGCGATGCGGTAGGTTCTTATAAACACACCGCCAAAATAGTAGAAACACAATATGGTGCTCTCTGTAAAAAAGGAGAGCTAGTGTGTTATATGTTAACTGGTGCACCGATTAACACAAAAATAAATTAATAAAAAACTATTTTTATCAAATGGTTTTTTTTTGTCAGTATGCACCTGGTGCGCTATACTACAATAGCGGACCGATGTGCTATTTTAAATAGGGCGCACCAATTAAGAAAAATTTCTTTTTAAAAAATCATGCAAGGGCTGACATGGATTGGGATCCAACTTTGTAAATGGTCTCGCGGGCTAGATGTCATATGCATATATATATATATAGCAATACAAACCCTATAAATATAAAATGAAAAGCCCTAATTGTGAAGTCACAGAAGCAAGAAGAAGCAAGGGTTTAATGTAAGAATGGATTTTTTTTTCTTTGAAAATGCTCAGTAAAATTTAACTTTTTTACTATGCATGTATTAAATCCAACAGAAACTGTAATAAAAAAAATTATTAAAGTAAAATATAACAATTGTAGTATACTACAGGGTTTATGTGTGAATCACCAGATGTTTCAAATTCTGATTCTCTGAATAGTGCTACTGTTCGAAAGTATTTTGTTGCTCCACAGTGCTCTCGTGCTCTCTTGCTCCAGGTATGTCTCTCATGCAAATCCCTCGAATTTTTTTGAAAAAATAATGAAATAATGAATATCTTTTACTATTTAAAGAATTTTTTTATGAAATTAGATTTCCGAAAATAATTTGCCACCCATTTTTTAATTTACCATTTTTCTTCACTTTAAAAAAATAAAGTTGCACTTTTTTTTTTTTAATTTCTGGATATTCGGTGCATTTGTTAACTAACCACACCGATGCGTCAGTTAATAACACCAAATTGGTGCGTAGTAACTAAAATGCACCGGTGTGGTTAACTGTACATTAGCACTGATAACAGTAAGTGTATTTTTAAGGCACCAAAATTACTTTTACGTATGTACACCAAAATTTATTATTGATTTTGCTCAAATGCAGCGAGAAAAGCTCATTATTATATCATATGGAAAATTCTTCAAAATCCAACTTGTTCCATAATATTTCTCAAAGTCCATTGCGGAGTTCTCCCTATCCATCTCTGGATGTAATTACTTTAGATTTTATTTATATTTTCATTATATAATTGAATTTGTTTATTTCATCCATGTTAATCAATTGAATAAAATTAATGTATACAAATTCTCAGGTTCATGCAGATTCAGAATCAAGTTCAGATGCACAAAATATTCAAACATCTCCAAAACATCGGAATCTCTTACCTGGAGTAGCATACTGTAAGACGCATTTGGTAGATGAAAATGGACAACCACTTGACCCTATTAATTGTAACATTGCATCTTCTAGCCAAAATCCCAGGGAAATAATGGTAATAATAATTGTTTGGTATATTAATGTAATTATTTCAACTCCAAACCAATTAATCATGCATTGTCGACATGCTTACTAATTGATATCATTGAATTTGTACTAATCATGTTCAAATATATATTTTAAAATTATTAGGATTCTAGTGATGATGAGTGACCTACCTACCATCTTTCATTGCACCCCACGATAATGTCAAATAGAGAGAAGGATGACTTAAGAGAAAAACTTGGAGAGGAGTGATACCAAGAATGGTTGAATCAACCACCTATTCAATTCCCACTATGTCCATATTCACCAATTAGGAATGACTATAGCATTAGTAGTTCTTCACAAGCTGGAAATGGAGACAATCAAATAGAGGTTGGCATGGATGATTACTTAAGGGATATGACTTCCATGGAGACAATGTTGCTAGATCCATTCCAGAACGATGATCAGCTAGGGGATGATGCTCATATCGCTGATACCTTTTTCAAAAGCATTAAATTTGCATCCACCACCCCTCTCTTTGGACCTGGTGGTCAATCAAATTCTACCCAGTTGGGGACAACGATGTTACTGTACAACTTGAAAGAAAAGTTGGGCTTGTTAAATGCATGTTTCTCAGAAATTTCGAGGTAATTGACCATCAAGTCATCCCTTATATTTTGAGAAATATAATCACACAATGAACATTACAAATGGTCAATTTTCTGAACGTTAATAATTATATCAACATTAATTTACATTTAATATTTTCCATAACCAACTACAAGTTATTCAAAGATAAGGTTATTCTGAGTGATAATGTCTTTCCCTGTATCTACGAAGAGGCAAATAAATTGTTAAAAATGTTGGGTGTTGAGTACATATTATATCATCCATGTCCAAATTATTTTATTCTATATAGAGGAGAATATCCAGACAAAGAGATATGTCTGAAATGTGGGCATGAAAGGTATGGTAGATAAAAAAGAAGGGTAAATCACATGGTTATCATTTTAATATATTGAGGCATATACTTCTAATCCCAAGGATTCAAAGGCTATTTCATTGTAAATAATTAGCTATGTTATAGGGATGGCATGCCTAACACAGAAGTGAGTTGGGATTTATTGGAATCCCAACAGATTCAATAGTTGTGAAGCATATAGAGGATACATGGCCTGAAAAATTCGAGGATGAAGTACGAAGTCTACGACTTAGCATAGCCATGGATGGCATCAACACATATTCCCTCCAGAAAACTAATTATTATGTTTGGCCTGTAGTAACGATCAATAACAATATCCCCCCATGGTTGTCCATGAAGAATGAACATATTAAGTTGGCTCTCATAGTCTCTGGTAGAAGACAAGTGAAGAATATGGATGTCTACTTAAAACCACTGGTAGATGAATTGAAGGAATTATGGGATGGGATAAATGTATATGATGTATCATGACCCATCGCAGGAGAGAGGAATTTTATGTTGTATGGCATATGTGCTTAAACGACACATGATTATCTAGGCTTAGGTGTTTTCTCTGGTAAATTACATGTTTATATTTGTTTATATACATAACAATGTTCTTTCACATATTAGTTATTTAATTCATTACCATTAAACTGATCTTCATGATATTCTTTAGCGTGCCATGCATATTGTATACAATAATTTTGTTGGTCTTGTAACAAACGGGCATTTTGGATGTAAATGTTGTGGACCTTCTATGTAAGATAGATGGTCCAACGACCTACGAAATCTAGTGTATGACTACTCCAGGGTATTCCTCCTAGAAGAAAACCCTTACAGAAGAGCAGTGATGTAGGAACATGAGGCTCAAGGAGAAAAAATACTTCATTTTATCCCAAAAATACAAAAAAATTTACAAGAAAAGGAGTGGGATCCTTTAGCCTGCGATTTATTGTTTTAGTAGATAAGATTTGATTGATATTTAGGGATTTGAACTACTTGTATTTGATTCCATGTATTTAGTTTTTAGTTTAGGATTTTTAGGCAAATATTATGGAAAATGATTTTATCCAAGATTGGGAAAAATCAATTGCAAAGAATCAGATTGAAAGGGTTATGTAAAAATTATATATTTTGTAATTTGCAGTGTAATTAAGGAAAGGAATATTTGATAGAATTAGAGATGTATTAAAGGAAATTCGATTTTCGTCTGTAGATGTGCGAAATTGCCAAATATTGAAGGGTTTAACTTTCATTCGAAATACATCAGATTTATTAATTTCATGGTGAGTTATTAATTGATTTAAGTGTATGTCTTCAATTAAGTTTTGTGTTCTCTGACAAGTGTAACAGTCCAATTACATTGAAATGCTATATTTCATTGACATATACAAAACTACAGTTTCTTGGAAGACTCATTAATTTGGTAGAAATAATTGCTAGCATCAACTCAATTGGATCAGAATCGTCCGATTAAAGTGACAATACAGATCAGTGGTTATCATATAGAAATTCATAAGCTATATAAATTCTAGAAGGAAGGCAATATTTTATAAACCGAGTTTAATAATTCATGTTTTACCGTGAACATTCTTATGATCTAACGACCTTACGTTAAGATCATCAAATCCGACGGAAATCACAATTCTAGTTGCAAAGAGGTTAAGGTTTTGGATGAAACTGTTAAATTTATAAACTAGATTTCATGATTTGATATGTCCGAAAATTCATAGATATGACGACCTTCGCATTTGGCTTGGAGAATCTACCACTATCGAAATTTAAGTTGCATGGAGTTTAATGACTAGATTGGATGCGATAGAGTATAGTCAAGGTTTTAATGAGGTTTGGAATCTGTCACGTTTTGGTTGATTTTTATTAATATTGCATATTTATATAGGTGTCACAAATATCGTTGCCGTCATTTACAAAGGAAGAGTTGAAGTCCACTACTAAATCATGAAATGGAAAGGAAATTCAATTATCAAGTAATTGTATTTCCGTATTTTACAAAATAATGTAAAGTGGTCTTTAATGCAGTTTAAAATTTGGGTAAAATATTTTAAATGTAGTTTTGTTTTGGGTTATAAATTTAAGAAAAAAATTGATGACTGATACTTAGAAGGAAATTGAAGAAATTCAACCAGAACTTGAAGAAATTGTCACGCGATTTGAAAGCTTGTCATTAACACCTGCATCCAGACCGCCATTAGTGGTATCATAGAAACCTTTAAACACTGAGAAAGATCTCAAAGATCAGGAAAAGAAACCCAACATGGCTTACAGAGTTGGAAGAGAATGAGGTTCTAGTTGAAGAAGAGGAAGATCAATTGCAAACACTGAAGTGATGGGACTTATGCAACAGATGCAAACCAGATTAGAAGAAATGGAAATGGGGAATCAAAGAGATGCAAATGACAAAGGTGTCAATGAACCTGAAGTTGAATCTGCAGAAGAAGGAGAACCTGCAGAAGTTACTCCTAAAATGAGGATTTTTAAATTAGTGTTGGGATCCACATCTAAACCCGGACTTGAAGTTTGGGTTTTTACAGGAAAATTAAAACTAGAAGAGTTGATAGAATGGGTAAATGACATGGATAAGTTCTTTGATTATGAAGAAATGGATGAAGGAAAAAGAGTGAAGTTTGTTGTCACAAAGTTGAAAGGACATGCAACGCTTTGGTGGGATGGAGTGCAGGAAGAAAGAAGGAGACCTGGTAAATAGCCAATAAAGAATTGGAACAGGATGGTGGCAAATCTGAGAGGTAAGTTTTTTCCAAGCAATTATCAACTTTCATTATTTAGAAAAATGCAAAATCTTAGACAGAGATCAATGACAGTCAAAGAATACACAGAGGAATTTTATAAAGTGAGCATAAGAGTAGGATAAATTCAAGATACAATAGAGAATATTGCAAGATATATAAACGGTCTCAGGATGAAGATCCAAGATGAGATAAGTCTACTGCCTCCTAAAATAGTGGAAGAGGTTTATCAGATGGCCTTGAAGGCTAAAGAAAAAATCATAAGGAAGCAGTTTGCCAGAAGTAGAGGTACTTTCCGAGGAAAAGGAGGTCAAGGTGGTAGAGGAAGATCTACATCACCGAGAGAAGGAGCTAGCAACAACTCAAGTCAACATACACACATAGAAGGTGATATATGTGGCATAAGGAGTTTTTCCAGAGGAAGAGGAGACAGAGGTAGAGGAAGATAAATCAGATGTTATAGATGTAATAAGCTTGGACACAGAGCTTATGAATGTCTAGAGAATGTGGGAAAAAATCATAGAAATGTAATGTTTTCCCATAATGAAGAGGAAGCAGCAAAAATGGCAGAAGCAGAAAAAGTGCCAGAAGTAGAGAATATACCAGAGAAAGGAGAATCTTTAGCAGTTAACAAAGTTTTTTTGAAACCAACAAAGGAAGTTGTTGAACAAGCACAGAGGAAATTTTTTTTTAGAAGTGTGTGCAAAGTTCAAGGAAAATACTTTCAAATGGTAATTGATAGTGGCAGCATTGATAATTTGGTCTCTACAGAAGTGGTGGAGAAATTCAAATTGAATACAAAGAAACATCCAACACCCTACAAGGTGTCATGGCTTTAGAAAGGACATCAACTGTTAGTGAATAAATAGTGTGAATTGGCATTCCAGTTGGGCAGCTACAAAGACAAAATTATGTGTGATGTGATGCCTATGGACGTATGTCATATATTTCTGGGTAGACCTTGGCAGTATGACAAAGGAGCTATGCATGATGGGAAGAAGAACACATACAAGTTTTGTAAAGATGGTGTCAATCATACATTGTTGCCGATAGAAGAAGAAGATGCATAAAAAATAAGATCTGATCCGAAATCCTTGTTACTAAATGGAAAAGAATATCTGTAGCAGATTGAAGATGATTAGATAAAATTTGCATTAATTTGCAAACACAAGGTAGTAATTAATTCCACTAAAATTTCTGATTTACGAATTGAAATTCAAGAGATTCTGGAAAATTACTGTGATATCATTGTAGATTATTTTCCGGATGAATTACCACCTATTAGAAAAATCAGCCATCATATATATTTGATTCCAGGAGAAAATCTGCCAAATAAAGCAACATACATGATGAATCCCATAGAAAATGAAGAAATTAGGAAGTAGGTGCAGGAGCTATCAGATAAAGAACTGATCAAAGAAAGTTTGAGTCCTTTTGCAGTGTCAACAGTGTTGAGTCCAAAAAAAGATGGAGGCTGGAGGCTGGAGAATGTGTACTGATTCAAGGGAAATCAATAAAATAACATTCAGGAATAGATTTCCTTTACCCAGAATTGAAGATTTGATGGACTGTTTAAGTGGGGCAAGATATTTTACAAAATTGGATTTAAAGAGTGGCTATCATCAAATTAGGATAAGGGAAGGAGACGAATAGAAAACAACCTTTAAAACAAATGAAGGATTGTATGAATGGATGGTAATGTAATTTGGATTATCAAATGCTCCTAGTACATTTATGAAGCTTATGAATGAAGTGTTGAAAGAATTTATTGGTAAATTTGTAATAGTATATCTTGATGATATATTAATTTACAACAAGTCTAAATAAGAACACCTGAGACATCTGAATTATATCTTAAGGAAGTTGCATTAGGAAAAGTTGCTAGTAAATTTAAAAAAATGTTCATTCATGAAGGAAGGATTGGTATACTTAGGCTTTGTTGTTTCTTCTGATGGATTGAAGATGGACCCAAAGAAGATAAAGGCAATCATAGAATGCCCTTCACCTAAGAGTGTTTTTGAGGTAAAAATATTCCATGGTCTTGCTATTTTTTATAGAAAATTCATAAGGAATTTTAATAAGATCAATGCTCCTATTATTGAAACTATAAATATGGAAAAACAACCATTTAAATGGACTGATGAAGCAGAGAAAAATTTCCAGTTTTTGAAAAGAAAGATAATAGAAAAACCCATTTTAGTTTTTCCTGATTTTAGCAAACCTTTTCAAGTGAAAAGTGATGCGAGTGGAGAAGCTATTGGAGTTGTGATAAGTCAAGAAGATAGACCTATAGCTTATTTTAGTGAAAAATTGAATGAGAAAAGAAGAAAGTATTCTTCTTATGACAAAGAATTTTATGCAGTTGTACAGGCATTAAAGAAGTGGAGATATTACTTGATGTCTAAAGAGTTTGTGATTTATTTAGATAATCATGCATTGCAGTACATTATGCAGCAGCCAAAACTAAATAAAAAACATGCAAAATGGGTAGAGTATCTTAAGATTTTCAATTTTGTATTGAAACATATAACTGGCCAAGAAAACAAAGTAGCAAATTCCTTAAGTAGAAAAATAATTTTAGTTCAAGAAAGACAAATTCAAGTGTTGGGTTTTGATTTTCTTAAAGAATTGTATAAAACATATTTGGATTTTAAAGAGGCATTTGAAGCATGCAGTAATCCTATTTTTTTTGGATAGAAGTAAGTGGCTAGATTTTTTCTTGCAAGAAGGCTTGTTGTTTAAAAGAAATCAGCTGTGCATACCAAATTGTTCTATGAGAGAAAATTTAATTATGGAGAAACATAGTGGTGGACTTGGTGGACATTTTGGTGCAGACAAGACTTATGAACAGTTGAGTCATTTTTATTTTTGGCCAAAGATGAGAACTGAAGTGGAGAAGTATGTGCGGAATTGTAAAGTTTTTCAATATGCAAAAGGAAGAAGTCAGAACACAGGTTTCTATGTTCCATTACCTATTCTAAACAGACCTTGGGATATGGTAAGTAGGGATTTTGTTTTGGGTTTACCGAAAACACAGAAAGGGAATGATGAAATTTATGTTGTAGTTGACAGATTTTCCTAAATTGCACATTTTAATCCATGTTATAAAACCAGTGATGCTACTCATGTTGTTAATATGTTTTCCAAAGAGATTGTAAGGTTGCATGCGTTACCTAAAAGCATTATCTCTGATAGAGACACCAGATTTGTTGGAAATTTTTGGAGGACATTGTGGAAAAATCTTGGTACTAAACTAAGTTTCAGCTCAGCTTATCACCCTCAGAATAATGGACAGACTGAAGTGGTGAAGAGAAGCTTGGGCAATCTTTTGATAAGTCTTGCAGGTGAACATCCTAAACAATGGGATCAGATTTTGGCACAGGCTAAATATGCTTATAATGACTCTCCTAACAGGAGTGCAAGACAGATTCCATTCCATATAGTTTATGGAATGCACCCAAAAGGAGTGTATGAATTAAGGAATTTGGGAAAAGCAAAGATGAGAAGTGTTGATGGAGAATATTTTGCTTCATAAATTCGAGCAATACATGAACAGGTAAAACAATAGTTACAGGAAAACAACATCAAATACAAAAATAGAGAAGATTTGAAGAAGAGATAAGTTAACTTTGAGGTTGGAGATTTGGTTCTAGCACAATTGAGGAAGGAAATATTTCCAAAAAGGGCGTATAAAAAATTGAAATTTAAAAAATTGGGCCATGCAAAGTATTGAGAAATTTTTTTGCAAATGCTTATGAAATTGAATTACCCCCTGACATTGGATATCTCCAATTTTCAATGTTGCTGATTTGTACAGGTATGAGGATGGAGAGATAGGTGATACAGATGAAAACAAAGAAGATATTTACTAGTTGAAACAATTACCCACAAAAAAAAAATTGCAGCCAGAGAGGATTTTAGACAAAATATTGTCTAAGAAAACGAGAGGACAAGAATATTTTGAGTATTTGATCAAGTGGAAAGATCAACCAGTTGCAGAAGCTACTTGGATGACAGATACCATGCTACAGAAATTGGGAATTTTGTAGAGTAACTCATGGACAAGAGCCCATGAAGCATTTTCTCCTCAGGAGTTTGATGTAGGAGCATGAGGCTCGAGGAGAAAAAATACTCCATTTTATCCCAAAAATACAAAAAAAAATTACAATAAAAGGAGTGGGATCATTTAGCCTGCGATTTATTGTTTTAGTAGATAGGATTTGACTAATATTTAGGGATTTGTGCTACTTTTATTTGATTCAATGTATTTAGTTTTTAGTTTAGGATTTTTAGGCAAATATTAGGGAATAGGATTTTATCCAAGATTGGGCAAAACTGATTCCAAAGAATCAGATTGAAAGGATTGTGTAAACATTATATATTTGTAAGTTGCAATGTAATTAGGGAGAGGAATATTTGATAAAATTAGAGATGGATTAAAGGAAATTTGACTTTCCTCTGTAGCTGTGCGAAATTTCCAAATCTTGAAGGGTTTAACTTTCATTCGAAATACATCAGATTTATTAATTTCAGGGTGAGTTTTTAATTGATTTAAGTGTATGTCTTCAATTAAGTTCTGTGTTCTCTGATAAGTGTAACAGTCCAATTACATTGAAATGCTATCAGTCGTTGACAAATAAAAAACTACAATTTCTTAGCAGATTCGTTAATCTGGTAGAAATAATTGCTAGCTTCGACTCAATTGGATCATAATTGTCTGATTAAAGTGACAATACAGATCGATGGTTATGATACAGAAAGTCATAAGTTATATAAATTCTAGAAGGAAGGTGATATTTTACAGATCGGGTTTAATAATTCATTTTTGACTGCGAACATTCTTATGATCTAGTGGCCTTGCGTTAAGATCATGAAATCTGACGGAAATCAAAATTCTAGTTGCAAAGAGATTAAGGTTTTGGATGGACCCGATAAATTTATAAACTAGATTTCATGGTTTGATATGTCCGTCAACAGTTCATAGATCTGACAACCTTCATATTTGGCTTGGATAATCTATGACTATCGCAATTTAAGTTGCATGGAGTTTAATGAGTAGATTGGATGCAATAGAGTATAGTCAAGTTTTTAATGAGGTTTGGAATCTGTCACGTTATCGTTGATTTTTATTAATATTGTATATTTATATAGGTGACAAAAATATCGTTGTCGTCAGTTACAAAGGAAAAGTTGAAGTCTACTACTAAATAATTAAATGGAAAGGAAAGTCAATTATCAAATAATTGTATTTTTGTCTTTACAAAAGACTACAAAGTGGTCTTTAATGCAATTTAAAATTTGGGTAACAAATTTTAAATGCATTTTTGTTTTGGATTATATTAAAAAAATTTGATGACTAACACTCAGAAGGAAATTGAAGAAATTCCACCAGAACTTGAAGAAATTGTCACGAGATTTGAAAGCTTGTCACTAACACCTGCATCCAGACCGCCAAGCAACATCTAGTTTCAATGGTAAATGAGAGAGAACCCAAAGGCCTCCAATAATGACACCGGTTGAATGGATTAGAGCATATGAGAGAGAGAAGGAGAAGGAGTTCATAGAATGTTCAATTCAAATGGGGAGCCTATGTTCGATGATCTAGAATTCTTCGACACCTATGTTGATAAATTTCCCATTGGGATGAAAAGGAAATCTATCTTTTATAACCTCCCATATTGAGAGCATATTAAGATTACCGACTTATTAGATCACATGCATATATTTAAAAATGTTTCATTTTATTTATGGAGGAACATATCATCGAAAAAAAGTCACACATTGGCTATTACGAAAGATCTTATTACTTCAAAAACTAAAAAGAAACATTGGCCAAGACGATTAGAAATTATAGGATCAGAGGTAGCTAGTCTCTTTAATTGGTATTTCAAAGAAGGTGATGTCCCATGGATTTTAAAAAAAATGATCTTTCTTTGTCAAAGGAAGTTATAATGGGTGTGAGGGTGCCATCTTCATATGGGTCTTCACTACGGTGCTGCTTCATCATGGATGACCATTTTTCGGGGTTGAAATTGCATGACCATTTAAATCTTCTAAGAGTATGTATAATGTCAAAAGCATGATTTTGTTATTTTTTATATTAATAAATTTTATCCCATGCAGGGATCATAAAACATAACTAATTTTGTATATTATTGCATGTGTTTATAACTTTGCAATTTCATTATCCTTTGATCGTGCATGGGTGTATTAAACATGACTTCCCCCAAGACCTAGGACGTGCGATATCTAAATTATCTACATTTGTACGTTGTATCGCGTCAAAGGAGATTCATGTGGCTAACATTACACGGTGGTTTCAAGAGATAGTTGAGATTGTTTGTATTTTTGAGAAGGAACTGTCGATGAGTTTCATGGATTTGCAGGTTCATATTCTAATCCACCTAGTGGATGAGGTTGAATTAGTTGGGGTGGTTTCTTTTCATTGGATGTTCTTCTTAGAGAGGTACATGAAGAAATTGAAAGGTTTTTTTTGACAAACGAAAAAACCCGAGGGGTTTGTGGCAGAGAGGTACATATAGTATGAGTCTTTTTATTATGCCAATGAGTACAACAAGTTGATCGACAACAAACTAGGTGCGAAAATTTGGGATGATGAAAGGGATGAAGACAAAAGAGAAGGGGAGCTGCTCCAAACGAATAGAAAAAGGCACTTGATAAAGAGTAAGCGACTTATAATTTTCAAATTTACACAAGTTAAATATTCATGTTGAACTTTGATATAATGTATATTTTGATCTCATATGTACTATATGTTGGTTTAATTTCATCAACGAATGCAGAAATGGAAGTAACCAATAAATTCGTTCTTTACAATTCCTAAGTGACAGAATCGATGGTCGCATTGTACGAACAAAAGAGTTTGATATGGGATAGCGGTAGGAAATAATTCATATGGTTGAATGATAGAAGTGTGCCTTATCTTGATCATTTAAAATAAAATATGGCAATTATATGCCCCAACAATTGGGTTGTTGACCAATTTAGAGAGAAATACGGTGCAACCAGTCGTTACCCACGTGCTAAAGAGGATGCACTAAACATAGGGATTGGGTACACCTACTCGGTAATAATATATTTATGTAAATTTTAAACTTAATAATTCACCTTTGAAATATAACATATATATTTCATATTTTAACAGTTTTTTTATTATAAGACACACGACATTATGATTTTTTAACTTTTTATAGGTGAATTTGTTCCCATATATGTTGGATATGGACACCATTTTCGCACACAAAATTCCGATGATGGAAAAAAGACACAAGGCTGTGGGGTGGAAGTTGAGTTAGATCAATCTAGTCAATCTAGACACCATGATCAAAACCTAGTACGAGTGACGTTGGGTTACGTCAGAAAGATAGAAGAGATCATTTAAGTGGATTTATCTTCTTTCGAATGTGTTATTTTTAGGTGAAAGTGGTGGGACACCTTTGATCGGAATAATGTAAAGGAAGATTGCGATAGTAGGATGATATGTATCAACTCTAGAAAGATGTGGGATGAAGTTAAGGAGCCCTATGTTTTCCCCAAACACTGCAACTAAGTGTTTTTTTACCCAGATGTGTTGGATATGGATTGGTGGTTCGTATTGAGACATGACCCTAGATCAAAACATATTTTTGAGAACAATAGTGTTATCATGCCAAGTGAGCTAGAAGATAATGAGGGCTATCATGAGAACCGAGAGTGATATGGTACATGTGTTATTTCATCATTTATACTTTTTAAGATGGGTTTTTGTAAATAAGAGGACATAACCTTATAACTAAGACTCTTTTTTTCGAAACATTATAATATGAATTTTGAATTAACTGGTTTGCATTGTGTTAATGCTAAAATCATTTCACTTGATAATTTTCAATTATGTTTATCTCGAAAACAATGGCATACTATATCAATTTTTTATTTTTATTTTTTATAATGTCAATTCCTAAAATAATACAACTACTTGATTCCTTTAAATGTGTGTGAATGATATCTTCAAAATGTATACTGTTATTTTTGGTATGTAAGATCATAATAAAATAATGATAATTCTAAACATGAATTTACTTGCATTATTTTCTAAACTTTATTATGTTACAAAAATTCATATTATTATAGATTTATTATTTTACAATTATTGATATTCATACAAATTTACAATTTTACAATTTTACAGATTTACAAATTTTAATAAAATTTAATTTAATGATGACAAGACATACAATTACAATTACAATTTTACAATTTCACAATATAATTGCAATTTTACAAATATTTTAAATACAACTACAATTACAATTATAATTTGACAAATTTACATACAATTACAATTACAATTAGAATTTTACAATTTTACATACAATTACAATTAAAATCACAATGCGTACAATTACAATTACATTTTTATAATTTTACAATTTTAATAAAATTGAATCATGACATGAATATATACAATTACAATTATAATTTTACAATCTCACAATACAATTACAATTACAATTTTATAAATATTTTACATACAACTACAATTAAAATTACAATTACAATTTTACAATTTTACATACAATTAAATTAAAATTTCAATTACAATCACGACATAATATTTAATAAATATCATGATTTAATATTAAAAATCAACATCATGATCATGATAACCATCTTACAAACATCATATTCGACTAAAATACACATTCAAATTCGCTAACATCATCTAATCATCGTGATCATGATCATCTAACAAAACACAAGCATTGTATAACATTATCACAACACAAACACCAAATATAAATCTCATGTCAAATAACTTCTATCACATACACACATATCTGCAAGCACGTTATAAATTAACATATCTAACATGACCTAACAATATACACATCATAATGAACACCAACATGTAAATTAAGTACATCAACATGAACATAAAATACATGGACTATATATATATATATATATAACTTCAAAAATATACAACTGTAATATAACTGCATATAAATGTCAAATATCTAGTGGTACATAAAAACTAGTACCAGTCGAGGCCTACGCAGTCGATGGTGCAACCTCATGCTTAGATAGATGACGTGTTTTCTACGGAGGTTCCTACTGATCAGTCAATGGTGTAGTCTGCTCAAGAACTGCCTATTGATGACTCATCGATGGTGTATCCTGCTCAGTGGATGGTGCGACCTGCTAAGATGGACTTGCCTCCTTAGATGGACCTACCTACCGAGGATCAGGTGCCTACTCAAGACTAGGTATTTGCTAAGATAGTGCATACTAATCGAACAATGCCTGCTAATTAGGACTGTATGATGGTTTCTCATCATGATCTCTGGCATAAGGTGAAGGAGGAGGAGGAGGTGGAGTACTAGAATGATGATCACTCCCCTCATGATCATGATCATTAGATGAGGCATTTCTCTATCATGCATCTCCACGACACATACCCCTCCTAGCTCGCGCCAATGATCCAGAAGCTCCATGATGCATGAGGGTCAACATATTGTGGGGCATGCCTCTCCATAGCTGTGTGAGCCTACGATCAGCCTGGATCTCTCTGATCATAGCCAAACAGACTCCCTCATCAACTAGGAGTTGACAGAGTTTGTCCCCGAACTCTATCCTGAATCAGGTGGCCATCCTACGCCTCACCCCCGTAGGTATCTACACCCAATTAGGATCAAGTCTGTCACTGTAATATTTCGCCTCTTCCACCTCCTCGTCAACATCTACACCTGGATCATTCGGTGGGGGTGGAATCATTTCCCTAATGAATGTCCCAATATCTACAAAATATATAGTACGCAACAATAATTAGACATTTTCATTAAAAATTTTAATAAAACAAGTTAAAGAACATGTTAGAATAAATTTTATAATTCTAATTAATTAATTAAGACAATAAAGTGAAACTATATTAATTTAAATAAAACACTAATATTACCTTTCACATCCGGTGACTCATCCTATGTGAAGAGGATGTTGGTACACCCTCGCCAATCCAAACCGCCGTACGGACATGGCACCAGAACGAACAATTGATCATCAACATTGGATAACAAATCAAGTGCATCAAGAGATATCCTGGTGATAAAGTTAGTCTGGCCCCTCTTGGTCATCATTTGGCCCCACATATGCATCCGTACATGCAGCATTGGCCTATGAGGCTACTGAAAAAAACTAGGCCTCGTCTTTGGAAACCTATCCAAAAATAAATAAAATAAATATGATGCAAAAGGGAAGGTCAACCTCCCACGTGCCTGAGAACTACATCTATCTAATGTTGTACAAAACTGTCATAAAAAAATCGCAGACCATCTCACAGGTGGTGGCGCCTAGAATAAAGAATCAACATAAAATAAAAGCCGACAACTAATGTATTGCCCATCACTAGTGTGATGTGCAATGTTCATCAACAGTAGTGAGAGGCACCTCACCTCCTCTGCACGAAATGAAGCAATACGTGACTGACCACCGGACACCTGAAAATCTGCAGGAGAAACTATATCATCCCTAATGTATCTCTGAGAGTACTCCAACTGACTCCTTGGTGCATAGCTAACGGGGACATCTGGGAATTGGGGCAAATCCTGCCCTCTCCTAGATAGGCCAATAATAAAATATATGTCCTCAATGGGTGCCAACCACTAGCCAAGCCCAACCTAGAAAGCCTGTCAGCATCCATCCCACTTGAAGATCAGATATCCCAATAACCCACTATGGCCCTTCAGGGACTTAGCCTCCTCGTAGAACTTGAGGAGGCCTACCTCCCTTAGGAACAACTAGGTGAATGTCGTAATATGGCGAGGGTACATAAGTTTCTCCCTCCCTCGCCTCCCACAGGTGAATCGCGTTATATTGCTCCTCCATATGTTCTTGTTGTTTGGGCCTTTTTTCTCTCCGTTGATGTCACCGAATGATTCACATATTAAATACATTTTTTTTTAAATGAGAAATATATATATATATATATATATATATATATATATATATATATATATATATATATATATGGGTGAAAATATGAAGTTTGGTTACACTTTTTTCCCTTTTTTGAGAAAAGACTTTCATTTTTTTTTTGTTCTTCAACTTTCTGCAAGCTAAAACAATTTTTCTGTTTAGAATTTCATTTTTCGATAAAAATAAAGGTTGTCAGAAATTTTATTAGCTTTCTATTACTTATTTTTTGGAATTTTTTTATACACATTTGATATGTCAACTTAGCGTTTCTTTGAGTGTGTGTTTTTTAACAATCAAATGATTCATAAGAAGTCATGTTAATACACAATGTTGTATTCTTTGAAACTTTATGTTTTTGAGAAACAAAATGTGTTACAACAATCTAGACTAACTCTACTTCAGTTTTGTCATATTTACAAAGCCATCGGATGCATATCATAATTACTAGAATTTTTTGAACTGGTCCAATATGAAAAAACTGCATATTTTGAATATGTTTCGCGACACAATAAATTTCTTAACATATAAGTTATAAACTAAAAATCTAAAAACTACCCATTAGAGACGACGAACCAATGTAATGCATCATAATTTTTTCAATTTTTTGTACAAGGTATTTTGGAAGATAAATAATTATGATTTCTCTAAATCATAATGACCTTCAGAAATTTTTTGCACCCGATTTATTACAAAATTAATTAAAATTAGTAAATATATATGAAATTCCATAAAAGTTATATTTCCTAAAAGTAGATTCAATTCTGAAAATGCTTATCTTGGTTTCGACAGTTAATTCAGAATGTTTCATGGAGTTTAATCAGTCCAAAGTTGAAGATACATATTCAGAGGTTGGCTTTATGTAATTGCTGACACGTTAGTTTGCCTGAACTCTTAGAAAAATTTTGGCTGAATTGTTTTTTGCGCTAATGGCTCGTCAAGTCTAACGACATAAAAGTTTGGCCGAATTTTGTATAAAATTTCAGCCGAACTTTAACCCAATTTTCCATTGGCCGGAAAATACCACGAAGCCCTTCCAAAAAAACATTTTGTGGCAATATAAATTGCCACGAAATCATTCATTATTTTTGCATATTTTCGCACATTTGGTCTGATTTTACAAAGGTCTTGGTCTGATTTGCAACGAATTGTTCTGGGTTTAATGAATTTTCTTGGAGGTACATTCAAAGAACATTTTTGCAAAGGATTGTTTTGGGTTTAAGGAATTTTATTGGAGGTACATTCAAAGGAAATTTCTTGGAGGTATGTGATACATTTTTTGGATGTTTTTTGGGCTTCATTTTTTTTGAAAGTATGGATTTGGGTTTAAGTTTCATTGTTTTTGAAGGTATGGATTTGGGCTTAATTTCGAAAGGAATCTTTTGTTGGACATTGGGTTCAACGCTCCCCATGTGTTTCACGACATGGACTAATTGCCTCTCATGGATCCTAACTCTGACGATTGTAACGGAGAATAATTCCTGCGGGTTTTGGTCTAACGACAATCGTGATTGCAACAAGTGGTATTAGAGCGACAGGTCTCAAGTTCGAAACTCACCCGGATCGCGTTGGGGGGGAGATTGTTGGACATTAGGTTCAACGCTCCCTGTCTATTTCGTGACATGGAATAATCGCCTCTCGTGGATTCTAACTCTGGCGATTGTAACAGAGACTAATCTTGCAAGTTTTGGTCTAATGGAAATCATGATTCCAACATATTTTTAGGCTTAGTATTCAAAGGACATTTTTTGGAAGTATTTTTTAAAGTGATATTTTTTTAGAGGCTTTTTTGAAGTATTTTTTAAAGTGGCATTTTTTAAGATGTTGGAATTAATTTTCATTGGACATTTTTTGGAGGCATTTTTTGAAGTGACATTTTTTTAGAATACGTGTTTTGGGTTGAAGTAAATCTTTTATAATGATTTTTTAAAATGAGTTTTTGTCTAACTTTTTAAATGAATTTTTTTTGTAGGACTTGGAAGGAAATATTTTGAGTTTCGTTTCATTTTTATAAGACATTTTTTTCCCAGATTTTTTAAAGTAAGTGTTTTGGATTGAAGTATGTATTTTTTGCAAAAGTTTAAAATGAGTTTTTTTAAAATGAAATATTTTGTGATATATTTTTTTTTAATTGAGTTATTGTCTACATTTTTGAAGGAAATTTTTTGAACTTCATACTCTATTATCATGGGAAATTGAAGGAATTGTACGAGAAAATATGATCAAAAAAGAGACCTTGAGGAACATAGAGAAGAGACGAGACAATCTCGCAAAAGAAAGATAGAAGCACTCTCAAATATTGAAGGGGAGAATCAACCTCAACTAGAAGTTGAAGCAGGTATGTAAATGTAAATATTATGAGTTTGATATATTTAAAATTTTCCTAGTGTAAAATGTGAAGCTTAATTTTTATTTGATGAACTAATTTAAAAAATATTTTTCAATGTAAACATAGAGAGATATTCCTCAAAACATTGATGATGAGATACAAAATTTTGAAAGAGAAAGTGAAAGAGATATTGAACCAATGATTGAATATGGTGAAAATGTTGAAAGAAATTCAATTGAAGAAATTGAATCACAAGGTATGTACACACACACACACGAATATATATATATATATATATGTTGAACACATGCATGTATTCTTGAATTTATACATATCTTTATTAATTTAGTTATTTATTTAATATGTAAACTTATTATGTACTATTCATTCAAATATGTACAAATGAACTCAATGTCGATGATGAGATGTTAGAAAATGTTGACACTCACACATATGGAGATAAAAGGGATGAACATTATATACGATATCGTGTTAACCACATTTTTGATACGTACTTCATAAAGGAAAATGTGACAGTTCAAGCCCAAATGTTGAAAGGTCTCCTATCATTAAGGAAATTAAAAGAAGCTACGACTTTATTGGGTATTCGAAAATCAACCAAAGATAAAAGAAAAAATGAAGGAAAATGTGATACAAAATATAAATAGTGTTATAAATTCAATTAGAAGATGTAGACAGAAAAATGTTTCAGTTTTATGTAGAGCAATACATATGGCAGTGGTTTCATCAAGTACTAAAGAAAATCGCTTGGTAAAATCTATGGCACGAGCATTAGAACCTCACGAAAAAATTTGCACAAACATCAGAAATTTCGGTTGCAAATAGATTTAAATGATGAACTCGCTTGTTCGAGAGCTATTTGTAGGCAACCGTACAAAGATAGACTTGGGGAAAATGTTAAAAAAATAATTTATGAATATTGGAAGAACAATTCACGTGTTTTGCCAACTGCAAAGCATGTGATGCGAAGAAGAATAACACGAAATCAGTACGAACAACATGAAAAAAATTTCTTGGAAACCACTCAGATAGAGTTGTTCAACAAGTTCAACAAAGAGAATCGTGAAATTCATATGTCAATCAGTTCTTTTATTGAACAAAAACCATGGTATGTAAAACCTATCACCATACGTGACACTTATTATTGTCATTATCATGTGGAATTTGAGTTATATTATGACACATTCCTTAATTTTGGTAGAACGTTTTGGAAGGATTCACCTCATCCTTCCACTATCCGTGATTTCATATCTCAAATTCTATGTGAAAGACAAAGCAATGAACTATTTTACGAAAATAAATGAGTTGGTGGTAAAAAATGCGATGATTGTGGAAATTTGACTAAATTTCAAAATAAATATCGTATTGATATAAATGATCAATCGTTGTCCAACATGAAAGTGAAATGGAAGAGATATAAATATATCCATATATCGATTCAAGGTGAAAACAGTGCTAAAAGAATTGAATTACGAGAAGCAGAAATTTTTGTGAAAGACTTTTTGAGAAAGTTTGAGGCATAAATTTATAAATACAGCAAGCATTCCCATAGAGCTCAATGGCAAGACTTGTAATTCAAAAAATCTCGTGAATTTTTTCCACCAGGGACCATTTTTTAGTAATTGATTTTGCAGAAAACTACACATTTGTTCCTCAAAAAGAAATTCAGAGTGAATACTATCATTCTAACCAAGTCTCCATGCTCGTCCATATTCTATATAGACATGCTGAACAAAACATCAATCATATAGAAAGAACCAGTGAAAATTGACATGTTATTAAAGAATATTACTTTTATATCAGTGATGATCATACACATGATACATATTTTGTACAACACTATTTTGGAAAGATTTATGACTCCTTGAAAAGTCATGGAATAACATTCAATGAACAATGGATATGGTCAGATGGATGCGTAGGTCAATTCAAATTTGAATGATAATTCTTTTGGTTGTGTTGTCTTCATAAGAAAACCTGCATTAAACATTGTTGGAATTTCTTTGAGACTAGTCATGGAAAAGGAGAACATGACGATGCAGGGGCATGCAGAAAACGAGCACTTCGAAGATATCAAATGAACCCCTCTGCAAGCTAACTTATGGATGCTGAAGAAGTTGTTCAATGGTGCATCGTTGCTCTAAGCCATGAGACTAACCGATCAAGGGAAGTGAGAACGTACATTCAATTTGATTTTTATTGAATATCTAATTTTAAATAGTGTACATTTATCACAATTTGATTATCTTTGATTGTATTTTGATATCATATTTACATTCTTCTTTGAATTTTCCATATAAAGGTTTTTTTTGGCATATTGGGATTGAAGAAGTACATATATCAATTGGAAATGACATTGAAGCAATAAAAGGGACTCGAAAATCGCATTCAATTATAAAAAAGTTGTCCAGAAATGTGTTTGCATTGGATAAAATAAAATATTCTTGTTCTTGTCATGTTTGCATAGACAACACAGAATCCAATGACGTTTGTGAAAACAAAATGTATGTAGAATATTGGAATCATATAGAGCTAAATACAAAGGGAAAAATGTCTGTTGCAATGTTTGAAGAAATGCAATCAGAGGAGACTACAATATCATCCGATGGTGTCGAGTTTCTAATCTTGTTAGAGAATGTAACGTTTTAATTTCTTTCAAATTATAAAGATCTAGAAATAAATTTAAATACATAAGTTTTTTAAGTTTGTTTTATTATGCATGAGATGTTTTTGCTATAATTTCACCTACTGACAATGATGAAAATGTGAAGTATTATTTGATGCATTGCACTGAACGAAAAATTAAATTATTAGAAAAATATAATGATCACGGGTTTCCATATGAAAGAGGATCTATTATACCGAAAGGCTACTTTTTTAGACAAACTGATCAAAGTGGGGATTTTGTTTACTTTGAAGACTATGAACCTGATGTCATAAGTTGTCAATATAGTCAATTAGGTGCGTGCATCACGCATAAAGTAAATAGAGGTTCAATCAAAGAAAAAAACGAAAATTAAGAAATGGAAAATGTCAAAATACGATCATGAATAGATCATTGAAGATGGCATTCCATTGGAATTTTTTTGATTGAACTGCCCAACAATTTCTTCTCTTTGGATTATGTTTTAGAACTTCCAAAACTCAACTAAAAATTGAGTTGCCTTGTTATGTTATCTGTGCAAGTGTTTGCACATGTACAAATTGTTTTGGTACATGCACACTAGGATCAATTGAAAGTAGCTTTTCTATACATGCATTGATGAAAAATGTTGCATGTATTGGATATGTGTGTGTGTGTGTGTGTGTGTTCTAGAATGAAATTAATTGTTCAAGTAGTTTTACTATATGTGCATTGATGAAAAAATTTTCACGTACTGAATACATATGTTCTAGAATGCAATTAACTAAAAGTAGTTTTTCTATGTGCATTGATGAAAAATGTTGCACGTACTGGATATATACATAGACTGAATGTGACCAGTTTTTCTTGTGGGATTTTTTGTTAAAAAGTATGGAATGTAAATAAATCATCCATAGTATAGTTTTGTACGAAGATTCCTTTCAGACAAGAGACTCGGAACACTTCTCCAACATTTGGTGGGATTTGACCCACATCTCTATTCATGATAGAAAATCTAGTAAAAAATTTGTCTGTCCAATGGTCGGATATGTTCTAGGAAATTGACTAAAAGTAGCTTTTCTATGTGCATTGATGAAAAATATTGCACGTATTGGATATTTATATATATATGTGTGTGTGTGTGTGTTCTAGAATGAAATTAACTGAAAGTAGCTAAATTCTATAGCCATTGATGAAAATTAGCTTAATTCTATTGACATTGATGAAAAATGTTGAAGTATTGGATATATATGTTCTAGAAAGAAATTAACTATTCACATAGATTTTCTATGTGCATTGATGAAAAATGTTGCACGTACTGGATATATATGTTCTAGAATGGAATTAACTGAAAGTAGCTTTTCTATACATGTGCATTGATAAAAAATATTGGATATATATACATTATAGATTGCATATTTAAAATTTTATGATTGTTTTCAACACATCTAACAAGACCTATAATCTTATGATTGTATATATATATATATATAGATATATATATGTGTGTGTTTGTGTGTGTGTGTGTGTGTGTTGTACTTCACAACATTACTTCACATGTCAAATGTACTTCAACCATCCAAAACTTGAGTTTTAAAAACTTTTTGATTATATCACAACATTACTTCACATGCCATGCCAATTGTATTTCAACTATCCAATAAAAACATTTAATATTATATCACATGCCAAATGTAGACCAACCATCCAAAACTTAAAAGTTTTAATTTAATAGAAAATTATAAATCACGACATTACTTCACATGCCAAATGTACTTCAACCATCCAAAACTTGAGTTTTAAAAACGTTTTGATTATATCACAAAATTACTTCACATGCCATGCCAATTGTAGCTCAACTATCCAATAAAAACATTTAACATTATATCACATGCCAAATGTAGATCAACCATCCAAAAATTAAGTTCTAATTTAACAAAAAATTATAGATCACAACATTACTTCACATGCCAAATGTATTTCAACCATCCAAAACTTAAGTTTTAAAAACAAAACAAATTATAACACAACATTACTTCACATGCCAAATGTAGTTCAAAAGAAAAACATTAATTTATAGATCACAACATTACTAGTAGTTCAACTATCCAAAACTTAAGTTTTAAAAACCAAACAAATTATAACACAACATTACTTCACATGCCAAATGTACTTCAACCATCCAAAACTTAAGTTTTAAAAACATTATATATCACATTCACATGTACCAAATGTAGTTCACATAAAATATGTCCAAAATTTGTAGATCTCACAAGTATCAAGTATCAAGTTATATATGACTGCATCTAGATAATATATGAAAAAGAAAATTTAAGACTAGAAATCTCAACCAAATCTAGAAATCATCCATCAAATATAGATGGATGTAGTGTCTTTCCCAACAAATTCTCAATCCACAAGCTATCTTGCGAAGCATGGGGAACCTGTACACAATGCACGTACAAACATTAAAATTTGATGTTTTAAAATTGAGTGAGAATATATAGAACTTCATGTAAAAATAAAAAAATAAAAAAAAATAAAAAATCATGCAATACGTCATGAGGTTCCCTCTCCCTTTGCTGCTCATCTGCTACAACTTCCCCATGGGAACATATCCAACAATAAACTGTACAATATACATGTACAATTATATATATATATATATATATATATATATATATATATATATATTAGAAATTTTCAAATGAAAATGCATATATATAAACTTATTTTCAATAATATTACAAAAAAAATTAGACAACTTGTTCAAATGGTTGAAATGTTGCGGATGTTCCCATCTCCATCACTAGAGTCCGTGGAGAAAAGAAATCCTCTATAGAAACCTAAAATTAAAAAAATTAATTTAAGTATAAAATAACTCAAGATCAAGATCTCAATTTATAATAAAACTTTTAAACTTCAATTTATAAATTATAAATTAAAAACATATATATTTAAAAGTGAAAAATTGAATACTTCTGTAGGTGGATTTAGCACATCTCCTAAGAGAGGCTCCAAAAGAAAATCTCCAAAAACCTAAAATTCAAAAAATTTAAAATAACTCAAGATATACATATATCTCATTTTTTTAATGGAACTTTTTGAGGTGGAATATATATAACTTAAAAGCATATAAATTTTAAAAATGAAAAATTTCCAATACTTGTTGTGAACTTGGCACATCTCCTAAGGAAGTAGAAGGTACATATCCCAAGTAAGAAGAAGGTACCACCATCCCAAAAACATCATACGAAATCGGAATCTATTAAAACATTTTATTATATATACATGAAAATGTATATGTGTGCACAATTATTTATTTTAAAAATATCAAGTTTAAAAAACACTAACATTTGCCAACATATCTTGATGGTGAGACCCATCTTGATTGTTTGAACCTGAAGCTCTGAATGTGATATTAACATTTCCTTCATTGATTAAGTGTGACCATTGGAAATGTTGTTAATATATAATAATACATTTTTGTTAGATTAATGTACATAAAAATAAATGTATGTATATAAATATATTTATTACAAATTGTATGTGTGTGTTAAAATAATTGAATCCTAACCATTAACACATATTGTTCCCATGCCCTCTTCCTCATGAACAGTTAGGCCATGCCAACCATTGCGACAATTCTTTGCATATGTTTTCAGATCTTCAACACTCATGTTGTCAATCTCTTCATCTGTATAATACACAAAATTGGCCCGTGCATTCTCACATTCTCTTTGTCAATTCAGACAAACATCGACTCCACCCAATCCACTGTGAACATTGTCGATGATGGCATCCCTTGCTTCTCGACTAATTTGAGAAGTGGCTTCTATCTCTGCCCACAAAGTTTCGACACGAACAGGTCAACTAACCAATGGTGGCTCAGGATGAGGCAACTCAGCATCATGCCCAGCACCCCTACGGTCACACAATCAACCTTTCTCAGGACCAAAAAATTCATAGGGAAGGTCTTTATAATTGGGTTTCATTTCCAAAAATAATTCTGCATAAAATAAATTTTCAAAATAAAGTGGAACCTCGTCGTTCCATGGGAGTCTTCCATAAGCCGCAAGGTGTCTATCATACAAATAGTGAGCTATATCAGGGTGTTTGAAATATTGCACCTTCAACATCTTTCTTTTTGGCCCTTCCTTGAAATTAAACATAGAATTTTCCATTGTTGTTGTAAATTTTTCTTTAACAACCTCCCATTTATCGCATCCCATCACTGTTTCCTTTATTTTTATCATGACATCCACAAAACTATCTGTGGTCGGCCCAAGATTTTGGTACACATATACTATTTGGCCTAAATAATGTGTACTATTTCCAAGCTTTGTCGACTCTCAGCACGTAGAGTCAAAGACACAAGATCTCTCTGCAATTTTTCATGAAAATTTTGACACCTTTCTAAGGTGCATTGTTGCATGTTTCTTTCCCATGGTATATCGGAAATGTCGGCCGGATATGTCGTGGTGGGTGGACAACCTTCTTCTTGAATGAAGCGTTCTACCCTACGCCTTTTTCGACCAACATTTGGAGCATTTTCAGCCTCTACATCAATATATTAAATTTTGTATATTATAAAAAACAAATGTAAAAAAATTTGTACAAATTGATTGAAAAAAAATTCAAATTGATGGCAACCTCAATGTGGTTGGCTAGCATCTTGTCCACCCTGAAATTGTTGAGAACCAGAATGACCCTGTTGAGAACCAACACCACCAGCCGTTGATTGGCCTCCGAGGGAATAAATATCACCGCCTTCACGCAACCTGCTAGCACTTATTGATGGCCCTCTAAGGGGATTTGAATCACCACCAAACTCTCGAGACAAGAGAGAAGCTGCATAAACAAATACGAATTTATAATCAATTGAAAAATACATTCATACATATAAATACACGTACATATTCATTGATTAAATTGTGTGAACCATACCACGACTGGGTGAACCATGGGCATGCTCCATGGATGGAGTAGAGACCCTTCTCCTCTTAGCTCCTAAAAAATAAAAAATGAAACTTATCAACAACTAATTTAACTCACAAAGTTGATAAAAACTCAATTCGATATGTACACACATGTATGGAGATTTAATATTATATTTAAATACCATGAACATCCCTCGATCCCTGATCTGCCCCCTCTCATAGAGATATGGGATTCTGTTGATCTTCGTCGTTCATCCTCCATGATATATATATATATATATCTATGGTGGACATTTACAATTATTTTTTTAAATGAATAATTTAAAACATATTCAAAATAAATTTCAGAAAATTAATGTAATTTAGTTTACACAAATTATGTAAAACACAACTTTCAAAACAATAATTGATGTGTGAAACTCAATTTAAGCAAAAAAAAATATAAAAATGATAATTTCACCAAATTGCACTTTACATGGTGGAAGCATACTTGTTATACAATTGAAAAAAACACATTGTCATTAAAAAAGAAGTGAAACTCCATTTAAAATTTTTTTTGTTGAATTCCCTGCATTTTAATTTTATAAAAATGTGAAGTTCACCACTTGTTGCAAATGTGAAGTTCACCAAGTTGCGCTTTACATGGTGTGGTGGGAGCACACTTCGTATATAATTGAAAAAATCACATTGTCATTAAAAAAGATGCATTTATAAGTACAAAACACGCACATATCCAAGATATGTTACAATGACCATCAATAAATTTTGAAGGAGAGCGTCTCAACACTAATTCATCTTTGAGAGATGAATCTTGAATTTTTGAAGAAGAGCGTCTCAAAACTAATTCATCGTTGAGAGATGAATCTTGAATTTTTGAAGAAGAGCGTCTCAAAACTAATTCATCTTTGAGAGATGAATCTTGCATTGGAATTTCCCCGTATAATTCTAATTCATTTATTAATTCATCTTTGATAGATGAATCCTGAATTGGCCTTGACCCATGCAATAGATTAGTAGACATCTTATTCACATTTGTACAATGTCTTATACTAAAAAATTGAAATTGGCTAACAATATTGTTTCTATTCCATGCAGTTCTTTTAGGCTCTCCTTCTTAACTTGGTACACGCCATTCATCTGGTTGCACACAAGTTTAGAATTGGTGAAAACTACAATTCCATTTGATCCATACTCCATAGCTATTCCCAAGCCTTCTATAAATCCAATATAATATGCCTCATTGTTTTTTGTTCTTCTCAGTATATTCATTTTCCTTTGGACGACATTGCTAGTCGCAATATTGGAAAGCACATATGTAATCATTGTTTTCCCTGGATTGGATAGAAAGAAACTTCTATGCATAATTTCCATTTTTCAACCATATTTAATGGTTTTCTTATCCATGAAAAAAAAAATTCAATAAAAATATATATTAAATTGACATTTATTGCAAATGCATCGGAGAAATGACACATGATCATTAAATGCATGGGAGAAATGCCTTAGAGTGGTAGTGCTTTATCGATATGAAAATGAAAAAGTTCTATTTAGATCTGTTACAGAGATATTTAGATCTGTTACAGATATTGACTACAGGGGCGTTTACTGGATATGTCACCTTTGAGAAAATATGAGATCCAGAGGCTACTTGGCCCTTTACAAACTCCACCTTTAGAACTTGTAGAAGTTAGCACTCAACAGAAAGACTAAAATTCTATGGAAGTTCAAAATTGTATGAGAGTTCAGCCACTTTAGGTTCAATTCTTAGGCCTTAAAGCTTGAGAGAAATGACATTTACATGCTTTGCAAAATTATTTTATGCACTTACAAAAAACATGCTTTAAAGTTAATGGGAGAAAGCCAACATGACGTGCACATGCTTTAAAAACTTTGCCTAGGAATTTATGGGAGAAATGACACATGTACACATTTTTCCTTAAAGTGGTTGAGGTTTATGGATATTAAAATGAATAACTTCTATTTATATCTGTTACAGAGATTGATTGTAGGGGAATTTACTAGATATGTCACCTTTGAGAAAAGATGAGATCTAGAGGCTACCTGGCCCTTTACAAACTCTGCCTTTAGAACTTGTAGAAGTTAACACTCAACAGACAGACTTAAATCCTATGGAAGTTCAAAATTCTATGAGAGTTCAGCCACTTTAGGTTCAATTTTTAGGCCTTAAAGCTTGAGAGAAATTACATTTACATGCTTTGCAAAATTATTTTATGCACTTACAAAAAACATGCTTTAAAGTTAATGGGAGAAAGCCAACATGACATGTACATGCTTTAAAAAAAATTCCTAAAAATTTATGGGAGAAATGACACATGTACACAGTTTGCCTTAAAGTGGTTGAGTTTTATGGATATTAAAATGAAGAACTTCTATTTAGATCCCTTACATAGATTGACTGTAGGGGCATTTACTGTGTTATTGCCTAAATCTACCTCAGGTTGAAGGAAGGCAGAGTTCAGGGTAACATCATACCACGCTCAGTCTGGTAGCTAGCCCTACCAGAACAGGAGAGGGCTCTCTCTGGGTCAATCTCGGCGATAAGTAATCAATAGGGCTTGATATGACTGAAATGAAAGCTAATTTTAGGCTACGTATATGAATAAAGGAGTTTGATCAAGTTTTTGGGGGTTCTTTTTGTTGGATCAATGTAAAGGAAATTTTGGGTGCGGGGATTAGGCCTAGTTCTTGCAGAGTTCTGATTGGGGAAAGGAAGGAAATAGTTTTGATGCTTTAGCTTGAGTGGATGGATGGATCAGACCGGTGAGGAGTTGAAGAGGGCAAGAGGGTCTCAAGAGTCCTCCTCAGACAGATGAAAACATGAAAAACTAAACAAAAATGAAGGCAGAGCAAAGCACACCAATGAATTCTAACTTTATAACTTGTTTGTTCAGTTTAAGAAGAAAAGAGAATGAAAATGATATACATAAACATCATTGAACTTACAGATACATAGAGGAAAACACCATCAAAACACAGAGCCACAAGGATCCCAAAAAGGGCTGCAAACCCTGGTCAATTCCTTTGCCAAAATTGCAGAATGAATGTACAATGAAGTGCTATGCAATCCCAAATGTCCAACCCTGAAAATAACTGAGAAAATACATCATATAGACAAGCCTAACCCATTCCCATGCCTCTAGGGGTCAATCTCATCATTCTAGGAGCTATTTCAACCATATCTAAACTAGGAACTAGAAAATAGGCCATGAAACAACTTGTTTCTATATGCTAGGAAACTGATCCATTCACTCACATTTCACCTTTTAGTGAATGAATATTCTAGAACAAGTAAAAATGTGCCAAAATTACATCATGAACATGAAATTACATCAAGGTAGATCAAAATTTACATGAAAAAAATTAAACAAAAGCCAAAACTATTGTGGTCCCGAACGTAGGTGAAAAATAGGCCAAAATTATAAATAGTCTTGAAAATCTCTATGCATATAGCACAACTTTAGAGCTATTTTTGAGGCCCTTCTCGAAGTCCAGAATTGAGTTAATGATAGCTCTTTGGAAAGCCTTATCACAGCTCTACTTTCCAACTTAGAAGTGGAATTTCTGGATTTGGTGTCCATTTGTCCCTCCAAAAGTTCAATCTCCCAAGACTGGTTCCTGTGTGTGCAAAAAGTGACAGAAAGGCCATTTTCAAGGTATTTTTGACCCTTTGGAACTTGACATGATGATGGCTGCTGAATGATGGTACACTTTCAGTAGTGATAGGTGACATGGACCGACATTTGGACAACTTTGAAAGGAGTGGGCGTAAAAACCCTGAACCTAATGCTAGTATTTAAAATTTTGGTTGAGGCTCCTTTGAAATGACAAAATTTGACCTTGACATCTTAAAATAACTTTGTAAGAGCATGTTTGATCACTGGAGGAAGGCTGCAAAGACTGACACTAACATTGGCTCCAATATGGATGGTAGCTCCTTGGAGGTGCCAAGAACTACAGATTTTTGGGAGAGTAGGCAGTGCCTTCATCCATTGGGCTATGGAGTCAATAATTGCAAACCCAAAACAACTCATACCAATCCAAAAACATGTACATACTGCAACATGTACATAAAAAAATACCGGAAACTGAAATGTTGCATTTGGCAGCTTATTTATTTACAAATATCCCCTACTTTGCTGCAAAACCAATAGATCAAGTAACGATGTAATGCCAGATCAGCCAATCAAGTAACTGTGACAAGGATGCTGCTTGAAAGTGCTTCAACCAGGACACAAATGTAAATGCTGACAGCCATACACGCACATAACGATTCTGGTTATGTAAAAGACAATTTGATCTATCATTCAAACTGAAGAAAATTTCCATGTACGTTGCAATAGGATTGAAAAAACCAGACTCTATTTGCTGCCCCAACTCCGCAATACATACTTCCAGCTGCACACTATCAACGCAAACATCCACGGGCAGCTCTATTGTTTCTTGTTTTGAAGGAGGGATAGTTTCCAAAAAAAAATTAGGATCTCGAAATTCATATGATTAGATCTGATCATTTAAATACTGAATCTCCTTCTCAAATTTTTCAACAACTAACTCAAAGAAACCAGTTTTAGCTTCAGGAGGAAACTTCAGAGATCTCAAACATTGAAGCACGACAGTGAAAAATACTTCATCAATTTCAATATCCACTAGCTGATCTCTAACTTCTTTTAAAGCTTCACAAAGAGCAGGGTCTGCCACATACCCTACCATTTTATTTTAGTGCATGAATGGATCAGTGAGCACTGGAATCTCTAGATTGAGTTGGAGTCGCCGGGTGAATGTTTCAGCCTTCATATGTCTGATCATTGTCCACCATCAAAAATCAGATCTAAACTTGATACACGTACTGGGGTAACTTGCAAGTCATATGTTACGTTCACAAGCTAGACCGGAGATTGACTAAAGCAGCGTTTATCTACTTTCACTAATGCAAAGCAAGAGCGTTTCAAAGGCTACCTAGCATAACTTTAGGCTCCGTCTGTAGCTTATAAAACAAATAACACCAACAAGCAAACCATTTTCTTCCCTAGTATGGTCGCCACTATGTTATAGCCTAAATCTACCTCAGGCTGAAAGAAGGCAGAATTCAGGGTAACATCAAACCACGCTCAGTCTGGTAGCTAGCGCTACCAGAACAGGAGAGGGATCTCTCCAGGTCAATCTCAGCGAAAAGTAATCAATAGGGCTTGAGATGATTGAAATGAAAGCTAATTTTAGGCTAGGTATATAAGTGACGGAGTTTAGTTGTCTTTTTGGGGTTTTTTGTTGGATCAAGGGAAAGGCAGTTTTGGGTGTGGGGATTAGGCCTAGTTTTTGCAGAATTCCGATTAGGGCAAGGTAGGAAATAGTTTTGATGCTTTAGCTTGAGTGTATGGATGGATCAGACCGGTGAGGAGCTGAAGAGGGAAATAGAGTCTCAAGAGTCCTCCTCAGACAGATGAAAACATGAAAAACTAAACAAAAATGAAGGCAGAGCAAAGAAGACCAATGAATTCTACCTTTATAACTTGTTTGTTCAGTTAAGAAGAAAAGAGAATTAAAATGATACAGATAAACATCAGTGAAATTAAATATACATAGAGGAAAACACCATCAAAACACAGAGCCACAAGGATCCCAAAAAGGGCTGCAAACCCTGGTCAATTCCTTTGCCAAAATTGCAGAATGAATGTACAATGAAGTGCTATGCAATCCAAAATGTCCAACCCTGAAAATGACTGAGAAAATACATCATATAGACAAGCCTAACCTATTCCCATGCCTCTAGGGGTCAAGCTCATCATTCTAGGAGCTATTTCAACCATATCTAAACTAGGAACTAGAAAATAGGCCATGAAACAACTTGCCTCTATATGCTAGGAAACTGATCCATTCACTCACATTTCACCTTTTAGTGAATTAATATTATAGAACAAGTAAAAATGTGCCAAAATTACATCATGAACATGAAATTACATCAAGGTAGATCAAAAGTTACATGAAAAAGTGAAACTGGCCAAAACTAGGCGAAATTCTGAGCTGTGGAGTGAAAAATAGGCCAAAATTCTCTATGCGCCACACCCAAAATCTCTATGCATAGCACAACTTTGGAGCTGTTTTTGAGGCCCTTCCCAAAGTCCAAATTGATCTCATGATAGCTCGTTGGAAAGCCCTATCTGTCTACTTTCCAACCCAGGTGGAATTTCTGGATTTTGTGTCCAATGGCCCCTCCAAAAGTTCAATCTCCCAAGACTGGTTCCTGTGTGTGCAAAAAGTGGCAGAAAGGCCATTTTCAAGGTGTTTCTGACCCTTTGAAACTTGAAATGATGATGAAAACCCTCTGAATGATGGTACACTCAGCCGAATGGTGACATGAACTGAAATTTGGATAACTTTGAAAGGAGTGGAAGCAAAACCCTAGACCTAATGCTAGTGACCAAATTTTGCTTGAAGGCTCACTGAAATGACAAAAGTTGACCTTGACACCTTAAAATAACTTTTTAAGAGCATGTTTGATCACTGCAGGAAGGCTGCAAATACTGACACTAACATACTGGATATGTCACCTTTGAGAAAAGATGAGATCTAGAGGCTACCTGGCCCTTTACAGACTTTGCCTTTAGAAATTGTAGAAGTTAACACTCAACAAATAGAATAAAATCATATAGAAGTTCAAAATTCTATGAGAGTTCAGCAACTTTAGGTTCAATTTTGAGGCCTTAAAGCTTGAGAGAAATGACATTTACATGCTTTGCAAAATTATTTTATGCGCTTACATAAAACATGCCTTAAAGTTAATGGGAGAAATCGAACATGACATGTACATGCTTTAAAAACTTTGCCTAAGAATTTATGGGAGAAATGACACATGTACATAGTTTGCCTTAATGTGGTTGAGGTTATGGATATTAAAATGAAGAAATTCTATTTAGATTTGTTACAGAGATTGATTGTAGGGGAATTTACTAGATATGTCACCTTTGAGACAAGATGAGATCCAGAGGCTACCTAGCCCTTTACAAACTCTGCCTTTAGAAATTGTAGAAGTTAACACTCAACAAACAGACTAAAATCTTATGGAAGTTCAAAATTATATGAGAGTTCAACCACTTTAGGTTCAATTTTTAGGCCTTAAAGCTTGAGAGAAATGACATTTACATGCTTTGTAAAATTATTTTATGCACTTACAAAAAACATGCTTTAAAGTTAATGGGAGAAAGCCAACATGACATCTACATGCTTTAGAAAACTTTTCCTAAGAATTTATGGGAGAAATGACACATGTACAAAGTTTTCCTTAAAGTGGTTGAGGTTTATGGATATTAAAATGAATAACTTCTATTTAGATCTATTACAGAGATTTATTGTAGGGGCATTTACTAGATATGTCACCTTTGAGAAAAGATGAGATTTAGAGGTTACCTGGCCCTTTACAGACTTTGCCTATAGAACTTGTAGAAGTTAACATTACCTGTCCCAATTATACCCTATGAAGGGTGTAGAGGACCCGTGGAATCACTCACATTAATTTACATAGACATAAGGGTGTATAAGAATGCATGTGTTTTACATTGAATATTTTTCATTTTAAATTAAGAATCTATAATTTGAAACAATTACCTATATAAGGTTAAAACCTATGTTTTGTATCAAATCAATTTCGGTGTCAATGGGAAACTTTGATGGCTAATGTGTTTTTTTCTTTAAATGTGATACACACCATCAAAATGGGAGACATATCGAAATGATTCCTATGGTGTAATAAAATAGTTTCAAGTAGTTTAAAAATATAGATGCATAAATTCAATGAGCATAGTTTTGAGATATAAAAGTCCAAAATGGAAGAGTTGTTTGTGAACAAATATCAGTGGATCACTATGGATATATCTGCTTCATTAAAAGGGATTTTTATAGAAGGATGTCCACTAAGTTGGAAATAAGGGAAAGTATCACAATTATATGTTAATGTGCATGTGTTTTACATTGAATATTTTTCATTTTAAATTAAGAATCTATTCAAGAAACAATTACCTATATAAGGTTAAAACCTTTGTTTTGTATCAAATCACTTTTGGTTTCAATGGAAAACTTTGATGGCTAATGTGTTTTTTCTCGAAATGTGATACACCCCATTAAAATGGGAGATATATCGAAATGATTCCTATGGTGTAATAAAATAGTTTCAAGTAATTTAAAAATATAGACGCATAAATTCAATGAGCATAGTTTTGAGATATAAAATTCCAAAATGGAAGAGTTGTTTGTGAACAAATATCAGTGGATCACTATGGATATATCTGCTTCATTAAAAGGGATTTTTCTAGAAGGATGTCCACTAAGTTGGAAAGAAGGGAAAGTATCACAATTATATGTTAATGTGCACGTGTTTTACATTGAATATTTTTCATTTTAAATTAAGAATCTATTTGAAGCAATTACATATATAAGGTTAAAACCTATGTTTTGTATCAAATCACTGTTGGTTTCAATGGGAAACTTTTAGGCTTAATGTGTTTTTTCTCGAAATGTGATACACCCCATTAAAATGTGAGATATATTGAAATAATTCCTATGGTGTAATAAAATAGTTGAGTAGTTTAAAGATATAGATTCATAAATTCAATGAGCATAGTTTTGAGATATATAATTCCAAAATGGAAGAGTTTTTTGTGAACAAATATCAGTGGATCACTATGGATATATTTTCTTCATTAAAAGGGCTTTTTCTAGAAGGATGTCCACTAGGTTGGAAATAAGGGAAAGTATCAAAATTATATGTTAATGTGCATGTGTTTTACATTGAATCTTTTTCATTTTATTAAAAATCTATTTGAAACAATTAAACTATATAAGGTTAAAACCTATGTTTTGTAGCAAATCACTTTTGGTTTCAATGGGAAAATTTTATGGCTAATTTTTTTTTCTCGAAATGTGATACACCCTATTAAAATGGGAGATATATCGAAATGATTCCTATGGTGTAATAAATTAGTTTCAAGTAGTTTAAAAATATAGATGCATTAATTCAATGAGCATAGTTTTGAGATATAAAGTACCAAAATAGAAGAGTTGTTTGTGAACAAATATTAGTGGAACACTATGGATATATTTGCTTCATTAAAAGGGATTTTTCTAGAAGGGTGTCCACTAAGTTGGAAATAAATCCAATGATAATAGTTTTGAGATATATAAGTCCAAAATGGAAGAGTTGTTTGTAAAAAAATATCAGTGGATCACTATGGATATATTTGCTTCATTAAAAGGGATTTTTCTAGAAGAATGTCCACTGAGTTGGAAAGAAGGGGAAATATCACAATTATATGTTAATGTGCATGTGTTTTACATTGAATATTTTTCATTTTATTAAAAATATATTTGAAATGATTAACTATATAAGGTTAAAACCTATGGTTTGTTTCAAATTACTTTTGGTTTCAGTGGGAAACTTTTATGGCTAATGTGTTTTTCTTGAAATGTGATACACCCCATTAAAATGGGAGATATATCGAAATGATTCCTATGGTGTAATAAAATAGTTTCAAGTAGTTTGAAAATATAGATGTATAAATTAAATGAGCATAGTTTTGAGATATAAAAGTCGAGAATGGAATAGTTGTTTGTGAACAACTATCAGTGGATCACTATGGATATATCTTCTTCATTAAAAGGGATTTTTCTAGAAGGATGTCCACTAAGTTGGAAAGAAGGGAAAGTATCACAATTATATGTTAATGTGCATGTGTTTTACATTGAATATTTTTCTTTTTAAATTAAGAATCTATTTGAAAAAATTTCCTATATGAGGTTAAAACCTATGTTTTGTATCAAATCACTTTTTGTTTCAAGGGGAAACTTTTATGGCTAAGGGGTTTTTTCTCAAAATGTGATGCACCCCATTAAAATGGGAGATATATTGAAATGATTCCTATGGTGTAATAAAATAGTTTCAAGTAGTTTAAAAATATAGATGCATAAATTCAATGAGCATAGTTTTGAGATATATAAGTGCAAAATGGAAGAGTTGTTTGCGAACAAATATCAGTGGATCCTATGGATATATCTACTTCATTAAAATGGATTTTTCTAGAAGGATGTCCACTAAGTTGGAAAGAAGGGAAAGTATCACAATTATATGTTAATGTGCATGTTTTTTACATTGAATATTTTTCATTTTATTAAAAATCTATTTGAAACGATTAACTATATAAGGTTAAAACCTATGTTTTGTATCAAATTACTTTTGGTTTCAATGAGAAACTTTTATGGCTAATGTGTTTTTCTCGAAATGTGATACACCCCATTAAAATGGAAGATATATCAAAATGATTCCTATGGTGTAATAAAATAGTTTCAAGTAGTTTAAAAATATAGATGCATAAATTCAATGAGCATAGTTTTTAGATATAAAAGTCCAAAATGGAATAGTTGTTTGTGAACAAATATCAGTGGATCACTATGGATGTATCTGCTTCATTAAAATGGTTTTTTCTAAAATGATGTCCACCAAGTTTGGAATAAGGGAAAGTATCACAATTATATGTTAATTCATGTGTTTTACATTGAATATTTTTCTTTTTAAATTAAGAATCTATTTGAAACAATTACCTATATAAGGTTAAAACTTATGTTTTGTATTAAATCACTTTTGGTTTCAATGGGAAACTTTTATGACTAATATGTGTTTTCTCGAAATGTGATACACCCTATTAAAATGGGATACATATCGAAATGATTCCTATGGTGAAATAAAATAGTTTCAAGTAGTTTGAAAATATAGATGCATAAATCCAATGAGCATATTTTTGAGATATATAAGTCCAAAATGGAATAGTTGTTGGTGAACAAATATCAGTAGATCACTATGGATATATTTTCTTCATTAAAAGGGATATTTCTAGAAGGATGGACTAAGTTGGAGAGGAGGGAAAATATCACAATTATATGTTAATGTGCATGTGTTTTACATTAAATATTTTTAATTTTATTAAGAATCTGTTTTCAAGACAATTAACTATATAAGGTTAAAACCTAAGTTTTGTATAAAATTACTTTTTGTTTCTAAACACTATGTGTTTTACATTGAATATTTTTCATTTTATTGAAATTCTATTTGAACCATTAAACTATATAATATTAAAACCTATGTTTTGTATCAAAGCACTTTTGGTTTCAATGGGAAACTTTTATGGCTAATGTGTTTTTCTCGGAATGTGATACACCCCATTAAAATGGGAGATATATCGAAATGATTCCTATGGTGTAATAAAATAGTTTCAAGTAGTTAAAAAATATAGATGCACAGATTCAATGAGCATAGTTTTGAGATATAAAAGTCCAAAATGGAATAGTTGTTTGTGAACAAATATCAGTGGATCACTATGGATATATCTTCTTCATTAAAAGGGATTTTTCTAGAAGGATGTCGAATAAGTTGGAAAGAAGGGAAAATATCACAATTATATGTTAATGTGCATGTATTTTACATTGAATATTTTCCATTTTATTAAAAATATGTTTGAAACAATTAACTATATAAGGTTAAAACCTATGTTTTGTATCAAATCACTTTTTGTTACAATAGGAAAATTTTATGGCTAATGTGTCTTTCTCGAAATGTGATACATGCCATTAAAATCAGAGATATATCGAAATGATTCCTATGGTGTAATAAATTAGTTTCAAGTAGTTTAAAGATATAGATGCATAAAGTCAATGAACTTAGTTTTGAGATATAAAAGTCCAAAATGGAATAGTTGTTTGCGACCAAATATCAGTGGATCACTATGGATATATCTACTTCATTAAAAGGATTTTTTCTAGAAGGATGTCCACTAAGTTGAAAATAAGGGAAAATATCACAATTATATGTTAATGCATGTGTTTTACATTGAATATTTTTCATTTTATTAAGAATCTATTTGAAACAATTAACTATATAAGGTTAAAATGTACTTTTTGTATCGAATCACTTTTGGTTTCAATGGGAAACTTTTATGGCTAATGTGTTTTTCTCGAAATGTGATAGACCCCATTAAAATGGGAGATATATTGAAATAATTCCTATGGTGTAATAAAATAGTTGAATAGTTTAAAGATATAGATGCATAAATTCAATGAGCATAGTTTTCAAATATATAAGTCCAAAATGGAATAGTTGTTGGTGAAAAAATATCATTGGATCACTATGGATATATCTGCTTCATTAAAAGGGGTTTTTCAAGAAGGATGGACTAAGTTGGAAAGAAGGGAATATATCACAATTATATGTTAATGCATGTGTTTTACATTGAATATAAAAGGTTTTTTCTCTCTCTCATTGTTTGAGTCCTGATCTTATATAATGTTTCCACTAAATCCATCCCTATTACTTTTCATGTGAACCACATTCGCAAACCCACCCATGTATGTACCTAAGAGCCAAGCCAAGTGTAAAAAGGGTTTATTTCATATTCTACTTTAACACATATGTGATTAATTATCGTTAGAATTTATATGGTAGAAATAAGTATAAAGAGTAATCCTTAGTACAGATCTATTTTGACTTTAAGGAATAAAGGGAAGCTTTTTAGAAAGTTTATCTTAGGAGGTATAACTAAACCGTCTATAACCCACAAAAGAAACCATGGCCTGTGAGCATAACATGCAAACACAAGTTACTCACATGTTTGAAACACCACCTCACATCATCATAAGGGTTGGAAACCACTAAGAAACCCATACTAAGTTCCCTAGAAGGGATGACTATCATATTTAATGATTTGGTTTATCTCAAAGGTCAAAAGGAAAATCAAAGTTAGGAAAGGGAATTAGAATAGAAATTAAGGTATGACCATGGCCTTTTACATAATATTGAACGAAGGTGAGCAACCATAGATATTATGAAGGAAGTTCAAGAAAAATTATGATAAGAAATATTATCTTTTTTGAAGGAAGTTCTGATATGATAAGAAATATTATATTTCTTTGTAGATGCTTAAATTCATGAAAAGATCATGAAAAGGTGGAATATTTATTCTGTGCAAAACAGTCGGAGATCATGACAGCCACTTTGTCTTTTCTAGGGATGATCAACTCATGAAATTCTGATATGATAAGAAAAATTATCTTTTTTGAAGGAAGTTATGATATGATAAGAAATTTTATCTTTTTTGAAGAGGCTTAAATTCATGAAAAGATCATGAAAAGGTGGAATATTTATTCTGTGCAAAAAATCAGAGATCATGACAACCACTTTGTCTTTTCTAGGGATTATCAACTCATGAAATTCTGATATGATAAGAAATATTATCTTTTTTTGCAGAGGCTTCAATTCATGAAAAGATCACGAAAAGGTGGAATATTTATTCTTCACAAAACAGTCGGAGATCATGACATCCACTCTGTCTTTTCTAGGGATGATCAGCTCATGAAATTATGATATGATAAGAGATATTATCATTTTTGAAGGAAGTTTTGATATGATAAGAAATATTATCCTTTTTGCAAAGGCTTAAATTCATGAAAAAATCATGAAAATGTGGAATATTTATTATGTGCAAAACAGTTGGAGATCATGACAGCCACTTTGTCTTTTCTAGGGATGATCAACTCATGAAATTCTAATATGATAAGAAATATTATCTTTTTTGAAGGAAGTTCTGATATGATAAGAAATATTATCTTTTTTGCAGAGGCTTAAATTCATGAAAAGGTGGAATATTTACTCTGTGCAAAATAATTGGAGATCATGACATCCACTCTAGGCTAATTGACTGAATGGGTCATGGTCGGGCAAATGCATATCGAGATAAAGGTGAACTAAATGCGAACAAAATATGACGAACAGAAATGTACAAACAAAACAAAAATCTCACAAAATACAGACTAAATGCGGACATAAAGCATACATAAAGTGTATACATCCCACGGGATTATCAGAATCATTTCTAGATAAAATATTTAATGTATATTACAAATTAATTAATTAAAAAAAAAAAACTAGTGTGTATGGCTTGTCGGTGGAGATTTCTTGAATGGGATGAGTTTTCTTGCCGGTGGAGATTTTTTTTATTGGAATGAATTTTCAATGCAAAAGGCAGAAAGAAATTCATGATACATACCTAGAAATTCGTAGAAATTTGTAGACGAACCTGGACGATTCCTGAAGACACTGAAGACGTCGTGGAAGAAAACCAAATTCCTGCGAACAAAAAAAATCAAATTAAACTCAAATTAAAAAAAAAAACAACAAAAAATAACAAAAATAACAAAATTTACCTCAGTGTCGAGGTGAAAATAAAAAAAACTCCCCTCCTCGTCATGACGCAACACCAAATCAACTAAAATCAACGAATAAGACCTTGTCACGTGACACACCAAATCAAATGAAATCAATGAAAAAAACCCCATCGCACGAGACAAATGTGAACAAGAAACCTGCAACAGTTTGCGGGAGATATATTTATAAAATAATAGTTCAGCTGAACTATTTTAAAAGTCCAGTCGAACTATTAGTTTGGCCAAACTTTTGTTGCCATTTTTTCAATCTCCGGCCAAAAATATCTTTTCCATTGCCGTCAGTACGTCGTCAATGTAAACGACAGAATGAGTTTAGCCGAAATATTGAGGAAAAAATTTTTCCACCCCCGATTCTCACAAAAGCATTACCCATCTTCGCATTTTTACCCACACACACACACACACACAGATATATATATATATATATATATATATATATATATATATATATATTGATGGCGGAGTAAAACCCACAGTCCCTGTCCCTCATCTACGAATTCTCAATCTCTGTTGTGTATAAATTACATTCACATTTTGTATCCAACCAAACACAATCAACACACTATGGGTGATATCTATGAGCGCTTATAAAGCTGAAAGCGTCACCCTTATCAAAAGCACGCTTCATTTAATCGATGTAACCTTTAAAGACTTTAAAACCCATATAACCAAAATTTACCTTTATGGGAGCATTGAATGAGTATTTGAAATTATACTGGCAGCCACAACCATTATATATATACTAGACTACGAGAACATTCAATGCAAAGGTGTTATCTCTTACTAAACCTCAATGTGCTACATCCACTCCTAGTTCATAAAATATTTCGTTTCTCCATTACTCCTTTCGACCTTGGATTTAAAACAAAATGTGAAGATATGGAATGAAAATTATCCTGCCCCACAACCTTTAGCAACGCTCAATATATCTATGTATGGTCCCAATGCCAATGGACCTTCCCCATCCAATGGTCAGAAGACGTTGCATGATCCGAATGGCAATCTACTGATATCGCATGGTGTATATGCGTGAACTTTAACTCTCCGTACAGAGATTGGTATCGCGAAACCACTTTCTCCACGTGTCAGTTGGATAACGACATCGTTGTTTTTACAAAAGAAACTTACCACTCTTTGTTGCGTGATACGTCAGCTACTCCCACGCTAGTTTTACTGCTCACTTAAGTCACGGTTCGCTTCTCCCATCTTCCTGTGTCTGCTCCATCAACACTTCATCGACTTTGCAAGGTTAACCGTCCCTTATGAAGACTCTGATCAATACGGTGAGGCCTGGCTATCTCTAGTGAAAGTCTCTCGCATTTGAAATTCCTTAATATGCTTTCCTCGTCATCTCTTGGCAATTGCGGATTCAATTTCGCTCCTCCACTTGCTTGTGATTCTCGCAGGCTAATTAATATGAATTATCCGCACTCAAGTAGCTCTATTAACTCGAGCTCTCGTTTCTCGCTCAAGGTTGTTCCTCTCGGTCTTTACTACACAAATTTCCATTATACCAACCGCCTTCATAACTCTGCAGATAAAAGTCACCGCATCCTTCATCGAAGGGTCAAAACCCATCTTCCTCCCGTATTATGACTTTGAGAAAGGAAATGAGTGTCGATTTGGCAAATCGAACCTAATGGATTCTTACTAATTTTTATCAATACAAGGGAAGGTATCTCCTACGGTTAGATCTCTCTCAATTGTATGTGTGCATCCAATCAAAGTCTCTTTCACCTAGAGACACTAAGCCCATCATTCACACGTATTACTCATGCATAATTCGATCAAAGACTACGTATCAACAGACTAAGTCCTTCATGACATAAAAGTTCCTACTAATGATCCTCATACATTGATTTACTTAATTAAGCCCATTTACATAAAGACACTTGACTTAATTACGAGATTATTCACACAATAACTGCGTAGATTGGGATATTTTCTACAATGTAACTTAATTCTATTGACCGTACATACAAGATCAAAAAATTTCTTAATTACATAGTGAATTAATCTTGATAAGTCTTTTAATGAGCCCGATCTTTCGATCAATTGGCCCTTTTCCTCTACTCGCTCCTTTATTTACGCCCTATGCAAATTTGCGCTTCTCTCTCTATGCAAAGTTCCCCTCGTGTGTGTCTATGCCATATAGAGACTTATTTAAACATTTAATGTAAATAGTTTCATATTCCTTCAACGCTCAATAAAACTCTTCAAGTCTCTAACTCTTAGACTAACCTCCAGAGACGTAAATGGATCGCTCTTCCTATGCCCACTAATCATTCAGTAAATAAATTTTCCTCTACAATTAACTACTCACTCATGAATATTTACACGGGGAAACAAAACATGAGACCCCCTTTTACATTTATTTATGTACAAAGGTCTTGAGCCTAATGCCCCCGCATCGTACTCCCCAGTTAAAAATAGTTCATGATCTCTCGATCATGTGCTTCATCTTAGTCTCGCTCGTATTCCACCTTGTTCCGCAACCGATCATCTATTTGCAAAGTTGTTCTTTTCCTTTGTATTCCTCCTGCTTCCATACCTTGTAGGTCATAGCCTTTTCCAATTTCGTTGTACTTTTATAGTCTCCTTCTGGGTTTTTTGCCGTGTACTTTTGCTTCTTAGTTTTTCGCCTCACTTATCATCAACTCTCTTTTATAAATTCGATTTCTTGATCCAATGTGGTCCTTTGGACTATTGGACACCCTCACTTCTCTTTGATTGTTGAAATTCGCTTGTGTCTATAGCCCTTCTTACTTTTTTCTAGTTCTTACTACCCAATCATCCATGCCCTCTTTCTTTTTTGCAACAAGAAACTTCTTTTTCTCCGTTTGGAAACACTTCACTTGTTGCTTCAACACTCTCCCGTAAACACTCCGTGCTACTGGAATTTCACTTCCTTTCGAATGTTTCCTATGAACATTCTCACCATATCCCTTGGGCCAAACAAATCTTTACTATGTCATGACTCGCTTCAACATCTTCTTCTTCCTGGTTCTGGAAATCTTCAGAATGGCCTTCCTTCTTCTTTATTGACTCAAAGAATCAAATTGAGTTCTAAACACCAGAGATTCATCTTCCGCTTAATGAAACTCGTTCTCCATCACGTAGCAAATGCCTCCAATGCCTACCATACAACCTTTTTTTAATCTCCTAAAGCTATTCAAACAAGCCAATTCCTCTCTCGCTACCAATGGCAACCAACTTATGTCCATGAGACATGATTGTATCATCTTTTCCCACTGCTCATCTTCATTCAAGAATAAAGACTTTTCTTTTTGTGATCTCAGAGATCAACAAGCCTCTTCCATTGTGAGGCATGATAGCCTCATCCTCCTCCTTCGCAGCAACCCCCACTCCTGAAATTGAGGTTTTCGCTTTTGTAATGAGTCCTATTGATTCAACATACTCTCTAGTACCAATTTCTCCATTCCATGGTTTAAGATTTTCCACATCTCTCCTTCTCTTTCAATTGATTGCCCCATGTCAGTCAATTCTCCTTCAAAGATCGTAGTAGAATCTACATTCATCAAACAATTGTTAGAGTCAAACTCACAAGGCCTCGATGCCTTTCCTTCTTCTCGTCGCAAGATCTCAAGATGTCGTTCAATCTTTCTTTTCTTCTCAATCAAGACATCGTAATGCCGCATTCCAAATCTTCAAAAATTCTCTTGAGACTCGTCAATCTAGTCTCTTCTTCATCATCCTCTCGTAGTGATTTCCTCTTCTACTCTAGTTCAGTAAAAATGAACTCTCTCACTCATCTTCAATCATCTCTTCCTTTATCATCTCAAGACTTTCTCTGTGGTTTTTTTCCTCTCGCTCATGCCACAATCTTGGCAGATCCTCACCCTCGAGAAAACATGTCCACAATCTTCACCACCTTCAGTCGCCACTATCTTCTCGCTTCATCGTAAATGAGAATCCCTAATTTCTCATCTCCTCGCAAAAACCTCAGCATCGTTCCATCACCTCCATTACTCTGCTGCCATTCAACAAAATTAGTTTTTCATTATCGCATTAATGAAAAGTTCATCATCATCAACCTCTATTGAAACAATCTCTTCTATAAAATAAGAAATTAATGAACTCGCTCTACGCAATAGTTCAATCTGCTCTTCATCCCGAAGATACTCATCGTACTTTTACTTAAGGTCAATCAAACTTCATCTGTCACAGCTTTCCATCATGTGAACTCTGGTCTCCATCAATACCGCGATTCACTACGCACATCAGTGAGATGCAAAAACACAAGAACTCATGGTCTCATTTGATGGTTTGATCACCAAATATTCTTATTGCTCCAAGTCTTCCACATGCTCCGCATATTATCCAATGGTCTCTTCTTCAATTTCTTCAAGCTTTCCAACTTCCAGCCTTATGGCCTAAATATCTTCTCACTTCCAATATGTGGGAAAGCGTAATCTTTCTCTCTAAATGTGCATGGACATCTTCAAAACATGTAGCCGTCTCCCATTTTCTTCGTCAATGACAACATCACAGCTTTCCCTCTCTCTCACCCGTTGTTCCTCGCAAACATACAAAATATGTCAGATGTAAGGCTCTGGACCTCTTGGTCCCACTTGAAGATTCAAATGCTCTCCAAGTCCTTCTCCGCATACTCAATCAACCCTTCCAGTATTTTCCTTCTTCTCCGAGCATCTCATCATCTGCTCCTTCTTCCTTTGTAGCCACCGCCACTTTATCTTCTTTTCTTCATGAGCCATGCCCAAATATCTCGCTTTCCTCTATCCTCATTTTCGCTCATTAAATTGTTCCCCGATCTCAAAGAAATTCCTTCCAATAGTCTTCATCATGAGTCTCTTCCTTATGCCATTTTCTTTGGCATCTTCACTCACTCTTCGTCACCATGCTTCTCTCGTAACCTCCTCGCAATCTCTACTATGGCTCTCAATAGAAATTCTTTCTTCTAGATTTCTCCACTCACAAGCCGCACTAAGCCTTCCCGTGAAAACAAGCTCTCTTTCTACAACTCACCTCACCAATCCCTCTCCTCTCGGATCCGCTTTTTGAATCAATCGACCCTCTCTCGCTGAACCTTCTCGAGAACTCTCCTTTGCTCACTAGGCTTCACTTCTAACTTCTCTCAAGAACACCTCTATTCTTTCTTCATCCAACCTCGACTGAGAATCTTATAGGGTTCTGCACACACTCTTTCTACACTCGTAATCATGCCGGACTCTTCTTATCACTACTCTCAAGCTTTTGTCGAGATTTCTTCCTCAATTTCTGCATCCCGAAATATGCAAACAATACCTTCCAACCGTGAGTTCAAATAAGGCTCATCATCTTATCTCTCAAGATCCTTGAATGATCTTGTTTCTTCTTTCATCTCAGCACCGGCATCTATGTGTTGCAATCTTCAAGACTCTTTTTCCCTCAACTCCAGTTGCATCTCGGTACACTCGGGAGATCTTCACTCAGCATACTTAATCAAATCTCAAGAAATACGTTAAACATATTAAACTTCAATTTTTCTTTTCCTGTTCAAAGACATGCATTTCAAAATAAACTTTCAAGGAGCTAACTCAATTCTAGCTCGATACCACTTGATGGCTTGGAGTAAAACCCACAACCCGCTCCCTCATCTAGTGAATTCTCAATCTCTCGCTGTATAAATTACATTCACATTTTGTATCCAACCAAACACAATCAAGACACTATGGGTGGATATCTATGAGCGCTTATAAAGTTGAAAGTGCTCTGCGCCTTATCAAAAGCACGTCATTTAATCGATGTAATCCCTTTGTATACTTTAAACCCATATAACCTGACTTCTACCTTATGGTAACATTGGACATGAGTGGTCCATGTGTGCAATAATTGTTGGGGCTATATGATCTCGTTTCTCTAATGGAGCTCATGAGCCATCATGGCAAGTGGGCCGAACCTAGTTTCACCCCTCAAGTTAGCTTTGTGAATAGCTGGCCTATGCCTCCCGTTCGCCATGGAAGATTAACTGCGCTTGGCGATGAAGGAACTTTGACTCTCCGCGGGTTTTGCTACTCACCGGGTATTTATTTCATTTCAGTTTAAACCCTGTTTGATTACTTGCTCGTCCTGGGTTACCTGGGCCCCTACGGTCCATTCTGGTGGTTATTATACCTCTTGTGGGCTTCCACTTGGTCTACTGCTCGGGGCTTGCAGACGAGGCTGTCTGGGGTTTCGCCCTTTCTTGGTCGCTGAACCGGAGGTCTCTATTTGGTGGGTCTTGTTTGGTCTGGCACCCCTACTTGGTGGGGTCGTATACAACAGCTCTTCTTGGCGGGTTACTTCTGGACCCATCTCCGGGCCAACATTATTGGCACCAGCACTGACCTCTGGCTTCAAGGTCCAGTCTGTCAGTCAATCGGCAATTATTAATGCACCCTTGTTGCTATTTGTGGGCATCTGTCTTCTCCAACAGTATTCTTGAGGGTTTTGAAGGGCAGCTCATGTTATGGGTACTTACGAAGATGAGGTCGACTACTCGGAGGACCCTCTGGAGGGGGTCGACATTTGGGGTTTGGAATCCGAAGATGAGGTGGATACCATGTCGGATTTGGACCCATTATCCGGGGTGGATTTGCCTGCTCAGCCCGCTTCCACCGTGGCAGGTTGCATCTCGCCCTTGGGGGACCTCGCGGAGTTAACTTTTGGCTCGCCCTCGAATGAGGATTTCGGGCTTTGGACGTTACCGCAGGCTGAACCGGACATTCAGGTTAGTGCCGACATCGAAAGTTCCGCACTATTCTCGGAGGCGGCCTTTCTTGAGAAGGGAGACCCATCTTGCTACTTGGCGCATCAGCTTAATGACGGCCTTCCACCTTGTGGGCTTAACACACTTGACCCTTCCGGAATAGATATCGCGGCACACGACAGTGAGGAGCCCTCTGCACCTTTGGCGGCCTTGGGGGCTTTCAACATCCTACCTGAGGACCTAAACAACCGTGAGCAGGACAGCAACCTACCTGCATCTGAAGACACAACTGAGCCGACATTGGGGGTTTGTAGGGTCAATAAGCCGCACAAGGTCACGAGGAACAAGCTAAACTACCTCTCAAACTTTGGGAGCGAGAGTGGCATGGAGGATTGGAGTACAGTTGCAGCAAAGACCCTGGTTGGGAAGATCCGCGGCAGAAAATACTCCTTAGCTAGACTCCAGAAGTGGACAAGAGAAATTTGGGGTGAGTCCCTTGATTTCCTCCCGGTGGTTGGGGCCATGACCAAGGTCTGGTTCTCCCTTACCTTTGCGCGCCCTGAACACACAGATTGGGTCCTCAAGCAGTTCTGGCACCTGGAGTTACACCCCGTCCACCTCAAGAGATGGGTGCCTTTATTTGATCCTAAAAAAGAAAATGCTGGGGCTGGCCCCATTTGGATGAGGTTACCTGGTTTGCCCCTACATTTCTGGAATGACACTGCACTTCGAAAAATTGGAGGCCATTTCGGACGCTACTTAGACCATGATCGATCCTACCTGTCCACTGGTAGCAGAGCAGTGGCCCGGATCCTGATTTTTCTCGACACTCGGGAAGGCCTATACGAGAATTTTATCATGAGGTTTGATGGGATGCAGTGGCAGCAACCACTGGACTATGAAGGCGTGCCCTTTCGCTGCAGAAAATGTCACGAGGTCGGTCATCTATATAAAGACTGTCTGAGGAAGGGGGCTGGCCGGTCGATTGTTAAGAAATCCTGCACCAGAGGTACACAAACCGTGGAGAACTCCAGTTTATTGCCGGACAGTGAGGGTTTGCAGTCGAAGGTACCTGAGCCCTCTGGTGATGGCGGTTCGAGGACTGTGACTTTGCCCACCTGGACCTCCACGCAGCCCAGATCTCGGTCACAGACCCCATCGGTGCCTCCTCAGCAGGAGTTTTCCATCCCGGGTACTACTATTTCTGGCTCTTTTTCCTCTGTATTTGCAGATATATCGTCTCTCCCTTCATTGCCTTTTACTGTTTCTATTAATGAACTTGTTAATATGTCATCTGCTTTTTCCTCATCTCGTTTAGCATCTGGTGTGCCCCATAAACCTTTAAATCTCCCCTTGGTATGCTGCACAATCGCTTCGGCCTCTCCTTCCTTCTCACCTATTATCCATCATACATCTGCTGAACCCTCCCCGGACCATTCATTTTCCTCTTCGGAGACTCACTCTTCGAAGCACAACTACTTCCTTAGATCCTCAACCAATCCTCAATCTGGTGAGGCATTCGGTATTGGGCCGGATCCGGGATTCTTACCCACTAAATCTCGTGGCAGACCATCTGCCCTAGCAAAGGCCATCAAAAGAGCAAACATTGAGGTGGAAGCTGGCACACAATCTTCACTTATGCGGGTCCTTAGAGCACGAAGACCCTTGCCGACTGTTACATCATGATCTGTCTATCCTACAACTGCAGGGGACTGGCCAACCCCGATAAGAGATTGGCCCTCAGAGATCTGTTCACCCACAAGCCCTTCGACATACTCTTCCTGCAAGAAACGCTCGGGGTAGGGTTTGACGTGTCGGCTACCTTATCTTCCTTTCTCCCAGATTGGTCTTTCATAACTCTTGATGCCCGCGGTAGATCAGGAGGTTGTGCCCTTGGCATTAACAACAAAACTACCCGGATGACTAACTGTTGGGGCCGGTCGGGTGTTCTGGCGATGAATGTACTGTTTGGTAGTTCTGAGATGGAATTTACCTTGGTCAATGTCTACGGACCTTGTTCCGACAGAGAACACTTCTGGCGCTCCCTTTTGTCCTGCTCTCTTATGTCTGCCCCTCACCTCATACTTGGAGGTGACCTTAATTTCTCATTGGGTATAGCTGAATCTTGGGGTCCACAGGCAACCCCAGACCCTTTGGCAGAGTTTTTCAACTCTGAGCTCGGTACCTCTCACCTGATTGACATTCAGACTACCAAGTTGTTACCTACCTGGCGGAATAGAAGGACTGGTAATGCTGCTCTGGCCCGACGCCTTGATAGATTTCTTATTAAACAAGATCTTCTCCCGGTTCTGTCTCGTGCTCGGCAATGGGTTGGATCTGGAGGAAGATCCGATCACTCGCCCATTTTCCTGGAGTTTTCTTGTGGCCCTGATAGAGCACGGCCCCCTTTCAAGTTCAATTCCAGATGGTTGAGAGATCCGGACTATAACCAGTTGGTCAATCAATCCTGGGCGCACTTCAGACCTCCGATGAATATTGATCCTGGCAAGGCTTTCAATGAAAACCTTAAGCGCATAAAGAACCTCACCATTCTTTGGGTCCGGAACAAGAAGAAACTGGAAAGGGAGGCCCTACATAGTATTGAGGATAAAATTAGCTTACTCAACAATGAGGAACTGTTGGGTTATCGCAACGAGGAGGCCAGAGCACATCTTTTTTCACTCGAAGCTGAAAAAGCCAAACTGCTGAAACAGATTGAGGAAGATTGGAGGCTTAAAATTCAGGCTATATGGATTCAGGCTGGTGACGAGAACACAAAATTCTTTCAGCAGCATGCAAATGGCCGCAAGGCGGCTAACATCATTTGGGAACTGTCAGACCGAAATGGCATCACTGCAAAAACACATGCACAGTTATCGGAGCTGGGTACCAGACATTTCTCTAATCTGTATAGGGCCTCTCCAAATATAAATCTACCTGATATCCTGCGCATTACTCAAAACTTTAAACTTATTGTGGAACAGGAGCAGCAGGAAGATCTCAACACCCCGGTCACCATGGGTGAATTGGAGGGTGTTTTGAAATGGTTCAAGCGAGACAAGAGCCCGGGTCCTGATGGTTGGCCCGTTGAGTTTTTCATCCATTTCTTCGATCTCATATCAGCAGACCTCCTGGCAGTGATAGAAGACAGCAGGCAGCGGGGCAAGATCTATGATGGATTTAACACCACTTTTATTGCTCTTATTCCCAAGTCAGACAAACCAAATAGTTTTAATGATTTCAGGCCCATTTCGCTGTGCAATTGTATATACAAGATCACTTCCAAAATTATTGCTAACCGCATCAAACCTTTCCTGTCAGAGCATATTGAAAAGGAACAATTTGCTTTCCTGAATCACAGGAAAATTCATGAGGCTATTGGCACAGCCCAGGAGGCCCTACACTCTATTAAATCTCTCCGGCTAAAATCGACCATCCTCAAGATAGATCTTACTAAGGCATTCGACCAAGTTGACTGGAGTTACCTACACCTTATGCTGATCCATGCTGGTTTTCCTCTTACTTTAATCAACTGGATCATGGGCTGTGTTTGTCATGCTACCTTCAGCATATTGATCAATGGTACTGCTACTAATTTCTTCCATGCGGGAAGGGGACTCTGCCAGGGCTGCCCCCTTTCTCCTCTACTATTTGTCCTAGTCATGGAGGGTCTATCCGTCCTTATCAACAATGCTAAAGTTAGAGGATTACTTCAAGGGCTCCGGATTGTGGACAATTTATACCTCACTCACCTCTTATTTGTAGATGATGTTCTTATTTTCCTAAATGGCACTAGGCAAGATTCTGTTCATTTTGATCTGCTCCTGAAATGGTTTTGCAGGGCTACCGGTATGGCACCGAACAGCACTAAATCATCTATCATCATGACTGGGTGCTCGCGACAGGAACAATACATCTCTCGAAATCTTTTCGATTTTGTCTGTATTGACATCAACAGAGGCCTCAAGTATTTGGGGTATATCATCAAACCAAATGATTATCACATTCAGGATTGGAACTGGATCTTGGCTAAAATTGAGCGCAGAATCAATGTCTGGTATAACCGATGGCTTTCTAGGGCTGGTAGACTTATACTCATCAAGTCTGTTCTGGAAGCCATCCCGGTCTATTGGATGACCCTGGCCTGGATTCCGATTGGCATCACCAATCGGATAAAAAACATTTGCAGCCATTTTCTTTGGCGCAACCAAGGTAAGACATCCACATTTGCATGGATAGCATGGGACCGCATCAACTTGCCCAAAAAATGGGGTGGCTGGGGGTTAAAGGATCTCCACCTTTTCTCTCGTGCCCTTGCAGCTAAGATGGGTTGGCACATTATTACAGGTCAGAGTCTATGGAAGGAGGTCATGGTCGCCAAATATATCTCGCCCCAAAGTCCTCTGGATTGGATCCGCGGCTGCATCACTCTGAATTCGGGGGCATCGATCATATGGAAGGCTATCACAAGGGCGGCCCTCATTCTCCAGAGTGGTCTTTCGTGGCAGATTGGTTCGAGTACTCAAGTGCGTATAGGTACTGACTCTTGGTCAGGGAGTGGGGTTTATCACAAACTTCCAGAGTTTATTATTCAGCACCTTGCCCACAGAAATGTCATCTTCCTCGCTCAGATAGTTGACTGGGCACATACCTCTTGGTGACAACAAGCTTGGCTACAGGCGGGTGACTTGGGGATCCCCCAGGAGGGCATTCGTATCTGGGGTAAATTTATCTGGGCTCTAAAAGCTTCAAACATTCGCATCACCGACCAACCAGACAATTTGATTTGGGCTGTTTCTAAGGATGGGCATTATACTCCAAAGCTTGGCTACCTTGAACTAATTAAGCACAGGGAACCCCCCATAAAGGACTGGTGGTGGACAAACATTTGGAAATTGAAAGCACCGCATAAACACAGGCTTCTGTTCTGGTGCTTGCTTAAAGATTGCATCCCTACCACGGATTTCCTCCACAGAAGAGCCTTCCACGGGGCCTCTAGATGCTGTTACTGCCTAAATGACAGGGAGGATGCCCTCCATCTATTTTTGCACTGCCGCATCATACAAAACATTTGGTCCAGCATCACTACTGACATGGGCTGTAGATTTTATTGGCAGGGTAATTCATTATCAGAAGCCTGGTCTCATTGGTGGCAGCTTTCTGCTCACAATACTAAATTACGCAACCTCCCCCTTATTGTTACTTGGGAATTATGGATTGGTCGTAACAATCTGATTTTCAATGATATACCTATTGACTGTCATAGGATATCCGCAGCCTCTCTCGCCACATATAAGCTTATACCCGACGACTGTTGCAGCTGCAAGCCTTCACATGAGACCCCTGAAATTATCGATTACAGCCGGGCGTGGGCATACTTTGATGGTGCGTCCAACACCCATGGGTGTGGGGGGGGAGCCATACTTTATTTGACTGATCAGCACTTCTACAACATCAGAATGGGGCTAGGACCTGGTACCAACAACTACGCCGAACTGCAGAGCCTCAGACTTCTTCTTACCTTTGATCGAGACATTTTCTGTGACTCCATCTAGATATTTGGCGATTCACAACTTGTGACCAATTGGTTCAACAACATATCTCAATGCCACTCGCACACACTGTCTGCACTGCTGCATGAGGTTCACCATCTCAGAACACTCTTTGACTCCATCACTGTGACTCATATTTACAGGTCTCAGAACAAAGTGGCTGATCAACTGTCCAAAGAAGCTTCGGAGCTGACCTGGGGTACCTGGCATATCACAGAGCACACAGAGGGATAGATCTACAGATATTATCATCGGCCTTTTATCGAGGAGGCTCCTCCTGATTTTGATGTTTAGTTTTTACAGCTACTTGCAGGGAGATTTTGTTCTACCTCCCCTTTTTATTTATTCGGCATGTATAATACTTCATACTTATTCTGGGTTTGTAGGATTTAGTAAGTTATGCACCGAACTTACTAGGGGACTTTTATGTCTTACACTGTATATGTCATGTTTATATTTGGGACTATGACTTCTACAGTCTTTTATGAAAATCTGACTGATTTTGTAATTATATATGTTCAGACAGAACAGTAGTTTCATACTACAGTCATATGTAACAGGTAGCTGATCATTAATATGAATAGTTACGAACTTTTTCACTGTAGCATTGAATGAGTATTTGAAATTATACTGCAGGCCAAAACCATTATATATATACTGGACTACGAGAACATTCAATGCAAAGGTGTTATCTTTACTAAACCTTAATGCGCTACATCCATTCCCTATTTCATAAAATATTCCGTTTCTCCATTACTCCTTTCGACCTTGGATTTAAAACAAAACATGAAGATATGGAATGACAATTATTTGGCCTCGCAACCTTAGCAACACTTAATATATATATGCACGGTCCCAACGCCACGCCAATGGACCTTCCCCATCCAACGGCTGGTAGCACGTCGCATGATCTGATGGCAATCGACGGATATCGCACGGTGTAGATGCGTGAACTTTAACTTGCGATGAGATTGGTATCGCAAAACCGCTTTCTCCACGTGTCAGTCGGATAACGATATCGCGTTGTTTTTAAAAAAACAACTTACCACTCTTTTGTTGCGCGATATCACCAGTTACCCCACGCTGGTTTTACTGTTCACTTAAGTCACAGCTCCGCCTCCTACCTTCCAGGTTTCGTCGAGCTCCATCAACACTCTACTCGAGACTTTGCAAGGTTAACGCTCCTTATGAAGACTTGCATCAATACACAACTTTAGTTATTTGGTGAAAGTCTCTGGCATTTGAACTTCCTTAATATGTTGTCCCTCAACAGCTCCTTGGAAATTGCGGATTCAATTCTTCCTCCTCCACTTTCTTGTGATTCTGCTGCAAATTACCACGAATTCTCTGCACCGCAGTTCTGTTAACTGAGCTCGTTCTTGCTCAAGGCCGGTTCCTCTCGGTCTTTACTACACAACTTCCATTATACCAATCGCCTTCAAAAACTTCAGAGATAAAGTCACCTGCGTCCTTCATCAGGAAGGGTCAAAACCCATGTTCCTCCTGTATTATGACTTTGAGAAAGGAATGAGCGACGATTTGGCAAATCGAACCCAATGGCTTCTTACTAATTCTTATCAATACAAGGAAGGAATTATCCTATGGTTGGATCTCTCTCAATTGTATGTGTGCAGAATCCAATCAAAGTCTCTTTCACCCAGAGACACTAAGCCCATCATTCACACTACATTACTCATGCATAATTCGATCAGAGACTACACAAATCGTAGGACTAAGTCCTTCATTCTTACAGGGTCCTACTTCATTGATCCTCATACATTGATTTACGAAATTCGAAGCCCATTTATACAGGACATCGTTTCACTTAATTACGGAGATTATTCACACAGTTAACCACAGAGTTTGGGACATTTTCTACACAGAACTTAATTCGACAATTGCACATACAAGACTGAAACATTTCTTAATTACACAGTGAATTAACTTACAAGTCTTTTAGCTGGCCAGATCTTTGATCAATTGGCCCTTCTCCTCTACTCTATCTCTACGATAGTCCTATGCAGCCTATGCAGTTCTCTCTATGCAGGTCTTGATGCAGGTCTATGCCACAAAGAATTATTTAAACATTTAACAAAAATAGTTTCATATTCCTTCAACGCTCAATAAAACTCTTCAAGTCTCTAACTCTTAGACTAACCCTCTAACAGAAAGAAACGGACTGTCTCTTCCTATGCCCACTAATCATTCGGGCAGTTACATTTTCCTCTACAATTAACTAAAATTACTCAATTATGAATATTTACATGGGGAAACAAAACATGAGACCCCCCTTTACAATTATTTATGTACAAAATTTGTCTTGAGCCTAATGCCCCTGCATCATATCTATATATATATATATAAATTTTTTTTTTTAAATAAAAAAAAACAGTTGGTGCGTTGCAAAAAACAGTCATGCAATAGTACCAGTGCATGCATTTTTATCGCGCATCGCACTCAGCGTGCATGGAAAATGCTCTCGTACCAAAAACGATGGAAATATTTTTCTGCACTGCGTTGATGAAAATATTTTCCCCGGTGCAGATAGATTGGTCAACGCACCGCCTAACAACAATATATGGTCAATGGTGTAGTATTGTAAATGACTGCAGCGTTGACCATGTACTATTGTTGGGTGGGCGGTGCACTGACCTAACTATCCACCTTGGGGCAGATAGTTTGGTCAACTCACCACCCAACAATAGTACATGGTCAAGGGTGCGGTCCTGTAAACGACCACATAGTTGACTATGTAATTCCGTCAGGCAGATGGTGCGTTGACCTAACTATCTGCCCCAAGACGGTTAGTTTGGTCAACACACAGCCCTCCTGACACTAGTACATAGTCAACGATGTGGTCGTTTAAACGACTGCACCGCCATGTTATTTTTTAAATTAGTCACGGTGCACGTTTTTTGGTACCACACTGGAACCCGGTGCGGTTTTCATTAACACTGTTCACGGTGTGGCCTATAAATTTACAGGCATCATCGTGAACGGTGTGAGCCAAATGGCTCGAGTGCACGAGCATAAATTAAAAATAAAATAAAAATTAAACGATTAATTTTAAGTTTTTTCAAAATCTAATCTACTAAAACGTTTAGTTATTGAGAAACAAGTAGAATACCTGTACATTTACACGTCGAGGAGGCATATTTTCTTAGGAATTGAAGAAACCAAATTTTCCCACCATTTTCTAAAATTTGAACTCCACAAGGTGGCCAATGGACAACAACAATGCATGCAATGGGAGCAACGATGGTAGGACACCTCACACAAGACAAACTCACACTGGTGCTTGAGAGGTCTGTAGCACTAAATAAGTAAAAATGACGTTTTTATGACAGGTAATTTTTTATTATTTAACCCTACTTCAGTGTGTGAGGTTTTGAGACACACTGGGCGATAATATCGATGGAGCACTACACTTCATTACGGTGCGTTGCATTACAGAGACGCACCGAGCCTATTTATATGTAGAGCACCGATGTGCGATAGTACTTAGATGCACCAAGCAGGTTTGTACAGAGATCATGGTGTCTTGGTGTGCTAATTTTTAGTACGCACTGGTGTGTTTTCATTAAAATGCACTGGTGCGGTTTATGATGATAAACTCACCGTAAAAAAAACATCAGCAAAAACCTCCACTCACCAACCTCCTCTAGAGACCTTTGCTACAAAAGGATATCTGGGTTATTTTTATAAGGGGTTCCTTAAAAACATCCACTAGAGGGTATTTTCCTTGTACTTTTATAAAGGTTTAAAACATATATTTGGTATCAGAGTAGTTATTAGTTTAGAGGGATGTCTTTTTTACTAAGGGTCTAATTATCTTAAGTCTATGATAAACTTACCTTCAATAGAATATATGTGGTAGTGATTCTTGTATGAAAAATAATGATGATTATTTCTAAGATTGAAATTGAGTAAAATAATGGGAAATGCTTTGAGCTATGGAAGATCAAGATAATAAGTCAGTTATTGACTATGAATATTAAAATTTTAGATGAAATTAAGAAAATTAAATTAGTATGTTTGTTTCGAGATTCATGGGATAGTCTGTTGTAGAAATTGGAAGTAATGTAATTGCATTAATGTTTGATGAAATTTCTTTATACATATTATAAAAATAAACAAAGAATAAAACCATGGATAGTCATAGTATGGGCGACTTATTTGTAAGGGAATGATCCCCTAATAGAAATAAAAATAATTCCTCGACTTGGAGATATAAATATTTAGGAAAATCATTAAGGAAGTGCTATAAATGTAGTAAATTTGATCATTAGGAGAAGGATTATACATCTAAAAGTGTTGATAAAAAGGATGAAGGGATCTAATGACGTTTCTTCCATATAAGGGAAGGGCTTATTAGAGAAAAGAGGGTACATGTACTAAACTTCTTTAAGCACACATGCAAATCATGAAGCATGGTTAATCGACTTGGGTGCTTCTTTTTATATGAATCTCCATAGGGAATTTATATTTAAATATAAAAGGTATGATAGAAATTGTGTTTTCCTATGAAATTACTTGATAGAAAAAATCATAGTAGAAGGAAAAATCAAGTTGATACTCAAGGTTGGAAGAATAGAACACTCCCTATAGTTGTATACATTCCATAGTCATCTAGAAACTTGATATTTGTAAGAAAGATGAGTGATGCAGGTGTATATATTATGTTTAGAAGGGATTCCTAAAATATATTTTGAGGAGCAACGGTGTTTCTAAGGGGAGATCGGTCTAGAAATCTATACAAGTTAGTGGAAACACCACATCGATGGGTGTAATAGTTATGTTGTTCATGAGGGTTGAAATGAATAAGAAAGAACCCCTAGTATATTGATAGAGAATACAATTCCATGACATAAAAAGCTAGGAAATATTAGGGAGAAATTCTTTTGAGCTCTATATAGTAAATGAATGGTAGAATCTATGTCTGATTGCACTCTAGATCCTGATTTTTGTGAATATTGCATATACGAAAATGTAATCAACTAAGATTACCATCAAATGTGATAAGAGAAAAGGTAATTGTAGAGTTAGTAGACAAGCCTTAGGCAAGTGCCATGTCAATCTCTATCCAAGCCACATGTTAACACTAAAACCACTTACTAATCCCTAGATATCGAGTTATATTTTCATATCAAAAAAATCCTTTCACTATACCATTTCATATAATTATATCCTTTTTCTTCCACACACATAAATAGATAGAGGTAACCTAGTCTTAGGATCATAAAATCTTATGTTATACATTGTGTTCATTCTAAAAGGAGGTTTCCCCTTTAAAGTGGACTGCAATTACTAGATTCTCATCATTGTGAAGGTGCATACTTTACAAAATTCGGTACTAACGCATATGACCCTAGGGCTTTGTTGCTTCAAAATGGTTTTGAAATTTTCATGATAGCTACTTTCTAGGAAGTTTTGGATGGTAAATGTTTTATCATAACAAGAAGAGGTCTTACAAAATATCAGGTAAAAATATTAGATTTTTTTTATATATAATTTTAGAGATATACCTTGTGGAAGGTAGGATTTGAGAATGATTTTGAAGTCAATTTAAAACAAGTAATCTTGGGATTTTGTTGTATTTTTTTATCTAAATGGTTTCAAATCGATGAAGTTTTATTAGACTGAGTAGTGATTTAGAGGTACATCTCATAAAAAATTCATAGTTCTATTTGCTACAATTTTGGAGAGATACCCTATGGAATTTAGTTTTTTTTTATTGGTCTTAAAATTAGTCTCAAACAAGTGATCCTAGAAATTGCATTATAATTCTACTTTTAGGAAGATTTAGACCACAAATTTTTGTACTAATTCAAGAGAGATCTAGACATGCATTTGATACAAATTACATATACTACTTCACTATAAGATATACCCCATGGAAGTTAAGGATTGTGAATAGCCCTAAAATTAGTTTCAAATGAGTGATGTTTGAATTTTTGTTGCAGCCTTCTCCTAGAGAATTTTCTGACTGAGAAATATTTAGGGATTTAAGGATACATATTGAAGTAATGCATGTAAATATTTTAGAATCATATTGAAAAAATTGGATATGTGGCATGTTATACCGGTTCACTCTTGGGAATAGACCAAAAAATATGCAAGTTTTGGGAAATTTACATTAATTTTCAATTCGAACATCAAATTTAGGTCAAACTAATGGAATTGTAGAGGAGACATAAATAATATTACACAATTAAATTTAATATTAAGGTTTAGAAGGGCTCATATTTCATTGACACATGAAGACAAATTTTAACCATATAGATAATCTATATTTTACATTTTTGAAAAGTATGCAACTTACAATCGTCATAACCTTTGATTGGAATATCTATTTTTTGTGATTTAAAATTTGTGATAAAGAGAAAAACAGAAGAATTATTATTTACCTACATTGCTCCTATGAGTTCTTCAAAAGTTACTTTAACACTTAAACCTCAAGAAATTTGATTTATTATTCATGAAGAAATAAAGGAGGTCCAATAAAAGGTAACGAAGTTGGAAAGTTAGTTGTCTCTAATGCAAGGATTAGGTAAAAATTAGAAACAAAATATGAAGGAAAACAAGGAGGAAATACAAAATTATGTCAAGGAATAAATAGAAAAATATATAAGGAACCATTACAAAAATTTATAAAGGAAGACATGCAAAAACGGAATGAAAAGACACAAAAATACAAAAATTCCATGTAAAAGGTTCTTTTGGAGAAGCTTATAAAAACAGATTGAAAGATCCAAGGAATTAGGAAAATAATAATAAAAAAATATGTTGGAACTAAATCACATATGCGGGTTTTTTATCACAATTTGAGAGTAGAAATATTGAATCACATAATCATAATCATGTTTTTTCACTCCATGATCCACACCATCAAGGCTACAAGTTAGAACTAAGGAACAATGATGGTTCTCAAGCTTCTATGGTCATTAATTGAAGAATAGAAATTCGGATTAATACTGTGGATAATCTGAATTTCTATTCTTCAACTAAGGAACCACTTCATTCTGAAGATTGATAAGAGGTATTTTTAGGTTAAGAATTATATAACTTGGATATTCTAGATGGAACAATACTTTTGCATACACCAAGTGAGATCCTTACAAATAGTAAATATTGCATCTATGCTTTTAGAAAAATATCAACTCATGTGCTATAAATGGCTTTGCAAAAGGAAAAATTCTTCTATTTTATATTGTCCCATTTTTATAGAGGAATTTATAGCACTTTATATGTATTTTAAGAACAATACATTATTTAGTAAATTGGTAAATATTTGACAAAAAATTCTAGTTACAAAGAAAATTCAAAGTTCCAAAAGTTGAGTATCTAGGTAAAGGACATTTTACAGGATAGTTTGTTAGACCTAGTTATTAGAATATTAAAATAAGGCTTCCAACATGAGGTAGGTCTCCTTGATATTAAATCCCTAGTGAATTTTATATAATGAAACTAGGTTTTGTCTTCATAATTATCATTGTACTTATGTCATTATATATTTCATGTTAAAAGGAAAAGAAGGAAAATTTGTTTTATTTTGCAAAGCATGGGTTTCATGCTCAAGTCAAATTGTTGTTTGGGTCAAATGCGTTCTTCATGCTTCTAGCGTTTATTTTTTCAAAATAATATTTTTCATGAGTCATTCTATTGTACTTGAGTCAAGTCCCATTTGGAATTTTGAAATAAGCAAGAAAAATAATTTTATTTGTGTCAAAATTGTCAATTTTATCCCCACAAGACCAAGTCAGCTCTCGAAGGGACCTATTCGACCTCCTAGATGTGTGTAAATATAGTGCAACTCATCCTCATTTGGATCATATTATGAAAGTTTGATTTATGTGCCAAGAAGTTAGAGAAAACTAGTGAAATACAAGAGAAAAAATGTTAAATTCAAAGGAGAGAGAGTGAGGATCAAATAAGGAAGAATTTTTCTAAACATACAAAGATTCTGCCCTAGTTTTTTTCACACGTGCAAAATTGCAGGAGTTGTAGGGGATGAATATTGTATACTTAATTGCAGGGGCCAAAAATGTAAAGTTTGAGGAAGTTTGTAACTTTGGAGAGCTTTGACTATTTTTGACTTGAGTTGACTTTGACATGTTGGAAGAGCTTGGCAGGAGCGATGACTTGGGTTTTATGGGAGGTCTTTTTCTTGGATTTTGGGTCTTGAATTTCTCACTTTGATCTGATTATATAAGCAGAGAATACTTGACTAGGTTTTCCCCCTTTTGGGATTCTTCCCTATCTTGGAGCCTAGATCTTGTGTTCCATTTCATTTTGTGATCTTCGTAGTTTATGGTTTTGGTAAATTCTCTTTAAAAAAGGACACATTAAAAGTATAATAAGCCAACATATATTCACAAGAAATTATCAAGTAAAGAGAAATCAACCCAAATTGGCTTCCCTATTGATTTCTCAATAGAGAATTCTTTCAATTTGTTAAGGAAAGTTGAAAGTAAAAATATAGCTACTAGAATGGTGGTCTCTAACAACTATAAATAATGCCATGCTCCTTCTCGTAACCTCAGTCAACAAAGAATGTTGATACCTTAGTAGGTGGAGGAAATATGACCAAAGGCAATATGTTTCAACTATGATAGTAAATAGGTTTATTCTCTCTTTTAAGGTACATGGTTCATGACATATGGTAAACAAAATTAGGTAATACTATCATCAAGTGCTACAAGTGGAAAGGGAATTTAGAGTTAATACATAATGGCGTGTTTATACTTATGAATATTGTATCATTAATAAAATTTGTGTATTATGTTTCATTCATAGATGCATTCTCAAGGAACACATGGATTTATTTTGTCCAAAAGAAATGTAATGTGTTTGGTAAATCTAATGCGTTTAAGGCTTTTATTGATAATTACAAAAATAATAAAATTAAGCTGTTGAGGATAGACAATACTGGAGACTTCTATGGAAAGGAGTTTAAGGAATTCTATAAGAAGTTTGTTATAGAAACATAAAATATTACTCCATATACACCTAAATGGAATGGTTTTGAAGAAGAGGTATTTGATACTACATTTTACCTAAAACAATCAACCTCAATAGTGCTAATAGAAAATAACCTACATGGAGACATTGACGAGCACTTTATAAACCCCCTGTTCACCCAATATCTCCTTGTTAATACCTATATGGAGTTATTGGATTTATATTATGATATTTTTATGTAGGGTATATCTTTTAATTGTACCCTTTCATTATATATGTAATCCTTATCTCCTATATATGTACCAAGGAGAAATAGCCTTAGAATCATCATATATTACCTCATACACTGTGTTCATTATAAATGGAGGTTTCATGGTTGTTGTAGACTATAACTATTGGCTTCTTATCACTGTTTAGGAATGTGTTCCATAACATTTGGCATTAAAGCATACAAACCTAAGGTTTTGCTGCTTCAAATGAGTCATCATGGAATACTCACTATAGCTTGTTTTATGGAATATTTATAAAAATGAAAATTTTAAGAGATTGAGTAAATATATTAGAGTAAATCTTATCGAAATTAGGATATTTTATGAGTCATTAAATCCATTTCAAACAGGTGCTTTTGGAAGATGTTTTGTAGCTTTCTCCCATGGCAGTCTTAGAATGTAAATTTTTTAAGAATATGAGGAGAGGAAATAAGGACCCTTACGTAAACATTTTATAATCATATTTAATGAATTTTACACATAGGACACTAAACAATTTTTCTCTTTGGAAGAGGCCAAAAATAAAAAGGTTTTTGGAAAGTTACCATAAATTTCACTATGTACATCAAATTTTTCTTTCACTCATGAAATTGTAGAGAAGAAATATACAAGTATTACAATAATAAAATTTATATTTAGATGTGATTAAAATTTACAGATATAATAGGAAAAAGGTTAGCTGTCTAGATAGTCTACAAATTATGGTTTCAGAAGGTACATATTGGCATAATTGTTGATTATAATGTTTATTTTTGGTGATTAAAAAATTATGATAGAGAGGAAAAGAGGAGAATTATTATTTACTCATATGGCTATTGATGGTTATTTAAAATTTAATTCTCCACCATAGCCTCTAGAAAGCTCATGCATGACTCATGAATAAATAGAAGATTTATAGTATTGTGTGTCCAAATTAGAATGTCATGTGTCACGTATGGAACAAAGACATAAGGAAAACAAGGAATAATAAATTTGTTAAATGATAAAGTTTAAAATAAAATTATCAAATAAGTAGCAATATATATTGAAAATTGGAAACTTATATCATTACAAACCAAAATTATAGGTGAATCTATTGTTAGTAGTTTAAATAGATGATATTCAAAATTTACAAGGGTTCATTAATTAGGTTAATCTTACCTCTATCATTTGAGTAGTTAAGATAACCTTAGTTTGGTCATTGATGGGTTTTTTGTTGGTGGCTTATGGGCATATGGTATTCGATGTGATGAAGCTTATTTAAATAGTTGAGGAATTTTGATATATGATATTTCATGTATCTCGGTAGCTTAGATAATGAAATAATATATCCTCATTAGGTGTTTTTTTTCGCTTTCAAGTTCTTCCAAGATAGATCTATAAGAATTATAAAAACATATGAATGTTTTTTTTCCTCTACGTTTATATAAAGAATCTATGCACATTTCTTTATCATAAAGGTTTAAAACTTACATTTGGTATCAAATAAGTTATTGGTTCAAGGGGATTCCTTTGTTACTAAGGGTCAAATTATCTTAAGTCTATGATAAACTTGGCTTCAACACAATATTTGTGATGGTGATTCTTGTGTGAAAAATAATGATAAGTAGTTCTAATATTGAAACTGAGTAATTTAATGGGAAATTATTTGATCTATGGAAGCTCAAGATATTAAGCCAGTTGCTGTCTATGAATACTAGATGAAATTAAGTGAATTAATTTATTATGTTTGCTTCCAGATTCGTAGGATAGTCTAGTTGTAGTTATTGGAAGTAATGCAATAGAATTAATGTTTGACGACATTGATTTATCAATTTTATAAAAATAAATTATTTTGAAAACCATGGATAGCCAAGAGTATAGATGTCTTATATTTCATAGGATGTTCCCCTGGTAGAAATAAAAATAATTTCTCGACTTGGTGATATAAATATTTAGTAAAATCATTAACGAAGAGCTAGCAATGAAGTAAATTTGATCATTAGGAGAAGGATTAAATATCCAATATTTTGATAAAAGGGAGTAAGGAATCTTATTACGTTTCTTCCATAGATAGGAAGGCCTCCTTAGAGAATAGAAGGGACGTGCACTTGCCTTATTTAAGCACACATGAAAACCATGAAGCATGGTTAATAATCTTAGGTTCTTGATTTTATATGAATCCCTAGAGGGAATGATTATTTAAGTATAAAAAGTATTATATAATGTTGTTTTCCTATGAGATGAATCAATAGGAAAAATAATAAGACGAGGAAAAATTAATTTTCTACTCAAGGTTGGAAGGATTAGAACACTCCCTATAGTTGTAGACATTACATAGTCAACTAGAAACTTGATATATTTAAGAAATATGAGTGATACAGGTGTATATACTATGTTTATAGGGGAAGCCTACAATATATTTTGAGGAACAATGGTGTTTCCAAGGGGATTTTGGTCTATGTTATGAAACTAGCTCCAAAAATAGAAGAAAAGAGAGATCAACACCTTAGAAATCGACCACTTTGAAGGGGAAACCTCATTTACATTACATAAATGAACAATTCTTGGATGATACAAATGAAAAAACCCCCTTCTATATATAGGAGTAGTCGACCTAACAATAATAATGTAAGGGCATAATAATAACAATATGGGGGTTATAGGGGTACAACAATAAAAATAAGGGGGCTCAGTAATAATAATAAGTGACTACACTAGTAATATAGGGACCTAACATGCCCCTCTCCTTCAAAAAAGTGTTGTCCTCAATGCTTGAGTAGCTCTAGATGCTTCTGTATAAAATTCTGATACCGCCATGTAGAATCTTCAGTGGGTAAGTTCTTCCACTTTATGAGATACTATGAAATTGATCGATTTCGTAACTGTCGAGTTCTTGCTTTATGACTGCTTCAAGTTCCAATATTATTTTTCCTTCCTCATCAATTTTTGGAAATATTGTTTGAACTGGAAGTGTGTCACCTATAACCTTCTTTAAGCATGAAACATGGAAAACTGGATGCACTTGTGAAGAAGCAGAAATATCCAATTTATATGCCATAGTACAAATCTTTTGCAACACCATGTAAGGGCCATAGTACTTTGGCAGTAATTTATTATCCTTCTTAGCTTTCTTGAGGGACATTTTTTTATATGGTTGTAACCGTAAAAATACCTAGTCTCCTACATCAAAACTTCTCTCGCTATGATGTTGATCTGCCTGTTTTTCATTCGATTTTGCACCAAATTTAGGTTATCCTTTAAGAGTTGGACAACTTGTTTTTGATGCTCGATGTGATATTCCACTACTTGAACCTTAGACTTTTCTCTTGAAGATGATGTGATGAATGGTTGATGATATCCATAAAGTGCCATAAATGGGGTAGTTTTTGTTGTAGTATGGAAGGAAGTGTTATACCACCATTCAGCTAGAGGTAACCACTTGACCCATTGTGTTTTCTTATTAGATACAAAACAATGAAGATATCATTCCAATTATTTTTTCACTATCTCCGTTTGACCATCAGATTGAGGATGATAAGATGAGCTATGAGCTAATTGAGTACCCAAACAAGAAAAAAATTTCATCCAAAAATTTCCAATAAAATGGGATCTCTGTCACTTACAATAATCTTTGGGTCTCCATGTAGCTTTTGAATTGTTTCCATAGATGCAGTAGAAACTATACTTGCTTTAAATGGACGAGATAATGCACAAAAGTGTGCATACTTGGTAAGTCTATCAACTACCACCATGATGACATATTTCCTTCGGACGTAGGTAAACCTATAATAAAATCCATTGAAATATCCTCCCGATGTTGACTCAGAATGGATAAATGCTTTAGAAGACCGGGGGTCTTAATTGTCTCAACTTTATTTTGCTGGCAAACCAAACATTTTGCCACAAAATTTTGAGTATCATATTTAAGGCCATCCCAACAAAATTCTTTCTTCACCCTGTCTTAAGTTTTTAAAAATCTTGAGTGTCCTCCTAAAGGAGAAGCGTACAATGCCGAAAGAATATTTTGTTTTAGTTGGGAATTCTTACAAAGATATAAGCGATATTTGTACCATAAGGAATCATTTTTCCAACTAAATGTATCAGATGTACTAGGATCTTGCTACAACTTTTGAATGAGTGTCCACACTTCTTCATCCTTCTTCCATTCATCCCTTGCTTCAGTTATCCAATCTAGTTGGATAATAGAAATGGCACAAATCAATGCTTCCACCTCTTCATCATTTCTTGAGAGTGCATCTGCAACAAGATTTAGCTTCCCTTTTTTGTAGATGATTTCAATGTCATAACCTAACATATTTGTGACCCATTTTTGTTGCTCTTCTAAAGATAGTGTTTCTTCCAAAAAGTGCTGAAGACTATCATGATCCACTTTTACCTTGAAGTATCTTCCCATTAGGTAAGATCGACATTTCTTTAGTGCATGTAGTATTTCCAACATTTCCTTCTCATAAATAGCTTTCTATAAATACTTTCCTTTGGTTGGATGAATTTCAAAAGCAATGGGCCTTCCTTCTTGCATTAAAACATCACCAATTCCATTTCATGAGGCATCACATTCCACAATAAAGGTTTTTCTGAAGTGTAGCATAGCTAAGACCGGTGCTAGGCACATTTCCTCTTTAAGATGTTCAAAGGCATTATTTTCTTCATGAGTCCATGAAAATGCATCTTTCTTCAATAATGTTGTTAGAGGTGTTTATATTCTCCCATAATTCTTAAAAAAATTACGATAATACCCTGTTAACCCGAGAAATCCTCGTAAGTGCTTTATGGTTGTGGGGACTTTCCATTCCTTAACTGCTTTAATTCTATTAGGGTCTATCTTAACACCCTTGTGAGATATAATATGACCTAGATATTCCACCTATTTTATGCCAAAGAAACATTTGGAGGTTTTTTCATACAATTGTTTCTCCTCTAGCAGTTTGAGTACCCTATCCACATGTTGAACATGATCCTTCCAAGACCTGTTGCAAATTAGTATATCATCAAAAAATAATAACCAAATTTTTCTAAGGAAGAGTTTTAAAATGGAATTCATCAACCCTTGAAATGTAGAGGGTGCATTGGTAAGGCCAAAAGGAATGAACAAAATTTCATAATGACTCTCATGAGTTCGAAATGTTGTTTTTGGAATATCTTCAGTCTTCATTCTAATTTGATGATATCCTGAACGAAGATCCAACTTGGTAAAATAAATTTCTCCATGTAATTCATCCAATAATTAATCAATCACAGGAATGGGAAATTTATCTTTAATAGTGAGCTTATTGATCTCCTTATAATCTGGACACATGCGCGATGATCCATCCTTCTTGTGCACCAATACTACTAGAGCAGAGAAAGAACTTTGACTAAGTTGAAGTATACCAGCCTCTAGCATTTATGCAATTATACGTTCGATTTCGCTCTTTTGGACATAAGGATATCTGTAAGGCCTGATGTTTGGAGGAACACTTCCTGGAATCAAATGAATAGCATATCATGATCACGAATAGGTGGGAGTCCTTTGGGAGTTTCAAACACCTTGGAATGATTATCCAAGACTTTTTGGATATTTGGAGAAATAGATGATTTTGATGTTGTAACTTCTAGTGAGCATAATTGTGCAATTACTCCTTCTTCTTTTTATTCGAAAGAATTTTCATGACATTAGAGCTTATTATCTTTCCCATCTTCCCTGCAATACCCCGTAATTTGACTTCCTTTCCTTCCGAAAAAAAATTCAAGAAAATTTCATGAAAATTAAAAGATACCATCCCTAAATATTGCAACCATTGTACTCCTAGTACAACATCCTCACCATCCATTGGAATCAAAAGAATTGGACTAATAAATACATATTCCCCCATGGTTAGCTTGATATTATGGCATTTTCCAGAGTAATTTAGAGTTCCTCCATTTGCAACCATCACTTAAAATTATGGTGCTGGGTATAGGAAGCAATTCAATTCCTTGGCTACCTTAAAATGAATAAAATTATGGTTAGTACCCGAATCAATCAACACTATTACCTTTTTCTTCTTGATATGTCCTTCTATCTTGAGAGTTTGAGGAGTGGTAATTCCTGCCAATGCATTACACGATATGGTCAGGCTGATTTCTTCTTTCTCTAGGGTTGGTTCCTGGTATATATCCTCTTCTTTTGAAGTGTCTTTGTCATTTTCTTCCTCCTCTTCACAATCTATGTAAAATAATTTCTTCTCAACACACTTATGACCTTTAGTGTATTTTCTATTGCAACTGTAGCAAAGCCATTTTTCTCTTTTTTCTTCCAATTGTTGTGGTGTCAACCTTGTAGGTTGTGAAAGTATAGGAGTAGCAACACTTCCATCTTTATAGATGTGAGTGGTAGGCTTCCTTGTCGCCATTATTTTACATTTAGTTTTTCTTATCAACCTAAATTCCTTCTCCAATGAATTAGGTTCCCAAAGGTGAACCTTGTGTTGGATGTTATCCTTTAAAGTCCCTATGAAGACATCAATCTTGTATTCCTCTAGAACATCAGTTACCCTTATATTCAATTTTTGAAATTCTTCAATGTGATCCACCACTGAACCCTTTTGTTTGATATTTATAAATTGGCTAAAGAAGATGTGTCTCTTTGTATCCTGATATTTCGTTATCATTTCCTCCGTAAAAATTGACCAAGTGACAATAGTTTTATGGGAGCAAAGCCATTGATACCATACAAATGTATTTTGTTCTAAATATAAAGTTGCAATGCGAACCTTTTGTGTGTTTTTCACATTATTGAGATCAAAATATTGCTCCATCTGTAGCATCCATGTTATGGGATAACTAGCATCAAACATCCTCATATCGATCTTTGGAATATGGTGGGTCTTCAATCCAACATTCGAGTTTATGAACTCATGATTAAAATTTATTTTGTTCTCATTATGAGTTTCCTCTATTATATTTTAATCATTAGGAACCATTTCTTATATCAACTTTGTTAAACCTTCCTTCAAACCTTCCATGTCTGTTATTAGATAATTGTTCATGTCTTCCATGTTGTCTTTCATTTTTTCTTCGATCTTAGCTTCCATGTCCTCCATGCCATTCTTCAAACTATCCATCATGCCTTTCTTCAAAACATCCCTATTAGCTTCCATTCCCTTCTTTAAACCATCCATATTAGCTTCCACACCTTTTTTCAAAAATTCCATTTCATTTTTTTTTACTCTTTGCGAGAGCGAAATTTGGTGCACTTGCTCTTGTAATTTTTATATATCATGTTGCACTTCTTCATCTTCATGAGTCATAGTAGAGTATTCTGAGGGCTTAATGTATATTGAATTATTTTTAGGGGGAATTTTAAAACTCAATACTAATATCTATGCTTCAATATGCCCTTGGAATCACTTCAAACTGATTTTTCAAACAAGACTTATGCAATTTGAAAAAAAATGCACACCTTTTTCTTGCTTTTAAGGAGTTCAATATTGAAACTGAATTATCTCTGTTATTTTGGATCTTAAATATCTAAAATTTGGTCCTATAGTATACCTCTGAATCTTCTTTCGAATGCCACAAGTATGACCTGATTTTTATGCTTCAAGTAAAAGTTATGCCCAATCTCCCACAATGACCTAATTATGGATTGCTTCAGTAGAGTGAAATTGTACGGCGCGCCACGTGTTACTGTTTCCTCCTTAGGCTTTGAAAATTATATACAAAGAACTAAAATCCATGTAATTTCAGCCACTTTTTACAGAATTTGAATTTGATGGTCAAAGAGAGAGTTATGACGATTTTACCAAGCTCACCTCTTTTAGATGAAATTCAAGAGCCTGCAAAAACCCTAACTTCCACAGATCCTATCTCCGAAAATATTGCGAACCAAGATCTGAAATTTTTACACTAAGTTCCTCAAGATTTTGGCTTCGTTTCTTAAATTTTTTAGCTTCTGAACCTTCATATAAAAATTTTTATAGTGAAAATTCCACGATGACCTGTTTGGAGCAGTGAAACCCTAGAATCCAAAGCTTTGATACCAAATGTTATGAAACTAGCTCCAAAAATAGAAGAAAAGAGAGATCAACGCCTTATAAATCATCCACTTCGAGGGGGAAACCTCCTTTACATTACATAAATGAAAAATTCTTGGATGATACAAATGTAAAAACCTCCTTATATATATAGGATTCCACGGGGTCACAATATAATCCTAGCCAACCTAACAATAATAATGTAAGGGCACAGTAATAAGAATATGGGGGTTACAGGGGTACAAAAATAACAATAAGGGGGCTACAGTAACAAAAATAAGGGACTGCACTAGTAATATATGAACATAATAGTCTAGAACTCTATACAAGTTAGTGGGAAGCACCATACGAATGGGTGTAATGGTTTAATTTTTCATGAGGGTGGAAATGAAGAAGAAATATCCCCAAGTTTCTTTATCATAAAGAAAATGTTATGACATCAAAGACTATGACATATTAGGGAGAATGACTTCTGAGCTCTATATAATAAATTAATGGTAGAAGTTATGTTTTATTGCATGCTAGATCTTGATTTTTGTGAATATTTCACATATGAAAAACATAATTAGCTAACATGAACATCAAATTCAAGAAGAGAAAAGGGAATTTTAGAGCTAGTATACAAGCCTCAGGAAATTTCCATGTTAAGCCCTAGCCAAGCCACATGTTAACAATAAAAACCATTATTAATCCCTAGATACTAAGTTATATTTTCATATTAGAAAGAACCTTTCACTATACCATTTTATTATAATTATATCTTTTTTCTCCCACAAAAACACAAACATAGAGGAGACCTAGTCCAAGGATCATAAAATATTATATTATACATTGTGTTCTTTGTAAAATGAGGTTTTCCATTTAAATTGGAATATAATGATTAGATTCTGATCTTTTCTAAGGTGCATACTTCATAATATATGGTATGAAAGCATATGAACCTAGGGCTTTGTTGATTCAAAATAGTTTTGGAATTTTCACGTTAAGTTTTTTCAAGGAAGTTTTGGATGGTGAAATTTTGAACACAACAAGAAGAGGTCTCAAGGAATATCTAGTATAACTATTAGATTTGGCTTTTCTATAATTTTAGAGATATAACTTGTTAAAGGTAGGATTTGAGAAAGATTTTGAAATCAATTGTAAACAAGAAATCTTGGAAATTTTGCTGTAATTTTTTATCTAAAGGGTTTCAAACCTTGAAGTTTTATTAGGTTGAGTAGTGATCTAGAGGTACATCTCATACACATTTCATATTTTCGTTTGCTATAATTCTGGAGAGATACCCTATGGAATTTATGGTTTTTTATTGGTCTTAAAATTAGTCTCAAGCTTGAAGTGATCCTAAAACTTTTAGTATAATTCCTTTTTTAGGAATATTGAGACCAATTTTTTTTGTACTAATTAAAGAGAGATCTAGACATCCATTTGATAAAAAAAAAATTATGCTATTTCAATATAATATATACCCCATGGATTTTAAGGATTGTGAATAGTCTTGAAATTAGTTTAAAATGAGTGATATTTGAACTTTTGTTGTGACTTTCTCCTAGAGAAGTTTTTGACTAAGAAATCCTTACAAATCCTAAAAGGTATACTAACAAAATACATTTAAACATTTCAGAATCATATTTAGAAAATTGTATATGTGGCATGCTATACAAGTTCACTCTTGGGAAGAGACCAAAAATATGTAGTGTTTGTGAAAGTTACCATAATTTTCACTTTGAACATCAATTTTTTGTCAAAACAGTGGAATTGTAGAGAGGCCATAAATAATAACACACTATCGAATTTTAGATTCATATTCAGAAGGCCTTGAATTTCATTGAGACATCAAGATATGTTTTAGCCATCGATATAATCTATAGTTCACATTTTTTAGAAGTATGTAACTTACAATAGTCATAACCTTTGATTGGAGTATCTATTTTTAGTGATTGAAAATATGTTGAAAAGAGAAAAAAGAGAAGAATTATTATTTACTCGCATGGATCCTAAGGGTGCTTCAAAATTTACTTCAAAATTTAAACCTCGAGTAGGCTCATTCATTATTCATGAAGAAATAAAGGAGGTCGAATACAAGGTAAAAAAGTTTGAAAGTTAGTTTTATCAAGTGCAAGGTTTAGGTAAAAATGTGAGGCAAAAGAAGAAGGAAAATAAGGAAGAAATAAAAAATTATGTCAAGGAATAAAAATAAAAATAAAAATATCAAAGAATCATCAAAAAAATTCAGAAAGGAAGAAGTACAAACATCCAAGGAAGAGATATAAAAATAGATAAATTCCACATAAAATCTAATTTTGGAGAGGCTTTTAAAAACATATTAACAATACCAAGGAAATCAGGAAAAAAAGAATACAAAATATGTTGGAAATCAATCACATATGAGGGGTATTTGATCACAATTTGAGAGTACAAATATTGAATCACATAATCATAATCATGTTTTTTCACTCCATGATCCACATCATCAAGGCTACAAGTTAGCATGAAGGAACCACTTCATTATAAAGATTGATAAGAGGGATTTTGAGGTTAATAATTCTATAAATTGGATATTCTATATGAAGCAATACTTTGGCATACACCAAGTGACATCCTTACAAAAAATAAATATTGCATCCTTCTTTTAAGAACATGATCAACTCATGTGATATAAATGGATTTGAAAAATGAAAATATCTTCTATTGTATAATGTCCCAATTTTATAGGGGAATTTATAGCAATTTATATTTATTTTAAGAATAATACATTCTTTAGTAAATTGTTAAATATTTGGAAAAAAATTCTAGTTACAAAGCACATTCAACAATTCCAAAATTTGAGCATTTGGGTAAAGGACATATTAGAGTATTATTTGTTAGACCTATTTATGGTAATATTAAAATAAAAATTCTAACATGATGTAGGTCTCTTGGATGTTATATCCCTAGAGAATGCTTTCAATTTGATAGGGAAAGTTGAAAGTAAAAATATGGCTACTTGAAGGGTGGTCTCTGACAACTATATAGAACATCATGCTCCTTATCCTAACCTCACTCAACTAAGAATGCTCACACCTTAGTAGGTGGAGGAAAGAATACCAAAGGTAATATGTTTCAACTATGATGATAAATACAATAAAGGGAATAAATACCATGAGAAAAAATTATTCTATATTGACGATGTATGGCTCTCATCATGTTTTGATTTATAAATGAATGGGAAATGAATATATGGCCTAATAGATGATAATGCAACTAATGTGATAAGGTAATAATGCTTCTTAGAGAATATCAAATAAATATGAAACCCATATGCTCATATAAGTTGTTTAAACCATTATATTACATATGAGTGACATGTTTGACGAAATGCATGTCATGGCTAGTAAGGTTCCAATAAATTCCTTGATCAAGTGATTTCATTTACATCATTATTCCAATATTATCTTTTATTTTTGGAAGTTTCATGGAGTTCTAGGCAGTGACATGAGCTCTTGGCCTGACAAAGTGGCACAAAAATAGATGTCATAGGCTCTGAAATACTTGGAAAAGTCCCCAGTCACATGCATGCTCATGCTATGCAAGCGGCTAGAGGGTTCTAGTCACACTCTTTCCCATATCAAGGGAGTGAATAGGGGATTTATGCACTAAAAGGTTATTTTGTTTTAGGGAATAGTCATCTGAAACATTTGGATGGATCCTTAGTGTCATGTAGCAGGTGTAGAAGGTTTGTGTAGTTGCGTGGTGTCTGTTCCACTTCCTTAAGGTGACCTAAGAGGTTGAATTAGATCATAGTAGCCTCTCGTCGCATGTTTACCCCGGTTGGATGGTTACTTGGGTAGATGTGGGAGGGTGTTATAGAATAGTATCAGAGCATGGCTCACCCCTTAGACTGGATGGGTACTATGTGTTGGTAATGCATTCATGTCAATTTCACATGTTTTGCTCATCCTTGTGGTCTATATGCTTGTTGCATATGTATTGTGTTAGCCATGGTTGTAGTGATTTCACCATGTAAGATTTGATGGTATTGTCTTGGAATGTGTTTTCATGAGTGTATCATTGGTTATGTGTTGTTTATGCTTACATGTTGTTAGTGTAAATTGCTATGGTTATTTTTTTCATGCATGAGATCAGGGTATGTGATTGATATGGCCACACATTGATGACTGGACTTTGGTTAGAATGATAACTATATGTTGACATATCTATATGGTATACAATTCTATACATCTATATTTTTTAATGATTATGTTTATACATCTATTATGTTGATTTGGTTGATCTTCCAGATGAGATATCCTCGCCGAATTATGCTAATGTAAGTTGGTTTGTTTATGATTTGGTTTAGCTGACACAAGATGCCTTGAAGGAAATAAATCAAGACGAATAGAAAGATGGTAGATTACAGTTCATGAGACTCTGGTGATGGATAATATGAGCAGCATGGTGGGCAATCTCCTGACTTGGAAGACATATTGAGAATATTGAAGGCATAAATAAGGAGTTGTAAGGCAGAATCATATAGGCACAAGAGAAACAAGAAGAGGTTAATGCAATAATCCTTCTGAGTTTTTCAAAATTGTAGTGACAAGGGCCACTTTTGGTCAGCCATGGGAAGGAGGAAAAAAATGTTGGGGCATATGGAAGTCGATATAATGGTGGGCACATGTCAAACAAAAATGACATAGTTAGAGATGGCATATTTTTGGATACTCTAGATATGAGAGCTGATGGATACATGTACTATACTAGTTCTCGTTCTAACGGGAATTATGATCGTCACCGTTATCATCCTTATAGGAGGAGTTATAGAGGATACTTTCCAAATGAGTTTAAGAAAGAAAAGCCACCTATGTTTGATGAAGAGTTGAAGAGGATGGAAGATGCAAAGGCTTGGAAACTTGGGATGAAGAAGTTCTAAGAGTTTCATAATTACACATATAATATGAAGTCTAGAGTATCTATCTTCATCGTGAAATGTAAAGTAGGTATCTGGTGGGAAGATGTGAAGTGGGTCAGAGAAATTAAGACAAAGGACTTGAGTTGGCATGAGTTCAAGAGGCTTTTTCAGGAAGAACTAATTATCATAAATTTACTATGATATTAAAGCCGAAGAATTATATGAGCTAAACATGGTACCAATGATATATTAAGAGTATACGACTAAGTTCCTAGAGCTATTGAGATATGTACTATATCTTCAAGATAAGAAGGATAAATTTCAATGATTTGTCACTGGATTTCCATTAGAATTTCAAGATCGGATTGAGTATGTTGAGCCTCAGTAACTTGAGGTTATTGGGAAGTTGAAGCATTGCTATGAGAAGTCAAAGCATAAGAATGAATCTCATCAAGGATGGAAAGGGAAAGAAAAATATAAAGGTAAAGGTAAATGGAAACCAAAAAGAGAAAGTCCTCAAAAAGTAGAAGAAAATGAAAATGTGGAACCATAAAAGAAGTTCAATGTAGACAGATAGGAACATGGATCATAATAGCAACATAGAGGTGATGGTATATGACGGTTGGAGTGTTGGACACGTGGCAAAGAAAATCTCAAGAGAGATTTTATGCAGAATCAGGGTGTAGGCCTTAGATCTATAGTGCACAGGAGGTGTAGACTGATGGGGAAGTTAGTATGAGTATTCCTTGTATCTATGCAACATTTCATAATAGGGAGGAAGACCATTAGGAATCTATCAGTGAGATGGATGGTAATATTTGTGATCAAGTTTTTTATATTTTGATTGACCCTGGATCTAACTATAGTTATGTTAACCCTAACTTGGTGGATACGTGTGGTTTGAATAATGACATGCATGCAAAATCTTGGTTAGTGAATTTGGCTACAGGTACAAAGATTTTTTTTAATCATTGGGTAAGAGCTTGTGAATTTTATTTGAATTGCATGTATACATCAAAACATTTGAATGTGTTTCCCTTGGAATCATATAGTATGATTTTGGATATGGACTAGTTATATATTAACAAGACTAAGGTGGATTGTTATGATAAATTCATTAAGTGCATGGATGAAAATAGAGAGAAGATAATATTAAAAGTAAGAAGAAAGAAACATCAGTTAGGATGGTGAAAACTACATAGTAAAAGCGCAGTTGCCAAAAAGGGTGTGTGTTATTTGTAGTGCATATTTCTAGTGAAAAAGATAAGGAGGATGAGGATGCAGAAGTGTTGAGTAGGTACCCGATATTGTAGCAGTTCAATATGTGTTTCTAGAAAATATCCCAAAGTTGCTGCCTCATAGAGAGGTATATTTTTCTATCGAGTTAGTAGCAGGGGAAACAACAACATCAAAGGTACGTTACAGGATGAGCACGCCGAAGTTGGTAGAGCTGAAGTTGTAGTTGAAGCAAATTCTTGATAAGGGATACATTCGGCCAAGTGTATCGCCTTGGGGTAAATCGATATTGTTTGTGAATAAGAAGGATGGAACTCTCAGGTTATGCATTTATTACATGCAGTTGAAAAAGGTGACCATGAAGAAAAGGTATCAATTTCCGAGGATTGACGACTTGTTTGATCAGTTGACGTGATCAAAATTTTTCTCAAAGATTGATCTGAGATCCAGATATCATCAGGTACGCATTAAAGGAGAGGATATTTACAAGACGCATTTCTGGACTAGGTATGGGAATTATGAGTTTTTTGTAGTTCCATTCAGTTTGACTAATGCTCCAACTATCTCTATGCGCTTGATGAATAGTTTGTTGAGTCTATATCTAGAAAAGTTTGCTATTGTATTCATTGGTGACATTTTGATACATTCTGGGAATGAGGAAGAGAATGATGGGAATTTAGAAACAATATTGAGATTATTGAGAGAGCATCAGTTGCATACCAAGATCAGTAAATGTAGTTTATTTTAGATAGAGGTACATTACTTGGGACATGCGGTTTCCAAGGAAGGCATAACAATATATATGGAAATGATAAGAGATATCATGGAGTGGGAAGCTCCTATAAATGTGGAAGAGGTAATATCATTCACGGGGTTAGCAGGTTACTGTAGGAGGTTCATCAGTAACTTCCCTTGGATTACATATCCCATTGCGTCATTACATAGGAAAGGTAATAAATTTGAATGAACAGAGGAATGTGCAACAAGCTTTGAGAAGTTAAAACAATTGTTTACAAATGCTACATTGTTAAATATTGCAGATCCGGACAAAAAATTTGTAGTATGTAGAGATGATTTCAAGATGGGACTTGATGGATTCCTAATGCAGGAAGGGCATGTAGTGTTCTATGAGTCACGGAAACTAAATGAGCACGAGTAGAATTATCCGACACATGACCTTGAGCTAGCAGTGATCATCCATGCATTGAAGATGTGGAGGAACTATCTTCTTGGCAGGAGGTTTGTACTGATGAGTGATCATAGTGGTTTGAGGTATATATTTTACCAACCAAATCTGAATGCCATGAAATCTAGATGGTTGGCCACGATCAATGAGTTCAGCTTTGAAACCAGGTATATCAAAGGTAAAGAGAACACAGTTGCAGATGCTCTTAGCAAGTGGCTATAGGTGAATCATATAAAAAATATGAGTTCCTATGGGATGGATATAGAAGAGAAGATCTTGCAATCAGGTTAGCAGGATGTGAGGTATATGGAGCTTAGGCACAGATTGTAGAAGAGTACAATAAAACATATAGGTACAAGTGCAAGAACACACAATGTGGAATATTGTCTTACAACAAATGGATTGGTCATGTTTAGAGACAGGATATATGTGCCAGACAGTAGTTATCTCAAGCAGGTGACCTTAAGGGAGTTTTATTTGAAACCATAATCAATTCACCCAAGCTATCAGAAGACATTTACTGCAGTAAAGAAATTCTATTATTGGTTGAATATGAAGAAGGATGTGGCAGATTTTGTGGCTAGATGTTTGGATTGTTAGCAGGTAAAGGAAGAGTGTAGGAAACTAGGTGGACTACGACAACTGATTGCAATTCCATAGTGGAAATGAGAGGTCATTTCCATGGATTTCATCACATCTTTGCCCAGGACATCTAGAAAACATGATTCCATTATATTGGTTGTGGACATGTTGACAAAGGTTGCACACTTCATTCTAGTGAAGACTATGTCTTCAACTAGTGATGTGGCACTCATGTTCATTAAGGATGTGGTTAGATTGCATGGCGTTCCAAATAATATTGTGTCAAAAAGGGATGTGAAGTTCAATTCCAAGTTTTGGAAGGAGTTGTTTGCAGGTTTGGGCATAGAGTTGGCCTTCTGTACAACTTATCACCCATAGACATATGGATAGACAGAGAGGGTCAACAGGATATTGGAAAACATGTTGAGGATGTATGTGATGCATCAATAGAGGATATGGGAGGAGTAGCTTACTTTGGTTGAGTTTTATTACAATAATGGCTACTAGGAGCCACTGAGGATGAGTCCATTTGAGGCATTGTATGGGAAAAGTAGCAATACTCTCATCAGTTGGAGTGATCCAGTTAACAGGCTATTGATTAGGCCAGACATGTTGGTGGAAATGGAACAAGAAATGCAGTTAATCAAGAAGAATCTAAAGGCCACACAAGGTAGACAAAAAAAATATGCAGATCGGAACAAGTTTTTAAAGGAATTTCATGTTGAGGAACTGGTGTACTTGCGCATTAAGCCAAAGAAGAGTTCATTGTGGATTGGATCGTGTGTCAATATGGCACCTCAGTTTTTTGGACTTTTCAAGATTCTTGAAAGGATTAGGAAAATAGCCTATCGACTTGCACTACCTCCAACAGTGAAATTCAATGTTGTTTTCCATCTATCTTTCTTAAGAGTTATGTTAAATATGTTGATCATGTGGTTGACTGGTATATATTGCAGGTGGAGCCAAATAGAATTATAGCTAGAAATATAGTGTATATTGAAGAAACATATGCTCATGCTCTAGAAACAAGCAATCAAGAAGGTTAAAGTGAAATGAAATCACTTTAGTCCCAATGAAGCTACATGGGAGATGGCGTATCAGGTGTGAGCTATGTATCCTTCATTGTTTGATAGTTGAGGGAAAGAAATTTTGGCATGATGTTCTGGTATATGTTTTGAAATATGTTTTGGTATATGTCCATATGAATATGAATGTAAATACCACCATGAAATTTGTTATAAAGTTCCAATAAGTTGTATGGGTTTCATGTCATTATATTTATCATGTTGTTATGTGGTCATGTTGGTTTGCTTCTAAACAAGGTGATCATTGTAAATATTGCATCGAGATAAGCTATAAAGATCCATGAGAAATATATTTTCTTTTCAGTAGTTATGCTGAGGTATAGGTGTGGTTGAACACCAAGGATGGTGTCCCCCAAGGGGGAGGGTTCTGTAACATCCCTAGTGAAAATTCCATGTACTAAAAGTTAATAAAGGAAAAATAATAACCATGGTGGTGGGACATTTATTCCAAGATGAATGTTGGGAAAAAATATCCTAGTGTGGGTGTTCATTTGGTTTATTATGGCTAAGGAAATTGGAAAAGGTAATGGAAAATTCTTTGGAAAGGAAAATTGGAATTTATTTATGAAAATAATGGAAATTAGGAGAAAAGGAAGGTGAAAGGTCACAAGTTTCATGTGAGGAGGAAAATGAAGGAAAATAATGGAAAATGAAGAAAATAAAGGCCTAGTTGATAAAAAGTCTTATGAGGATCAATTGGTAACTTTTGTTAGTTCAGTTTTGGAGCTCTCTCTCTCTCACACACTCTTGAATACTTAGAGTTTTCTTGGAGTATTTCAACATTGAATTAAGAAATGAAAAGAAGGCAAAGAGTAAGAAAATATTAAGCAAGGAAGAGCGAGATCAAGTAGCTACAACATGTTTACTTTCATGTATTGATTTGCATGTGTGATTTCCTTTCTATATTTGGCATCTATGTATGTTATTGATTCGATTACTGCCATTGGAATGTGTTTTTGTAGGTGCGAGAGTGTTCTTCAGCCTTTCCTTCCCATTTCTGGATATCCATGGTCTGATGGAGTTCTCATGTTTTGGTTGAACTCGATTGTTGAATGCATTTCAAAATGAGTGAGGTGGATCTTTGAATGAAAGAACACATGGTCTAGTGATCCATGAATCGAACTGTGGATTGTGGTAAAGACACTGACCTAATAACCCCTAAATCAGATTTTAGGTTGTGGTAAATCCAGGTATTGTGTGCCTCGGTGGGCCTAGGTATCCTCAACCAGTGAATGGTGGGATATACAGTAAATCCTATAGTTGGGTGCCCTCCATCAGACCTAGAAATCCCGGGATGGTACATACAGTAAAGCTTGGATGGTGGAGTCTCGGTTGGGGCCTAGTGATCTAGTGAGGATTGCAGTAAAGCCTAGAGACTAGGAGGCAAGAAGCTTCCTCACAGTGTATGTGGAGAAATATGGTGGCATACATGCTTGTTTTTTCCTAGTGATCTAGTGGAGATCATGGTAAATCTTGGTATTACATGTTTATTGTTTTGGCCTAGTGATCTAGTTAGGATTGTGGTAAAACCACTTTCTATTGATGACGGTGAGGTCATTTAGCCTCTAGAAGCCCTGATTGGTTCTTTTGGTTTGAGTCCCACATTCATGCATGGAATATGGGATTGGGATGATTTCACGAAGTGAGATTTTTCTCAACCAATATATGGTCGGGTGGAGCTTGGTAGTCCCATACCAGGTTGGCCTTTGCATACATTAATATGAGGTTCTTTCCCCTTGATATTTCATGAGTAATATAATTTTCTATATGTGGATTCTATGGTTAATGTATCCTTGGTATTTATGTTGCTATTATATTGGTTATAAACATGTATTATGACAGTAATGATGTCTGGATCTCATCATGTTTTAATTTGTAAATGAATGAGAAATGAATATATGACCTAGTAGATGATAATGCAACTAATGTGATAAGGGACCAACACTTCTTATAGAATCTAAGATAATTATGAGACTCATATGCTCAGATCTGTTGTTTAAACCTGTAGATTACATATTTGTGACATGTTTGATGAAATGCCTATCATGGATAGTAGGGTTCCAGTCAATTCCTTGTTGAAATGATTGCATTTACATCATTATTCCATTTTTATATTTCATTTATGGAACTGCCTTGGAGTTTTGGGCAGTGACTCGAACCCTGGGCCTAAAAAAGTGGCACATAAATTGGGGTTGCAGGCTCAGAACTACCTAGAAATGTGCCTAGTCGCACACATTCCCATGTTGTGCGAGAGAATGGAGAGTTACATTTGCACTCTTTCCCATATGAAGGGAGAGACTAGGGGATTCATGCACTAAAAGGCCAGTTTGTATCAGGAGATAGCCACCTAGAAGGTATGGATGGCTCTTGAGTGTCTTGTAGCAGGTATAGAAGGTCTGTCTAGTTGTGTGGTGTTGGTTCCACTTCCTTAAGGTGACCTAGGAGGTTGAATCAGATCATCGTCACATGTTGAACTCTGATTGGCCGATTACTTGGGTAGATGTGGGAGGAGGGTGTTACAATTGACTTATTTATTAATATCTCATTGGAAGCCAAATTCACTCATCAAATCATATTTAAACAACATTTTTGTTTCATTTTGACAAAGACATTAGAGAAAAAAAAGAGGTTGATCTTAAACATTAGATAGCGCACTATTCTCTACGATCGTGTTTATGTTGTTCATTGTTGGGAAGACTCGCATGTACATAGTCTCGATGAATCCCCCTCTTGGCACCATTTTCTATGGAATCACTCTCACAAATTGTTGCAGTGGCTCTGTTCTATATTCAATGCATGAATGGAATCATATATGTGTGTTACGAATCTGCATTAAGTTCTTTGTTTATATATTGATCTTATCTCTATAGTTTTGGAACAATGGTATTCATATGCATAATGGTATTTGTACAATAATCTTGACATAACTATATTTTCATATGGTTCATTGGTATGGTCTCAACATCACATAACAACCTTGATTAGAAATGCCATCCTTTATTATGGTCTCACTCTGGAATTCTTACTATGGCACTTCGCATCATTTTTTGGAACATTGTGTCACTGTTTGGCATTGTGTATGGTTTAGAAATCATCTCATCACTATTTGGCTCAATGCATATGTCACCTATGATGTATGGCATGTGGCTTGTATGCTTTCTCTCCAATAGTTTATGCATGTCATTATATGTATGGTATCTTCGGCATCATAAATATTTTTATGGAATCAATCTTCTTCATATGTATAAATTCATTATCATCACTATTATATATCATCATCATTGGGATCATAGTTCATAATTTTTATAGTTATATTATCATTAATATCATGGTATAGTTAAATATGCATGGAATCTCAGCATGTATGGCATCTTTGTAATATATATAATCACACACTACTCATTGTTATTTATGATCACGCTATAGTTCAGTATTATTCATGGTCTCTCACAACACAATATTTTTATGCTCATGATATCGCAAAAATATAGTATTATTTATGAGAAATATTGATCTTGGCACTATATCAGTATTGGTTTTGAATCTATGACTATCAAAAATTGTTACAAACCATAAGTCGTAATGGTATTTGTATGTTGCAGCCCTAATAACAAGTTATTGATGATAATATTGGTGATGAAACTTGTTCAAAAACGAAGTTGTGAACAAGATATGTATAGGCTCTTAGAAACCTAATGATGTGTTTATCTTGTACCTCTCATATGAATATTTGATTAAATCTAATAGAAGAAGAATAATTGATTTTGGGTTTTCCCCCTTATGGGGTTTTTTCTGGGTCTCCGACCAAACTACGAAGTCTCTTTGTGTGCATTCTTTTCTTATAATGTTTCTTTTACTGTTCCACTACATTACTAGTGATGTTATTCTTTCTAAATAATTGCATATGATGTTATAATTCTAAAGGATGTAATGCAATTATCTTAAGAAAGGAACAATGTAGCCCTAAAGAAAATTAACATGGTATCAGAGTTCGGTTGAATAAAATTCATGGATATCATCCCCATGAAGACACCATTGATGAAAGCAAGTGAAGATGGTGGATACCTAAAAGGATGCGAGGGTTTGAAGGAAACCTTAGGCATCCTTATTTTAGTAAGAAGAGCGATGGTTTGGTAAATAACATGATATTAGGGCTTGAGTGAAACCCTTGATGGATAACATTAGGTTAGGGTTTGAGAGAAACTAGTGGATTATACTTTGAAGAAGGGCTTGGATATGATTAGCTCAAAAGGGTCTGAACTCACACATGTGAAGAAAATAATTTTGTCTATGGAAACAACATTGTAACGTTAAAAATTTGAGTTTCAGCTGCATGCTTGATAGGGTGCTTCATGCGGCTGGGGAGCTACAGCCGCAACCATGGTCACTAGATCCATGCGACTGTGACCTAAGATAATTTTGACAGTTAACTATTGATTTTGACTATTGACTGCAGGGTTGGAAACACTGATTTGGATCAGATCTATCTATTGGGATCATATCTTAGATATTTCTTGGTTGGTTTTGCTAAATAGTATCTTCAAGAATTCGTGGAACCCTAAATGGACTAGTCTTAGTTTGGTCTAGTTTGTGATGAAGAAGATTGAAAATATTGAAGGCAACATTGACATAAGGATGTAAGACAACAATGAATCTTGGAATATTAGTGAAGAATGAGTTGATCAATTCCTTCCATCCTTGTTAAATATAAGTGTTTCCTAAACCTTTATTATCTCTTTATGATTTTTTTTGGTTTGACTTATCATTTAGATTATTTCTTATCCTTCCTGCATGTTTAACTATTCACTTCTAGCTTCACGATGAAAATATGATAATTATATCCTTCTTGAGGATCATCCAGATGCTAAATTATGAAGGAAAGGAAAGTTTGTCTAGGAAGAGACAAGATAGTACCAAATTAAGTTGGTGCAGGGAGGGAAGATGGAGCAATATGCAAACTTTACAACTGCTGATGAAAAATCATATATTGATAAAAGTATATGAATGTTACAAGGTATGTATCATATAATTTTTTAGTGCTATGATCTAACTGCAATTTTTCATGGAAAAGTTAACCCTTGAGGTATGACAAGAATATCACCCTCCGTAATTTCTTATTTCATGCACACCAGTCACATACATATGTAAGTTTGGTTTCTATTAGATGTGATATATTGGTGCACTTTTGGCATTTAGATGATAAGGCCAGAAAAATTGATTTTGATGTATGGTAACTTCATACTATTTTCAATACCTGTAATAAGTATGGTAACCTTGAAGGAAATAATGTGGTTTTAATATTTATCTACTAACTATATTTTTGATAATGTTTTGATATGATGTCTTAACAACATGGTAAATTTGACAATACAACAAAATGGATGACCTGACTTGATGATGATAAGACTCTGATGAATTTTTTTTATAATGTGATAAAGAAGTGATGTCGTGACCATTAACCTTTGATGGATGTTTAATGACATGTTCATATGTGACAATGAAACAATTGATGGTGATTTTTGATGACTATGATGCCATATATGAGAACCAAATATATTTTGACTCTATGATCTGAAAATTTTGCTAATACATGACAATAATATGAGATATATGATGATGTCGTGATTGACGATGATTGAAGAGGCTTCATTCAGAGGGAGATACCCTTCATCAGATCCCATCACCTAATAATTATTTTCAATGAACGAATAGAAGAGTCATGATTAGAGATTGAAAAAATACTTATGGACTTGGAGTTATGATCATATGATGTTACTAAAGGTATGAATTTTTAAAGTATATTATGAGCCAAAAATTTCATTAATGTTAGGTCCCTATATTACTAGTGTAGTCCCTTATTGTTGTTAGTTTAGGACCCCTATTATTATTTTTGTACCCCTATAAACCCCATATTTTTATTACTGTGCCCTTACATTATTATTGTTAGGTCGACTAGGATTATATTGTGACCCCATGGACTGCTATATATAGAAGGAGGTTTTTTCATTTGTATCATCCAAGAAATTTTCATTTATGTAATGTAAACGAGGTTTCCCCTTCAAATTGGCTTATTTCTAAGGTGTTGATATCTCTTTCCTTCTATTTTTGGAGCTGGTTTCATAACATTTGGTATCAGAGCTTTGGATTCTAGGGTTTCTCTACTCCAAATAGGTCGTCGTGGAATTATCTCTATAAAAAATTTTCTACGAAGGTTTAGAAGCGAAAAATTTTAACACGCGAAGCCAAAATTCTGAGGAACTTCATGTACACATTTCAGATCTTAGTTCACAATATTTTTGGAGATATGATCTGTGGAAGTTAGGGTTTTTGCAGCCTCTCGAATTGCATCTAAAAGAGGTGACCATGGGAAAATAGCCATAACGCTCTCTATGAGCATCAGATTAGAATTTTGTAAAAAGTGGCCGAATGTGCACGAAATTTTGTTTTCTTTGTATCAATTTCAGAGCCGAAGGAGGAAAAGTGACATGTGGCACACCGTACAAGTTTTCTCTACTGAACCAATCCATAATTAGGTCATTGTGGGAGATTGGGCATAAATTTGTCTTGAAGCATAAAAATCAAGTCAGCCCCATGGCATTAGAAATAATATTCATAGGGCTACTACAAGACCAAATTTTAGATATTGAAGATCCAAAATAATAGATATAATTCAGTTTCAATATCGAGCTCCTCAAAAGAAAGAAAAAGTTGTGTATTTGTTTTTCAAATTGCATAAGTCATGTTTGAAAAATCAGTTTGAAGTGATTCGAAGGGAATATTGAAGCATAGATATCAATATTGGGTTTTAAAATCCCCCCTAAAAAGAATTCAACACCCATTAAGCCCCCATAATATTCTACTATGATTCATGGAGATGAATAAGTGCAACTTGATATATAAAAATTACAAAAGAAAGTGCACCAAATTGCATTCTCACAAAGAGAAAAAAAAAATGAAATGGAAGTTTTGAAGAAAAGTGTGGAAGCTAAGATGGATGGTTTGAAGAAGGGCATGGAAGCTTATATGGATGGTTTGAATAAAGGCATGATGGATGGTTTGAATAATGGTATGGAAGATATGGAAGCTAAGATCGAATAAAAAATGAGAGACAACATGGAAGACATGAAGAATTATCTAAAAGAATACATGGAAGGTTTGAAGGAAGGTTTGACAAAGTTGATACAAGAAATTATTTCTCATGCCGAAAATATAGTAGAGGAAACTCATCATTAGGGGAATTTTGAGGTCTAAAATGGGCCTCCTAAGAAAAATGTACAACCAAAATAATTTTTTAAGAACCAATAGGATTCAAGATGATGATGTCAACCATGGGGGATGATTCACTATTTTTCAAGTAAAAGGGTAAAAAGGTTAAAAATTAATAAAATAATAAAACTACTTTTGCAACTCATATTTTCAACTTATATCCCAAATTTTTTACTCAAATTTCAAGAGGGAGTACTCATTGGATGAAAAATTTAATTCCTCATTCAAGGAGTACCCTTGTTACATGCTTTTGATGGACCCTTCTACACGAAAAATGAGAAATACATGAAAAATGTGATTGCAATATTTTCATGTATTTCTCATTTTTCGTACAACAAGGTCCATCGAAAGTATGCAAGATGGGTACTTCTTGGATGAGAAATTAAATTTTGCATCCAATGATTGAAAATACAAGTTGAAAAAATAGTTTTTTCTTTTTTCCCTCTAAAATTTGATGATGTAATCAAACCTTGTTTGATTATTTCCACTATTATTTTATAATCTCCTTAGGAGGCCCATTTTGTACCTCAAAATTCCCCTAATGGATGAGAACAAAATAAATGTTAATCGTGATTTCATAAAATCGAATTTTGGATGGAAGAACCACCATATTTCAAATATCGATATGAGGAAGTTTGATAGCAAGGATCCCATAACATGGATACTACAGATAGAGCAATATTTTTATCTCAATAATGTGAAAAACACACAAAAGGTACGCATTGCAACTTTATATTTAGAACAAAATACATTTGTATGGTATCGATGGCTTTGCTCCCATAAAACTATTATCACTTGGTCAATTTTTACGGAGGAAATGATAGAAAATTATGAGGATACAAAGAGAAACACCTTCTTTATCCAATTGATAAATCTCAAACAAAAGGGTTCAGTGGTGGAGCACATTGAGGACTTCCAAAAATTGAATATAAGGGTAAGTGATATTCCAGAGGAACATATGATTGATGCCTTCATAGGGACTTTAAAGGATAACATCCAACATGTGGTTTGCCTTTGGGAGCCTGATTAATTAGAGAAAGCATTCAGGTTGGCAAGAAAAATTTAATGTAAAATTATGGCGACAAAGAAGCCTACCACTCACATCTATAAATATGGAAGTGTTGCTACTCCTAGAATTCCACAACCTACAAGGTTGACACCAAAAAAATTGGAAGAAAAAAGAGCAAAAGGGCTTTGCTACAGCTGTGATAAAAATACAATAAAGGTCATAAGTGTGCTGAGAAGAAATTATTTTACATAGACTGTGAAGAGGAGGAAGAAAATGAAAAAGAAACTTCAAAAGAAGAGGATGTACACCAGGAAACAACCCTATAGAAAGAAGAAATGAACCCCACCATATCGTGTAATGCATTGTCAGAAATTACCACTCCTCAAACTCTCAAGATAGGAGGACATATCAAGAAGAAAAAGGTAATAGTGTTTATTGATTCGGGTAGTACCCATAATTTTATTCATTGTAAGGTAGCCAAGGAATTGAATTTCTTCCTATACTTAGTACTAGAATGTCAAGTGATGGTTGCAAATGGAGGAACTATAAATTGATCTGGAAAATGCCATAATATCAAGCTAACCATGGGTTAATATATATTGAATAGTCCAATGCTTTCCATTCCAATGGGTCCAAGGTGCTGATATTGTACTAGGAGTAGAGTGGTTACAATCTTTGGGGACGGTAGCTTTTAATTTTCAAGAATTTTTCTTGAATTTTTTTTCGGAAGGAAAGGAATTCAAATTAAGCGGTATCACAGGGAAGCCGGGAAAGATAATAAGCTCTAATGTCATGAAAAATCTTCTGAGGAAATAAAAACGAGGCGTAATTTCAAAATTATGCTCACTAGAAATTCCAACATCAAAATCATCTATTTCTCCAAATCTCCAAAAAGTCATGGAAAAGCATTCCAAGGTGTTTCAAGCTCCTAAAGGACACCCAACTATTCATGATCATTATCATGCTATTCATTTGATTCCAGGAAGTGTTCCTCCAAATATCGAGCCTTACATATATCCTTACCTCCAAAAGAGCGAAATTGAACGTATGGTTGCAGAAATGTTAGAGGCTGGTATAATTCAACCTAGTCAAAGTTCTTTCTCTGCTCAAGTAGTATTGGTGCACAATAAGGATGGATCATGGCACATGTGTCCAGATTATAGGGAGCTGAATAAGCTCACTATTAAAGATAAATTTCCCATTCATGTGATTGATGAATTATTGGATGAATTACATGGAGCAATTTATTTTACCAAGTTAGATCTTTGTTCAGGATATCATCAAATTAGAATGAAGAATGAAGATATTCTGAAAACAACATTTCAAACTCATGAGGGTCATTATGAAATTTTGGTCATGCCTTTTGGCCTTACCAATGCACCTTCTAGATTTCAAGGGTTGATGAATTCTAGTTTCAAACCCTTAGAAAAATTGTGTTAGTATTTTTTGATGATATAATAATCTACAACATGTCTTGGGAGGATCATGTTCAACATGTTGATAGGGTGCTAAAACTACTGGAGGAGAAACAGTTATATGCAAAAAAATCCAAATGTTTGTTTGGAGTACAAGACGTAGAATATCTAGGTCATATTGTATCTCATGAGGGTGTTAAGGTAGATGCTAACAAAATTAAATCCATTAAGGAATGGAGAGTCCCGACAACCATAAATAAGTTGCGAGGATTTCTCAGGTTAATAGGATATTATCTCAAGTTTGTTAAGAATTATGGGAGAATAGCAGCACCTCTAACAACGTTATTGAAGAAATATGCATTTCATGGAATCTTGAAGCAACTAAGGCCTTTGAATATCTTAAAGAGGAAATGTGCCTAGTGTTGGGTTTTATTAATCACTATTAAATGACTAAAATAGTACACATAAATTATCAATCCAGGGTCATCTTTTATCTCAATGACAACTGCACTGTTTGTGCTGATACACCCAACCAGAAGAAAATCCAAATAAAGGAAATCATTGCCGAAGTAAATGCTGGAATGAAATCACTCATGCAGAAATAAAATGATTTACAAGATTGCAATCACACTTCAATTAATCTGTTCTAGCACACCACACAACAATTATCCAGCTGGTAGCTCTGATCTCATATGTGTAACAGCATATAAAATATTGGAATTGAAGTAGATATATTCACAATTGAAAAAAAGCAACATCACTTATACTGATACATAAAAAAAATACAAATACATACACACAACTACCTTAATCACTGCAATCCTTGCTAAAGAGGAGGGCCCTTCCTCCCTAGTAGGGTGCGGGTAGAGAAATTACTTAACAGAACTAAATAATATAAAGCATGTAACGACTATAACATGATAATCTGTATTAATATGAGCAAAATTACAGAGCCAAAGTAATGTTGTTCTCCGCTAACCTTTCAACCTCAAGGGTCGAGAACTATATAGTGGTTACATCTCAGAAAAATGAGGGATGGATCAGTCATGAGAATCTTATGATTCTCATGTTGATCGAAATAGAATACATATGGTTATAACCACTTCTTAAGAAAAGTCTGATTGGAAAATTATAGATTGCAATCAAAACCGCCTAGAGGTTGTTATCCAAAATACAATACTTAATAACTTCTACAGCTATCATGAAAAATCACAACTGTAGCGTAACAACTAGAGGATAGGTATGCATCAAGAGTTGTCGAGATCCAGTTAGCGTTACAACTGTAACAGAAGTTCACCAGCGGGTCTATAACATCATGGTGTAAGAGTCTCATAGTAACAACACACCCTTAACTGCTCTTGTATGCCTCATGCTTGGGATCTTTTGTGCTACAAATGGCATTTGGAATGACAACGAAAATACCATATATTTTCTCCAAACATTCATCCTCAGTTTGCTATAAAAAGGCACGATACATCATAATAATTGATGAAATGGAAGAGTAATGAAAATAAGGTGAAACATCATAGGTTAGGATAGAATGGTAGGGAAAAGAGGCAAATATAGTCTCAATGTTTATAATAATGAGGTAAAATAGGGGAAACAAATATAGGAAAAGTGTGCAAAACTAGCACCCAACATCTCCCCCCAATTGAAGCACCTGCATGTCCTCAAGAAAAATCTCATTTCTCATGGGAATATCTCTGGTGCAGGTCGATGAGATCATAAGCACCAACTGTATCTTCATCTACAGACCTGTATACCTGATTGGACATTAGCTTTCGTACACAAGACTGTAATTCATACTTGCTCAATTCATAATTACTCTGATAATCCTCAATTGGCTGCCAGATCAAAGGAAACTTGAATCTCAATCCAAGCCACAAAGCACCAAGGGATTTTACTATCTGTGTATATGTTGGTACATGTGTAAGAGCCACCATGAAATTATGGAATGCAAATGGGTCCCCCTTCAGTAGCTCAGCACTGCTGGCTTCCGTGCGTTTCAAGCACCTAGTCAAGGCTCAACTCTTCATCACTGACAACTGATTAAGGAAAAATTTCACAATTCTTCTTCTGTAAGTGGCAGCTGGTTCGTTTATCCCAGGAGTAATCAACATTATCCTAAATTACCGCCTTAAATCAGTGGCCCGTCCTAGTTCTTCCTGGACCCATAATTCCATCTTCTCCTCATTAGCATCCATATATTTGATGGCCAAATTCCACTCAATATGATTCTTCATGAAGGACACAAAATCTCACCAATAGAGATTTCCCATATATGAGAATATCGTCATAACCATTTGCATACTCACATGCTCACAAATGATATTGTGTAAGAATAACTCACACAACAAGCTTTGCTCATCAAAATTGGAGGCACGAAAAGCATATAAAAATGTGTGAGTGGAATAACATAGATAGAGTTTGTCCTCCATAACAGCTTTCATCTGGAACAGGAAGTAGCGTTCCCATAGAAAAATGGGGTAGGATGGGGAAGGCCGCTTGCACCCCAAAAAATTGAGGGCGAGATCATGAAGTTTTTTCTTACCTATGGTAAGATCCTAAACCTATTGTTGTAACAATAGTAGCTATTCCTCCTGCTTCTTCAGGGCTTCCTTCTTCTTATAATTCTCCCATCCTTTCTTCAACTCTTATTTCATCCATCTTTCATGTAAGGAATTTATCTCCATTTGATTTTCTTTTAGCAAAATCATCTCGTCTAGAAGGGATATTGCTTCCTGGTTCCACTTTTGTAATTCATAAATTAACAAGATTTTCTCAAAACTCCATCCCGAGATGGGACCCATCGTTCTTCTGCATTCAATATCAACATCAATAATGGGTGTAATAGCCTATGTTGAATGGGGTTGTTCCACCTCTACTACTGGTTCTTGTGTAACAACAACTTCCTCAGTGGGTTTGTGTGTATCATCACCTTCGTTTCCACCTAGAGTAGCCTCTGTGTCCATTGTTTTTTCTTCTATAATAGTAGTGGCCTCCAAAGGTTCTTGTGTATCGGCCTCTAGGTAAATTGCCACAAGAGGCTCTCCTTTAACTATTGGTTCTTGTTTAACAATAGTATCCTTACTAGGTTCTTGTGTAACAATGTCCTCCCGTTCTATTTTTGTTTCCATTGGGTTGATTTTTTCCCCGTAGACCTTATATCCTGCCACTCTTAGTTCTTGAAAACATTTCATGCATAAATACACCGATATTTCCTTCCCATCAGATAATATTTGCTTCAATTCCTCATTTTCCTTTCTTATATTTTCAAGTTCTAAAAACAGGACATGAGTTTCATCCTTACCTGATGAGGAGGGTTTCCTTTATTCTTTTGATACTTCTTCTTCTATCTTCTTTCTGGCCGTAGGCAAAGTTTTTATGGGTAGGCTAACTTTCACCCTCTGTTTTTTCCATATATCCCCAATTGGTTCATCAGTGGGTTCTTTCCCAATTCTGACTTTGGCAGGCCGAGTTTGGGTTTCCGCTTCTGCCTGACTTCCTCTTGAAGTCGCAACCTATTTTCCCCAGCTTGTCCCTGGCCCCTTTCACTTGAATTCTTCCCATGTCCTTCCTTTCTAGATTAGGGCATCCAACACGATCAATTTTATGAGTCCATGATTGGTCACACATGCTTCTGGATGTGTTGTTGTCTTTACTGTCGCCGCCATATGGTTAATGTTCCCTAATAAGTAGAATGGAAGATTAATCTTTTGATGGTGCCAAAGGTGATTAAGTAGATGGAAGGGATAATTAAACACTTACGTGGATCTTCCCTCACAAGTGATGTATTTGATTAAACCCAAGGTGACATCTAACCATGGTTGAGGGAGTGATAACCTGTCAATTCCTCTCCCTTTCTTCTCCAGCTTTTCTTCTCCTTCTAGGAAATCTTCTTTCAAGGAGGGGTCATTGATTTTTTTGTTAAACCACCTCCATCCCTCTACTGTAAATGTATTTCCTTGAGCAATTACCTCTTCATTCACCTCAATTTTCAGGCCCCTAACTCGAGTCTGGTTGTTATTAAAATTCTGAGTGAATTCAATTGTAGCCGCCTCATCCGAGCCTTCCAGCTTTTGGAAATAATCAATCCATTCAACATCTCTAAATATATGGCAGTATTTTGGACAGTTCTTCAAGGTTTCCATAGAATATGGCTTGTGCTTGACCATTGCTCCACCCATATTGTTGTTGTTTATGAATTCGCTTCTTATTGCTTAACCCACTGTAATGTCACTGCACTGCTCACTTCTTCTCGGTGCCTCTGCTTATCCCAATTGATGATTTTGAAATTAAGGATACAAGGCTTCATTCGAGGAGTTCAATGGGAGGTGACAGGTTTTACGGATTACCGAATCGTACCTCACACCACTCTTCATAAATTTCCCATTATGGAAAGTAATCGGTTCTAAGTACACACACTCTTTCCAGCCTGATTTAGTCATCATTGGAATTTGTGTTATTAATTGGGTGCATGAGGATTTAATGGAGGTTTATGACTACAGATTTTTTCAATGATTTCAGGATATATCTCCTCCCCTTGCCCACAACCGTCACAGGAATATCATTACTTTTCCCAATAATCACCAAATAAAAAATGATGACGTTACCTTTTGAATGGCATACCTGAAGCGGCGTGGAGGAAGATTTCAAATTGGCAGCGTACTGCTTGCAGCGCTCATGGCGGTTACATTTGGCTAGAAAAATTATTGTTGTTATGCGATGAAACATGAGAAACAATGTTCATGGCTGTTAGCAGTTACATGTGTAACAACCAAGACAACCTTCAGATTATTATTTAAAAAACATAATAATTAGGAGAAATTGATATAGAAATAAAAGCAAATGAATAACATCATCTTATAAAATGTATCAGGAAGGAAGGATGATGTTTTAGGAAGAAAAAAAAATATGGGTGTGACAGCCACCACAGGAGTGGTTTTAAGTTGTTACAAACCGTTTTAATGCACCACGGAAAGATGTTTTAACAGTTAGATTTATTATTTTTGTTTTTTTATTTTCTTTTGTTATTGTTATATATATATATATTAAACATGTGTAACAGCTACCACAAAGGTGGTTTTCAGCTGCTGCACTTATTGGAATTTCAAATTTTAGGCTACAGAGGAGAATGTTCCCCTGTTGTTGTAACATGAAGATAGGAGTCCGCAAAAATGTTAACAAATGATTCCTTCGAAGCGGGTTGATGATATAACCTTATACGGTTCCCATTAACTAGTAATGGTGTCTTAGCACTGTCGATGGTGACCAATTGTACAGTCCCATTGTCAAAGACCGTGTCCACTTCGTAAGGACCTAGCCATCTAGTTCAAAGATTTCCTTTGAAATCCTTGAACCTTGAATCATACAAAAGATCCCAATCTCCTTTCTAGAACTTTTTCTTCTTAATAAACCCATCATGCCATCTAGCTCTTTGATGTTGAATGATCTCTGTCTGTTGAATAGCAGCCAGCCGTTTTTCTTCCAACTCATTGAGATGGTTCAATCTTTGTGTCTATGTTGTACTTAAATCCAGATCAACCTACAATGTTGTTCTTAATGTATTTATTTCAAACTCTATGTGGAATGTAGGATTCTTACCATACACCAGTTCATATGGTGAGAAGCCTGTAGTATTCATCCATGTTGTTATATAAGCATACAGTACCTCTGGAAGTTTCTCGGCCTAGTTTCTTTGGTGGCTGGCTGCTTTCTTTGTTAAGGTTCCATCAATGACTTTATTGGTGCTTTCTACTTGAACATTTTCTTGTGGGTGATACAGTGAAGTGATTTTGTAATGAATTCTATACTTTTCAACCATCTTCTTGATCAAATGAGATGTGAACTGAGGCTCGCCATCTGTCACTATCTCTCTAGGTATCCCAAAGCAAACAAAAATATCTTCAAATACAAAGTCTAAAACAAGCTGCTCTGTTGCTCTAGTTAGTGCATTTGCTTCAACCCTCTTTGTGACATAGTCAGTGCAGACCAATATGTATGATTTTTTCTGTGATGAAGGATTAATTGGACCCACAAATTCTAGGGTTTATTTCTCAAATGGTTCTATCACTATCTGAGGCTGTAACGACATCTCATCTGATTTCAAAGGTTGGCCCATACTTTGGCAGTGATCACATCCTTTCATAAACTTCTCGGCATCCTAGAATATAGTTGGCTAGTAGTACCCTATTGAGAATACTTTATATCCTGTCCTTTTGTCAACGAAGTGCCCTCTATAGGGTTCCTCATGAAAATCATTCAAGATCTCAAATACCTTATCTTCTCTAACACATTGCCTAATCTGAAAGTCTGGCCTAGTGTGATAGAGATTGCATTCTATCCAGGAGTAGGTAGCACTCTGTTGTATAATATTCCTCCTTTATTTAGAAGACAAATGGTGTGGGAATTTTCATGCAGCAAGGTAATTAGTTATATCTACATACCATGGTGAGTGAGTAGAGATGGCAAAAAGATATTCATCTAGAAAAGAATCCTTAGTGGTAGTGCATTCATCACTTATAGTTAATCTAGAAAGAAAATTAGAAACTACATTATATTTTCCGGGTTTATCTAAAATAGTAATATCAAATTCTTGTAACAACAATAACCATTGTGTAACTCTACCATTAGTAACAGGTTTTTTCATCAAAAATCGAATTGCAGCATGGTCAAAATACTTGATACCTGGTGATGTAGTGCTGAAATTTGTTGATAGCATGCACTACTGCTAGGAATTCCTTCTCAATAACAGTGTAGTTGAGTTCTCTTTAAGTTAAGTTCTTACTAATGTAATAAATGACGTAAGGTTTCTTCTTCTCCAGCTACCCCAAAACATCACCCACAACTATGTTAGATGCATCCACAGTGATATGAAATGGAAATCCCCAATTTGGTCCTCGTAAAACAGGTGCTGCTGTTACACAGTTCTTTAACTTCAGAAAGTCCTGCTCACACTTCCCTTTCCACACAAATTTTGCATCTTTCATGAGCATTGAAAATAGAGGAGATGCAATCTTTGAAAATTTTTCTATAAATCTCCTATAGTATCCTACATGTCCCAAAAAAATGCATACCTCTTTCAAAGTCTTAGGGGTCAGGATTTTCGAGATTACCTCAATTTTTGTAGGATCTACCTTGATTCCATCTACTAAAATGAAATGTCCCAACACAATTCCCTCAGTCATCATCATGTGGCATTTCTCCATGCTCAGAGAAACATTATTTTGTTCACAATGTTCCAACACCCTTTCCATATTCTTTCTCAAAGGCATCCCCGTAGGGTGTAAAATCATCCATAAATATTTCGAGGAAGTCATTCAAAAGATTGGAAAAAATACCCAATATTTCCCTTTGAAAATTTGTTGGTGCATTACAGAGGCCAAAAGGAAGGACTCTGTATGTAAAAGTACCCCATAAGCAAGTAAAGGTTGTCTTATATCGGTCTTTCGGGATAATCTGTATTTTATTATAGCCACTAAACCCATCTAGGTATGAAAAAAAAAATTCCTAGAGAGAGTATCCAGGACCTGATCAATGAATGGTAAAGGAAAATGGTCCTTACGAGTAGCCTTGTTAAGTTCTATATGGTCTACACAAACTCTCCATTTGCCATTCTTTTTCAGAACTATGACAATCGGAGACACCCACTAGCTGTCAAAAATGGGGTATATGAAATTAGCATTAAGGATTTTCTCCAATTCTTCTTTCACTATATCCATAAGTGTGGGGTTCATTCGGCGTTGCGGTTGTATAACTGGCTTGCAATCCTCTTTAAGATAAAAGCGGTGAGTGCATAGACCAGGATGGATTCCTTTCATATCTGTATAGTATAATGCAAATGCATTTTTGTATTTCTATAACAGTTGTATTAGTAATCTGTTTTGTTGAGTTGTCAGGTTAGGATTGATGTTTAAACATTTCCCAAGTTCAATTTCAACGGGACTACTGATAGTATGGGGAGTGGTTTTCAAGTTTCAATAATTGCATCATATACCTCATATTCTTCCCCCAGATCTCTAATGGAGGCAACAGAGAGTGAATTACTAATAAAACCATTAATGATATCGTCCTCTGTTTCATCCTTCAATTATTGTGCTTTTCCAAGCATGAGAAGAGGTAGGGAAAGATCACATTCAGGTTCAAATTCGTCCCACCAAGGATTACTCAAATCCATATGAGGTTTTTCTAGGGGGTAAAGATTCATGTTCTAAGTGGCCTACCGATCTGAGATCACAATAGATCCAGACCTACATTCGATATATGCATCTGCAGTGGCTAGCCATGGTCTTCCTAAGATTAAAGGATGACCCCCTAGGTTGGACTTGGTTTGTAAAATGAGAAAATCAGCTAGATAATTCCAAGAAGCCACAATGATAACCACATCTTCTATCATTCCCTCGAGCTTGACATAGGACCTATCTGCTAATTTAAGCACTGTAGGTGTAGGTCTAAGTCCATGAAGTCCTAGGGAGACGAAGAGGTATTTAGTCATGACATTAATGGCTTCCCCTAGATCAATAAAAGTATTGGTTATCGGTTTATTGTCAATATGGATAGTCACTGTAGGGTTCCATGGGTCGTTATATTTATTCAACAAAGGCTGATCAATCATGAGATCAGTCAGTTTCCCCATGACATGGATAGTAGTAGGGTATTTAGGTTTTCTTCTAGGATTTTTAACGCATAGATCCCTCATTGTTTTAGCATATATAGGTACTTCCTTAAGAGCTTGTAATAGCGGAATTCGCACATACAAATTTTGCAGTTCCTTGAGGAATTCGGATTCAGGTTGTGAGGCCAGCCCAGTTTTAGTTAATCATTGAGGGTATGGAGGATTCTGAATGCTAACGACTGAGTCAGCTATCACAGATGCACCAACCTTGCTCGGATTGGCTTTCGTAGAAATATCAGACCCTCCCAAGTTGGCTACTACAGGTGTAAGAGTGGGTGTTGTATCAGCTGTTACATGTGTAACGGCTGCCTCAGAATCGCCCATATCCTTTCTAGGTGACTCACATTATTTGGTAATAATGGGGTATGTTCAGGTTTTATTACTTTCCCTGATCAAAGCTGAACCTCATTAAGTCCAATAGGAGTAATAAGATAAGTCTGGAGGGTAACCGAAGCATCCATGCTCTAGGCCACCTTATTATTCGGATTGGGGTTAGGTTACACAGGTAATTCAGGTTGGACAAAAGGTGTAGGATTTTGAATAGAAGGCAGTTGTAACTGCTGCTGCTGTATTGGTAGTGTAGGGGGTACTGGACCTTGGCCATTACTTCTCCAATTATGACCCCAAGTATTGGGTTGTGATTGGCGCTATTGCATTGGTGGAGGAGATGGCCACTGGTTCCATGGTGAAGGAAATTGCGTTGAGGAAGGAGTAGGATACTGCCATGGATATTGCTGACTATTATAAAAATTATTCCAAGGATAAAAAGAGGAAAAAGCTGAAGGAATACCTGTAGTTCATGGCTGCCATGGTCTCTTTGATCCGATGAAATAAGAAGACTGGACATCCTCACTTGATTCTTGAAGTACCGCCTTCAGTCTGGCAAATTTAGGACATTAATTCGTAGAATGCGCCAACTCACAAATATTGCACAGACTGATTCTATTCAGTCCACATTCTCTTTCCAAATGTTTCTTTTTGCATTGGGGATAGAATATTGCTAAGGCTACTTCAGCTTCTGGTTGTGCTTTCTTAACTTGTACCGTAGTGATCTGGGCAGAGAGAGTGCTAAGGAGGTTAGTCTTAAAATCCCCAAATAGGTTTCTAATCTCTACTCTTGTTACTCCTCCACTCGTTGACTTCTGTATCCGGACTGAAGGGTCCCAAACTGAACTTATCCCTTTGACCCTTCAGTCCGGATACAGAAGTCCGAACTGAACTTCTCCCTTTGACTGATCCTCTTGAGCTACGCAGGCAAAGCTTCATTATTTCATCAAGTGATTCTTGCAATATGTCTCCTTTTCCCAATAGGTTCAAATTCTCTAGACAATCATCTTTTATACCTCTTAAGAATATTGTCTTTAGAATTTCCAGACCTAGGTTACTGAACTTAGACCTTTGTAAATTGTAATAAAATCACTCCATATAATCTTCCAGGCTCTCTTCCTCCTTCTATGCAATTCTGAAGATCTCGTCCTTCAAATCCTTGGTTTGAAATTAATCCTGATACTTAAAGAGAAAGGCCTCCCTCATGTCATTCCAGGTTTGAATCATGCTAGCACCTAGTCTCATGAACCGTATTAATTATACTCCTTTCAGAGTAGCAGGGAATAATTTTAGCTTCCGGGCATCTGAAGTGTATTCATAACCTCTACACAGCACATCGAATTCGAAAAAAAAGGTATCAAGATCTTCAACAGCCATCCCTTGAAAGGATGGTAGGGACGATAAAGAAATATTCTTCATACAAGCCTCATCCCGTGTTACTACTATCGGGAATTCAAAAGTAACAGAGCTATATGTCTTGACATTCTCGTCCCCCATGGCTAATCCTTCCTGATGGGATGAACTAGCCTCGGAGTGTGTTGGAGATTGATAAATAAAATGATCAGGTTATTATAGGACCAACTGTTTAATAGCACTACCAACGTCAAAATGATGATCAATTAAATGTTGTTCCTCAGGTCCCTGATGCTCCCTACTGGTCTCTCTTTGTCCTTCAATTCTTAGATCCTAATCAATGATTTTCCATTACTGTTTTGAATCTGGAGTCTTGATATCACGAGTGGATATGTTGTTCGAAGGGTGGTGCGGTCCAGACACGAAAGACACCGATGGACCATGATTTGATATGGTAGTTGATTTATGTGGTCTTTTCTTCCTATTATCTCTATATGACATAGAATGTTCCTTTTCTATCCTTGAGATCAAATCTCCAAAGAATGTCTTTCTTCCCAATTCTACACTCTTCTTTTCCTTCTTATGACCCATATTTCATGTACTTAGTAGAGTGGGGGTGTTTGTAGATGTTGATATCATCCTACTGGCACACATGGGCCCTATGTGTATCAATTCATCCTACAAGTGCTTCAGTTTCTATAGCAGTGAGGCCACTCAAGTTCGTTAGAGCGATGTTCAGGTTCTTACCTCTCGTCTTACTGCCCAGCGATTGTATAGCTGAAGACACCCTAAAGAAAACATCAAAAAATTCACACTTCTAAGTATCCCAGCAAGACAATGGTGAGCCCTCTCAAGTTCGTTAGAGTGATGCGCAGGTTCTTACCTCTCATCTTACCGCTCGACAATTGTGTCGCTGGAGACACACTAAAAAAACATCCAAAAATTCACACTTCTAAGTGTCCCAACAAGACATTGGTGAGCCCGCTCAAGTTCGTTAGAGCACTGCGCAGGTTCTTACCTCTCATCTTATTGCCCAAAAATTGTGTCGCTGGAGACACACTAAAAAACACATGGAAATTGCACCACTAAGTTCCCCAGTGTAGCATTGATGAGCCAGCTCAAGTTCGTTAGAGAGCTGCGCAGGTTCTTACCTCTCATCTTACTGCCCCACAATTGTAGATTGGGTACACTCTATCTTCTAAGAAACAAATCTGGTTGATTGGATCATCACTGCCATCCCCGACAACGATGCCAAAATGTTGGGCTGTATTAATCGCTATTAAATGACTAAAACAATACACATAAATTATCAATCCAGGGATGTCTTTTATCTCAATGACAGTTGCACTGTCTGTGCCGATACACCCAACTAGAAGCAAATCCAAATAAAGGAAATCATTGCTGAAGTAAATGATGGAAGGAAATCACTCATGCAGAAATAAAATGATCTACAAGATTACAATCACACTTCAATTAATCTATTTTAGCATGCCACACAACAATTATCCAGCTGGTATCTATGATCGCATATGTGTAACAACATATAAAATATTGGAATTGAAGCAGCTATATTCACAACTAAAATAACAGCAACATTACTTCTACTGATACATAAAAAAAATAAAAACACATACACACAGCTACCTTAATCACGGAAATCCCCGCTAAAGAGGATGGCCCTTCCTCCCTTGCAGGGCGCAGGTAGAGAAAGAACTTAATGGAACTAAATAAGATAACACATGTAACAACAATAACAAGATAATCTATATTAATATGAGAAAAATTACAGAGCCAAATTAATGTTGTTCTCCACTAACATTTTGACCTCAAGGGATGAGAACTATATAGTGGTTACATCTCAGAAAAATGAGGGATGGATCAGTCATGATAATCTTATGATTCTCATGCTGATCGAAATAGAATACATATGGTTATAACCGCTTCTTAATAAAATTATGGCTGGAAAATTATAGATTACAATAAAAACCACCTAGAGGCTTTATCCAAAAGTACAATACTTAATAAATTCTAAACCTATCATGATAAATCACAACTGTAGCGTAACATCTAGAGGACAGGTCAGCATCAGGAGTTTTCGAGATCTAGTTAGCGGTACAATTGTAACAACAGTTCGCCAACAAGTCTGTAATAGCATGGTGTAACAGCATCATGGTGTACTTTAGAAACACAACCTTAATTGCTCCTATATGCCTCATGCTTAGGATATTTTGTGCTACAAATGGCATATGGAAAGACAACAAAAAGACCATATATTTTCTCCAAACATTCATCCTCAGTTAGTCATAAAAAGGCATGATACATCATAATAATTGATGAAATGGAAAAGTATTGAAAACAAGGTGAAACAACACAAGTTAGGATAGAATGGTAGGAAAAAGAGGCAAAGATAGTCCTAATGGTTATATTCATGAGGTAAAATAGGGGGAACAAATGTAGGAAAAGTGTGTAAAACTGGCACCCAACACCTAGCACCGGTCTTAGCTATGCCAGACTTCACAAAAAACTTTATTGTGGAATGTGATGCCTCAGGAAATGGATTGGTGTTGTTTTAATGCAAGAAGGAAGACCCATTTATTTTGAAACTCGTCCAAACAAAGGAAAGTATTTACAAAAAGTTCTTTATGAGAAGGAAATTTTGGCAATACTACATGCACTAAAGAAATGGCGACCTTACCTAATGGGAAGACACTTTAAGGTAAAAACTGATCATGATAGTCTTAAATTTCTTTTGGGGAAAGCTGAAGAGCAGAAAAAATGGGTCACAAAGATGTTGGGTTATGACTTTGAAATCATCTACACAAAATGGAAGCTAAATGTTGTTGCAGATGCACTCTCAAGAAAGGATGAAGAGGTGGAATCATTGCTTTGTGCAATTTCTATTATCCAACTAGATTGGATGACCGAAGCAAGGGATGAATGGAGGAAGGACAAAGAAGTGTGGAAACTCATTCAAAAGTTCCAGTAAGATCCTAGTACATCTGATACATTTAGTTGGAAACATAATTCCTTATGGTACAACTATCGCTTATATCTTTGTAAGAATTCCAATGTAAAACAATAGATTCTTTTGGAATTGCACATGTCTCCTTTAGGAGGACACTCAGGATTTTTAAAAACTTACCACAGGGTGAAGAAATATTCTTTTTGGGATAGCCTCAAATCTGATATTCAAAATTTTGTAGCGGAATGTTTGGTTTTCCAGTAAAATAAAGTTGAGACAATTAAGACCCCGGGTCTTCTACAACCTTTATCCATTCCAAGTCAACGTTGGGAGGATATTTCAATGGATTTTATCATGGGTTTACCTAAGTTCGCAGGAAATAGTGTCATCATGGTGGTAGTTGATAGACTTACCAAGTATGCACACTTTTGTGCATTGTCTCATCTATTTAAAGCAAGTACAATTGCTACTTCATTTATGGAAACAATTCAAAAGCTACATGGAAACCCAAAGTTGTAAGCGATAGAGATCCCATTTTTACTGGAAATTTTTGGACATAATTATTTTCTTGTTTGGGTACTCAACTAGCTCATAGCTCATCTTATCATCCTCAATCCAATGGTAAAAATGAGATAGTGAACAATGTTTGGAAGTATATTTTCATTTTTTTTGTATCTGATAAACAAACACAATGGGTCAAGTGGTTACCTCTGGCTGAATGGTGGTATAACACTTCCTTCCATACTGCAGAAAAAATGACCCCATTTATGGCACTTTATGGATATCATCCACCATCCATCACATCATATTTAAGAGAAAATTCTATGGTTCAAGCAGTGGAAGATCACATCGAGCGACAAAAAAAATTACTCGAAATCTTAAAGGATAACCTAAATTTGGCGTAAAATCGAATGAAACAATAGGCAGATCAACATCACAACGAGAGAAGTTTTGATATAGGAGACTGGGTATTTTTATGGCTACAACCATACAAAAAAATGTCCCTCAAGCAAGCTAAGAAGGATAATAAATTGTCACCAAAGTACTATGGTCATTACAAGGTGTTACAAAAGATTGGTACTATGGCATACAAATTGGAGCTTCCTACTTCTTCGTGAGTGCATCCAATTTTCCATGTTTCATGCTTAAATAAGGTTATAGGTGTCAAAATTCCAGTTCAAACAATATTTCCAAAACTTGAGGAGGAAGGAAAAATCACATTGGAACTTGAAGCAGTCACGGAAACAAGAACTCGAGAGTTATGAAATCGATCAATTTCAGAGCATCTCATCAAGTGGAAGAACTTACCCACTAAAGATTCTACATGGGAGGATGAGAATTTTATACAAAAGCATCCAGAGCTACACAAGCATTAAGGACAACACTTTTTTGAAGGAGAAGGGCATGTTAGGTCCCTATATTATTAGTGTAGTCCCTTATTGTTGTTAGTGTAGCCCCCTTATTGTTATTGTTGTGCCCCTGTAACCCCCATATTGTTATTATTGTGCCCTTACATTATTATTGTTAGGTCAGCTAGGATTATATTGTGACCCCACGGACTCCTATATATAGAAGGTGTTTTTGTCATTTGTATCATCCAAGAATTGTTCGTTTATGTAATGTAAAGGAGGTTTCCCCATCGAAGTGGCTTATTTCTAAGGCTTTTATCTCTCTTTTCTTCTATATTTGGAGATGGTTTCATAACAATTAATGACAAGACTGGTTTATCCCTAGCATTTTCAAGATACACATCTCATGAAAAAGTGTTTTGGCATTGATGGATTATTATTATTGTATTTGGTGGAACTAGTGTTTGCCATATGGATCTTGGTATGCACTCTGAATTAGACAGTATGGTCATATATAGTTGGGACAAAGTCATATTGAAATATTGAGAGAATGTTGTTATATGATCAAAACTTAGGCTTGTGGTTGCTACCTCCCCGTGTGAGAGGGAGAAAGGATAAATAGATACTCATTCCTTTATGTATATATTTTCTCAAACATTTGATGTCCTATATGAATAGGAAAAAAAATAATATCTAATCTTAGGAGAGTTTTTTGAGCTACTTTCAGATATGAAGCATATTTTCTGATCCTCGAATATTAGTTTGGATTGATGGATGTGACTGCCCTAGGTAAGTGTCCTAACTAGTCTAGGACCTTTAGCTATGCTCTTTCCCCGTTTTTGAGCTCCTAGGGTGATGAATTGATCCTTAGAGCTCCCGAGGTTGAGGGAAATCTAGACTTGACAAAGTATACCCCAATTGGCATTAGGTTTCCCACCCATCTAGCCAATGGGAGATGACTTCTTGAGATAGGTGCAAACCTTACCATTTGAGGTAAGTTGCATCCTTCTCAAGCTAAATATGCAGGTTTTATACCACTCACTCTTGAGGTTCACCTTGGGAAGATCAACAGGTGATTCCTTGGTAGTAGCATTCAATAGTAAACAATGGCTAATTAGGTACAAAAAAATGACTAAAATTTGCATATAAATGACTAGTTTTCAGTTGGTGACTAGTAGTAGCTAGTTTACAGTATCTTATAACACGACCAAATTTTAGTCATTTTTAGCTTAGTCATTAATTGATTGTCTCAATTTTATCGTCTAGTAGTATATTTAGTCATAAATTTGGTAATTAATTTAGTCATTGATTTAGTAATTAGTTGTCACAATTAATGACCAAATATACAACAAAATATATTACAATATGATGACATGAGAAAACCAATTAATGATCAAACAAATTTGACCAAAATGTTTGTCATGTTATAAGTTAATGTAAATTATCTACGAATAGTCATATATATGCAAATTTTAGTCATCGTTTGAAACCAATTAATGACAAAAAAATATGACTAAATTTTGGTCGTGTTATAAGATACTGTAAATTAGCTACTAATAGTCATATTTATGCAAATTTTAGTCATCATTTGAAACTAATTAATGACCAAAGAATTATGACTAAATTTTGGTCGTGTTATAAGATACTGTAATTAGCTACTAGTAGTCATATATATGAAAAATTTAGTCTTCATTTGTAATCACAAATTTATCATTTGCAGTAGTCATTTATATTTTTTTGGTAGTTTTATATTCATTATATAAACGACTAATTTAATAGCTTATATTCATTTCAATTATTTTCATTAATAATCATTATAAACAACTAATTTAGTTGTATATTAATTTTATTTATGTTCATCATTAATCAATATAAACTACTAATTTAGTAGTTTTAGATTGATTTTATGTGCTCATTATTAATTAACATAAATTAATTAATATGATTTTGCGACTAAATTAAAAAATTGTTATACAATGCACGTGTTAATCTAATATGAAAACACAAAGTTACACATTAATTACAATACTAAACAATATCAAGTGAAATTATAAATAATTTCAACCACATAAATTATATTATATGAAATGTGAAGTATTATAATATGAGTTTCCAACTTAATATTTGTTGGACTACAATTTACACATGAAATATTGTTTCATCACTTCAAAACATTATAATTGTGTTGCCAAGACATTGCAGGTGAATTCACCAATTATGAACACTTGACCATCAGTCTCTATGTGTGTGTGTTATGCGAGATATTGACTCTAAGGGTATCACTAGGCCGGATATCTTCTCTCTCTCTTTGCATTTGTCACTCCAATGTTATTGTTCTCCTCTTTCTTTAATTCTTGCTTCTTACCATTAATACTGAGTTCCTTTTCTCAAAAAAAAAGGAGTTACAATGAAATGTAAGACATGAAATATGATGAACACTAGAATATAAACAAAATTAGACTATAAAATATTTATATGACATATACCTCAACATCAACAATGTCAAAGCCATTTTTCCCAATAAAAGCAAGAAACTCGAATAAGTTTTCTTCAGTTGGACGATAATGGTCACTATGGGGCCAGATGACCTATATAAACAAAGAAAATAAAACATCACCATAGAAAAAAACACCTTAGTAACTTAGCATTCAACCTTCAAGTAAATCTTAGACACAATCATGCCAACTAAGTTACATGCTAAAAAACTCAAGTTGTAGATAACTTGTGAAAAAAAATAATCTAAGGTGTGATGTCTAATCCTTGTCATTTTATTCACAAAAAAATTTCATTCTCTAACACATGAACTTAGTCAAGTATATAAACAACATCTGCTCAAATAACAACATTAAAGTAAAATTTTCTAATAGTCACAAAACAACTAAAAGGATTTCAATCAATATCGTATAATACTAACTTCATCTTCAAGATTTGGTGGTTGTTTAAATGGACATGATACAAGGTATTTTCAATTTCATAGTTAAAAGACAAAACAAAATAAAAATAAATGTTCAAAATACAATCAAACAATAAAGAGAGGATATCATGGAATGGAAATTGCAATTATAAAAAAATTATTTACGTGTCCATCGATGTATTGTTTGACATTCCTAATACATTTTCTTTCCCAAAATAACCATGAGGTGAAAGAATAGCAACATTAGAAACCATCGGAATTCTTACTAGAAACATTTTCAAAGTCGATGGCTTGGGTGCCTGAAGGATCTCCAACATCAAATGAGTCATACCCAAGACAAGCTCTGCATTGTCTCCCCATCCTTTTTCCAATTACATTTCCTGTAACCTACCCATACCATATTCAAGTAAAAATCTAACGAAGGCATTGATTTTTTTTTTAATCTTTTTATATCTATGAATTTTGAATCTGATTTTTTGTTCCTCGTTGTTGCTACAGATTCTATCCCTCACCTTCTGAACACCACCACAAGGCCTTACTAGATTTTGTAGCAACAGTGAACAATTAGGAAACATGAGGGAAAATGCTTTCCCAAGGTGGGGGCATGTTTCCCCAAAACGAGGTATTTTGGGCTTACTCTGCCACAAAAGAGGTAATTATTGGAATCTCCCTCAATTTGTTTCATGTAAAGGCTTAAAAAATGAAAAAATATAAACATAAATATAAAAAAACCCTACCTCACTTTAACATTTCTTTATATTTTATACACCTTCACTCATTAATCCTCATTTTATTTTCAATGTTCATTGCACATTGTTATTTTTTAGTTTTAACATTTTAGCCTTGAATCTAGATACTAATGACCTCATATTAGCATTTACTAATTTTTTTTTTTTTTGGTGGTTTAGACTAAATCCTAATCACCCACGGGTTTTGAATCGGTGACCTTGCAGACGGAGTGACTTAACAGTGCACCCCATCACTGACTACTCTACACCATGTGGGCTTAGCATTTACTAATTTATTAATGCCAAAAAATTAATTAGATTATAGAATGATGGATTTAAATCAATGTATTGGTGTTTACCAATTATGTTTCATTTATAGTTTGTGAATCAATTATTCAATTATTAAATATGAATCTGAATCATGTTTATATAATAAACAAATTTGAATTAAGTACTATTTTATTGTTTACTATTTAGTATTTACAATGCACAATGACGAATTTGCATGAGAATAATTGTTTTTGGGATTTTTCCATTATTATTTTTATTTTTATATTTTGAGAGACAAGGACCCCTATGCTAGGGGCCCCGACATCGCCACACCCCCCTGAATTTACCCAAAATTTGGGGGTGCTTCCACACATCCCCCCACGTGTGTCTCCATGCTCCACTTTCCCTCATCCCATAAACTTGGTAGAACATTGATTATAGATTGGATTCCATACACCTATGGTCAAATTTATTGGTCACTTATTGTCTTGTATTACTTGTACTTTATGGATGCCTCTTGACTTGCTTAAGCTCTAAAGGAGTTCCCCATATTTTGAATTGGTTTGATTGAATGATGTATGCTTAAGTTGACATGGATTTTTTTAAACAAGCATCCTCTTATCATGATTGAGACTACTACACCAAAGTTTTTCATTACAAGGCATCCCTTAGCACAATTAACCATGGTTGCTCTTAGAGAGAAAAATTTGGTGGGGAGTATCTATTTAACTAAAGTCCACAATACTTGCCCCTTGAAACAAGAATTGTTTTGTGCGCAAGCGCATACACTAGCATGTTACTAGAAGACTTGAACCCTGATGGGGAATATATTAGCTACTCACTCTCATCGACCAAGAAAGTTGCACTTAATAATTGACTTGGATTTGAAGACATGATTTGATGAATGATTGTTGTTAAATGGATGTATAGTTTTTCAATGATGGTTATGTGGTAATTTTGGATTCCTATTTCCCCAGAGCATTGAGTGTGATAGATTGGCCTTTGGAAAGAAGGTTCTCAACAAGAGGGTGAGCTCAAGCTCTATGGTTGGGTGGAAATATTCCATGCACTTTTAGTCCTCTTTGTTGAACATGCTATGGTGTTGCTTATCCCTATTCCCCTAATTTTATTTCCAAATTGTAACATCGACTTCAATTTTCACCAACAATGTAGACACATGATAACAACATGAAATTCCATATACATCAGTAGTTTTAGAATTCTCAAGTTAAATATGACTATCAAGTTTAAATGTTAAACATCTGATATTGGTACGGTCTCCCATTCCTAGGCACTTTCTTTGACAATTTCTTAAGTCCTGATCTCTAATGTTGACTTTGATTCTAAAAAATAGATGCACAAAACTCCCATGAGTAAGAGTATGAACAAAAAAAACAATGACCATTGATGGTAGGCTTTCCATATTGTGAAGACCTATGTACCCAATATCTATTTTAGCACTTATAGTTTAAAAAATGTATGATCAAACCATGGCTCTCAACATGCATTTGACATAATTAGGCCTACAATATACATTTTGGTTGTAGCCTGTAAACTATAGCAATGCAGAGCTTGAAGATAAAATGCCACATGGGCCGGGATAGATGGTAGAAAAATTACACATGCGAAACATTATTATAACCATATTAGTAAATTAAAATTTAGTATGTTGGTTCTCATATTTATCTTTTTTCTTGTACCTTGAATTCAATTTCGTGGGCTATAGACTATAAACCTGGATAGACCTCATAACAGGTTGAGTTTCCTCACATGAGGGTAGTTTGGGACTATACAACCTGAATGGGCCTAATGGTTAAGAACATGTGATTTATCTTTGGAGGTCACATATTCAATTCTAGTGGGGATTAGGTTACGTACACATTAGAAAACTATTGTTTCCAAATATTTGTGTGGCATTGGAAAGTTACCAACAAATCTCATTCTCGCTTACAGACTAAAGAGAGATGAATGTAATTCCCAAGTGAACTTCAATGCCAAAAGTATATTGAGGAAAAATGAGAAAAGTTTGAGAGCTTCAAGATCAGAGAGATAGTGCAAATTAGACTTGAAACTGGAAATTTAATGTTAGTAGGAAGTATAACACCACATTGAAATTGAGTTGTGTGGATAACTTAATAGAAACCTTTTGTGAACATAGTATCCTCTTTAAACTACACATGAACCTACAGATATTGGGTTGAAATTCCCTAGTGACAAAGGATTGAATAACAAATTAATTTATTTTCCCAAAGAAACCTAAAAGAAGCCTGTATAAGCCCTTGAAATTGTACTTGTGAAAACGGAAGACTGGGAAACTTTTTTTTGGCCCAAGATAGACAGTGAAAATTTTGACATTAAATCTATTCATACATAGTTTTGGGAATTGAAATAATGTATTAGGACCCTCATTTCAAGATTTTTTTTTGTGGATTCGTCCAACTATGCATTTCGCGGAAGATAATGACATTTATGTAACAGTCTTGTAGTGCTAATGGGGGCACTACACCATGTATATTCTTTCTACTGGATGAAAATATTCTTGTTGGTGTCACATGCTGGCTAATGAACCCATCAATCAGTAAATACAAATATTTAACATCTACAAAGCACTGAGATGGAAAAATTTAAACAAGAAAAACATCAACCGTGTACCTTCACTCTAGCACCTTCGAAAATTTTGCTGGGAATTTTTTCAATGTTGCATGCAGTGTTGTTTTCTTGTTGTTAATTATTCATGTGGTATGCAAAAGAGTTATTTTCAGTTTGTTAGTCTTCCACATGGGTTTATAAGTCTTTTATATATTTTCATGTTCAACCTTGGATGCTTTCCCAAAATTCACTACCAACAACCATCACTATCCTACCCAACTCTATCGTGACAAGGGCTTCTCTGGTTGGTAAAGAAGGGGTAGTAATAATCCCCCCAACAGGGTTCATTTAATCATTTCAACTCCCTCATGAGCCATCGTGGTCATGGAAGAAAGTCAGGCATGTTGATGTACAAATTTCATAGCCCTAGTGCTAATGGCTTTCCACTTTGGTGTTAATTGGGCAAACACTAATATTCAAAGGAAGCATATTAGAAAACCCCGATAAATCTTTCAAATTCTACGATGAACTATTTTCATTTCCTATTGCCTCATCTATATAGTTATATGTAAAAATTTAATGTTTGCACAGTATAATATATATATATGCATAGTTCATGTCTACACAATGCAAGTTATATTAATAGATAATGTCTAAAAAATTGAAAATTCTAATTTCTCTGTTACAAGAAACTATCCTCCTCAACCACTAAAATTTTTAGATATTTGTAGTGAGGATATCCACGCTGTTGATTGAGAGTCAAGAGTGTACTACATAAATTCTTAATTTCTCAATCTGTGCAGTTACAAAAATTCTTCAGAAGAAATAAGCCATTGTGGGAAATCTTAACCAGTACATGATCTACTCAATAAGTAAGCCATGCAGTACTTTATTATGACCTTCAAGTTGGATCAGGAAATGAAAAAACAATATAAACCATTCATAATATACAAATAAAGAAATTGAATTAAGGCACGTGCCTAAAATTTTAAGTTACGGGTTCATCCCTTTTTAGATGATGTCCAATTCAAACAAGGGAGTAGGTCCAGAAGACAGACTAGATTCCACTGCCCGTTACTTGTAAGAACAAATTTCATGATAAGGTTTTTTTTTTTTTCACACATCAATATTAAATGGAAATTTCCAATTTAATGCTCCAGTTTCATTTAAGAAAAGAACCACCAGAGCACCTTCTTTGAAGATAATTCTAGACTATAATACAAAGATCTAATATCAGACAACTACTTTTGTGATGTATTTATCTGGTAATATAGGTCTAATCATTATTTTTATATCTTGGGAAGCTTATAATTTATAGGTGTCATCTTTTGACAGGGATAAGGATGTAACTATTGGCACATTCAGTAAAGGCTATTTCCTCATTATGTCCTCAACAATTAAATATACTAGTCACATCTATAATAATAAAATCAGGATGTTTGCAACACTCCTTTATAGATATAAAAAAGAATAACTTAATAGGGAATTATTCAAAACTCTAAGAATACAAAATATATGTAATAAATTATTTATATTTATATCTCTAGTATTAATAAGAAAACATCTCCAGTCAACATATTTTGAGTCTAAATTAGGTTGGAAGACCAAATGAAGATATGCGATAGAGGTAAATATGTTGTTGTATATCGTGAATATTTTTAATAGCATTCACATATTACCTGCAATTTCAAGTTGGAAAAGGGTCAAAAATGAGAAATGAGTGTGACACTTGGGTTGGATGTGGTGAGGGTTTTAGATTGTTGGATGGTTTGATTGAGAATTTACACAGAGAAGGATATTTTTTTCTTTGTTAGGTTGCTTATCCAGAAATTACTACCATTTGGAGAAAAGAGTGAGAAAAAGATGAAATGTTGGGGCTGGTAATTAAGCAAGATGAAATTCTATTGGGATAGAGTCTAGCCTATGGCATATATAATCCAGAAGTTGGTAACGAGGCTATAAGTGCTTGGCAGAGGAGAATGTGGTTTGACGGTGGAAGATAATTTTGAAATCCAAATGCCCAAAATTTTCATGTGGTTATCTCTAAGGAAAAACTCCTTTCTTGGGAAATTTTACAAAGAAACAAGCTATTGCGATCCAGGTTGGTATATTTTGTGTAAGAATTGTACCGAGATTATATGAGTGTTGGAAATGTTGTCATTGATGGCAAAGGATATGAAAAAGGAGGAACACCTGAGACAACAACAAGGCAAAGAGAGCATGAGACATGAAGCAGAGGCAGTTGTAGAAGGGTCATTTGATTGGAGAGCTGAGGAGAGACCTGCAAATAGCTGCATAGAGACCGGGAGGTCTGTAGAGACAAAGTATAGAATAGAAGGCCATTGAGTCAGAAGATCTGGCCGAGCTGAAGGTTTTTGTAAGTAATTTCAAATATATATAATAGAAGAAACTGTTTCAGTATTGTATGTGCATTTGTTGGATTAAATCCTGCAGGAACAATTCCCTCAATCTCTGTAGTTAACTGTATGAATGGCTTACGCTTTATAGACTGTTACACAAGAGACAGTGTGATACATGCACTGTAGTTGGGGTTAATGTATTGTGTGTATCATTGGAAAGAAGAGACATTCAGGTCGAGGATCTGATGTTTGTTGAATGAGATTAACCTGTTGAATTAAAGCTATGGCATTGATTTATTGATGGGTAAATGAATCTATTAAAAGGGAGTAATGTTTCAAAATATTTCAATTTCTTTTGCATATCAGGCATAAAGGCCAACAAGTATAATCGAAGCACATAGCTGACATGAGGCCAATGTGAATCAATGAGCCTGGTTATGCTTGGGCAATGGAAATCAATGAGCCTAGCCATTCTTGGGCTTCACCACGACAACAAGGCAATGTACATTGTGGACACAATAGTCACTCACACTACCAAGAAGCGTCCTCTTAAGAGCTCCATATCCATGGCTACCTAACACCAACATGTCAGGATTATACCTTTTGGCAGCATCGCATATGACCTCCCTTGCATCTCCAATGTGAGCCTCTATCACTGGAGTCACATTTTTGGCTTTGCATATTTTCGATGCTTTGGCCCATATATTCTCTGTAGACTTCTTTATATCGTTTTCCAACATCTTCAATACATCTAACGACACCATGAAGCCTGGGCTTCCAATTTCAAATGGGAAATCGAAGAGCGCTGAGCATGAATGAGAATTATTCTATCCTGCAATTTAAACACGTTGGTAAGAGCCCATTGGAGAGCCGGGATACTCTCTTAGCTCATGCCTGTGGCCACCAATATGAGTCTGCTTGATTTATTTTGCTCGCCCATGGTCTCCATCACAATATTTTGGCTTTGGTTACACAAATCTTCACATCCACTAAATTTTTTGGCTCTATGCAGTCAATAAATAGGTTATGGCGACTCGCGAGGATGGAAAATTGTAGACTATATATACATAAACGAAAAACCCGTATGTTCGAGCGCCTTTGAATTCAGAAGATTCTGGTCTCGTATTTCTGTGGGTTTTCCCTCCACCTGTTTTGCTTTTGGAGTTGTGATTTTGCTTTCGAAGAAGACATATTGGGATCGTGAACAAATGAAGGAAGGAACGGAACCTCGAGCACAACTGAATGGAACCACGAGGTATGAACAGTAATGGCAGTTTCTGGAGAGAAAACCATGGGTTTCGCGTTAATTTAAAATGGTAAGCTGAATTTGAGTTTTGAACGCGATATATGCTATCGGCTGACACGTGGACTTAAGCAGTTTGGAGAAACCACTTACATCGCGCAACTCTTGAGCATTAACACTCATGCATTTATTTCAGGCGATATTGATTTATGGTCGTCGGATCGTCCTGGACGAAGCGATAAGTTCTCCACCGTCAGATGAGAAGGGTGCGTTATGTTGCTGGGGCCCGAATGATAGTTTATAATCGGCACAGTTGCATATGTTGAACGTTGAATACTGTGGACCTGAAACCATTACATTATCAATTGAGTTTGATGCTCACAAGGTTGGTGTTTCATATGAAGTACCAAATCCAAACTAACGTATGGTTGAAATTAATATATTCAATTTATATTTCATAAGGTCGGGGGTTAAACCATGTATGGGGCGGGTCATAGTTATGAGCGAGAGGTAAGCATTATATATTTAAGTGGGGGACGTAATACAATTTGATGTTATAAAGGTTATAAAACCGCGACCATGCTTAAGTTGGGCGCTAAATAAAAGCCACGGTTTATTAATAGTTTTAACGCTTGACTTGGGGAATATGCATACATGGTAATATATTTATATATTGTGCTAAAGTCTAAACCTATAAGAAATGAGGTGCGTGCTGGGCATACATCAAAGTGAATACATGGGTCTTCACATTTGGTTGGGGAGCATATATATATGCTGATATATATACTACGCTGGTATTTAATATAGTGGGTTTTATAAAGCTCACAGATTAGGTTGAGTCTTTGAGGTGAGAAGCTTTGGGGTGTTGAAATAGTAAAATTCGAAGTCCCAACCAAACCTTAATATCTGCTGGAGTATTAATAAAGTTCAAATTTTATTAAATGTTTCATAACCTTGATTTGGGGCCAAATGTAATTCGAATTAGGCAATTCGAATACATACGAGTGGGTTGTAATATAGCTCTGAAATTGAATTAAAACATTGATTGGGTTTATTACAAGAGCATATTATATATTTTATGGGTTTTATAATCATGAGTATAAGAAGCCTCCACAGTTAATTAAAATTTCAGCCCAAGAGATTAGAATCTTGAGAGTTTGCCCAGATTTAAAATCAGTAGTTATATTAAAAGACAGTTATATGTACAACGGTTACACAACTGCCAAGAAAGAGAGAGATAGCTGCAGAAAAATGTACAGTGATCCAAAAAGGCTGAAGGGGTTTGATTTGAAAACGATACTATATGGACAGAGAGTGTGTAGGTAGGTTGCCCGAGCACAAAGATTGATAATGAACAGACATTGCCTAGATTTATATTTATTTGAGGATAAACTTGGAAAAGCAACTATATATGCAGCAGGTGCACACAAGTACAGTGAACAGGTGAATAAACACAGGGATGAAAATGTGGGCCTGACAGAGGTAAACAGAGAATTTAGAAACTAAAAAAGTCACAGGGAATTTTACAGACATGGTGAATAGAAGTATGCAGAACAGTTACTTAACAGTAGCAGAAAAGAAATGCCAGCAAATCCAAAAGCCAGAAAAGGGGCTGAGTGAAATTAATGTATGTAACTAAAATTTTGAATGTAAATGTTTTAAACTGACTTTATATTATTTATGATGCATTGGAAAGTCTCCGGAGGAAAACAAAAATTCCTCTGTAATATTTTACTACATATTGTTGTATTTTTTTGAATGAGTTGGTAAAATAAATGAGAAGGCAGAAGGCAAAGAGGCATGGTTGTCCATTTCAAATTCCCTGAGGAATACTAACAGTCATAAGGAAGTCTCCATAAATAATGTCTCATTGACATGCATATAAACAGAAGAGAATGAAGAAATGAAGCAGTGAGGTAGAGAAGACGGAGGAGCTGATAAAGAAGAAGATGCAGAGATGATACAGGGCAGATATGAGGATTGATGGACAACATATTAGGTGGTACAGAACAAAGCTGATATCCAAGGTAATTCAGCAAGTGTTTTCTTGTGAAAGAGTAAGGAAGTTAGAGCTTCCCTATCAAGTTGTAGCTTGATAGATGTCAGTTGTAGCTGACTGAGGCAGGAGCCTCCTGTAGGTTGTAGCCTGCAGAAAATTGATGTGAGTTGGAGCTTCCTTGCAAGTCATAGCTTGCAAAATTGAGGTAGGAGCCTCCCGTGGGTTGGAACCCACAGAAAATCAGTGGTGAGAGGGAGTTGGAGCTTGCCTTTGCATCACAGCAATAATAATATGTGGTTTTCTCCTTTTATGGGTTTCCACTTATATTTGGTTTCTATGTGCATGATGTCTATGTGTTGATATGGTATATCTATTCTGTTAATGCTTGCTGCTCACATATTAAGACTGTTGGTACATTATCTAATCTTCTTATTAATTGCTACTCACAAATAAAGATTGCTCACACATTATGTTGATCATGAAATGAAGGTGTTAATAAAGTTTAATGTAAAGTTTTAAAAGTCCATGTATGTGTTAAACTGATTCACCTCCCCCCCCCCCCCCCTTCTCAGTTTAACTAAGGGTTCAACAATTGGTATCAGAGCGGGTTCCTTTGGTGCAAGCCTAATAGCTTGAAGGAGATATGGTTGAGTCATGGACTATCAAAATGTACCTGTGTTAAATACAACAAACTTTCCTGAATGGAGAGATAAGATTAAAACAGGATTATTAGCTTATGAACCTGAGGTATGGAAACTTGTATGTGATGGTTATTGTACAGACTCTCCCACGGTGAAATAACAACAGAGGAATGCCAAGGCAAAATTTGTGATATACAACAATCTTCATAACAAGGATCTTGAGATAATAATGGATTTAACCTCTGCAAAATTAATCTAGGACAGATTTCATTTCATGCATGGAGTAGACACTGAGGATTGCATTTTCAAGAAGGAGAATAGAATTAATAAGAAGAAAACTTCATGTCAAAAGGAAAATGTTCAATCAAATGAGCTACCTGCTAGTATGAATGGTAGTAAGAACCACGAAGAAATTGCTACTGAGGAAAAAGCCAAACTTGACACAACCATGACTGAAATAGAAAAATTGAAGAATGAAAACAAAGATGTTAAGATATTGGTACAAATATGTGATGAGAAAGAATTTGAAGATAAGAAATAAATTATTGGCCTGAAGACACAACTTGAAGAAGCAAGGAAAGTTGATGACACTCTACTGCAACAAACGAAAGAGAAATGTCTGGAATGTGAGAAACTAGAAGAAGAAGTAGTGTTCCTGAGAAAGAAACTAGAAAAAGCCCAAAGAGAATTATTAATGAATACTCCACAAGTGAAAAGTTCTAGACAGCTGGACCAAATACTAAATGCTCAAAGGTCACCTTTCATAAAGGCTGGGATAGGATATGAAGGAGAAACTAGTAAGTCCAAGGTAGAATATAACAAGAAAATCATGTTTGTAAAAGCTATAAAGGAAAATGAAGTAGCTCAGAAAATTCCTATAGAAGAAGAAACCAGCAAGAACATGAGATTTGAAGAAACAAATAGAATCAAGCAGCAATATGAAAGAACAGAGAATGAGAGGATGAAACAATCAGCTGCTAAAGGCTCACATGCTCTTGAATATGAACTGAATAAATTTGGAAGATGTCAAAGGAGGTTCTTTCCTCCTATGAAAAATATCACATGTTTTTCTTGTCACAAGCCTAGACATAGTGCAACATATTATAAGACAAAGAAAATCCAGTCCAACCAGCAAAGGATGCAGAAAATGAGAAGAACCCCTCAAGCAAGAAAATGGAAAGAACAATCTTTCACCATGTACACAAATCATTTCCATGGCTACTGTTATGCATGCAATAATTTTGGGCATAAATTTGTTGATTGTAAATTGTTTTCAACTGGGGAATTAAAATATTATACATCAGCTCAAACATACCCTGGAAAAGTAAGATGTTATGTATGCCTCAAGCTTGGTCACAAAACAAAAGACTATAATATTCCATATACATTAAAGAACTCTAGACAGAGGATGGAATCAAAACAGATCAATCAAAACTATGAATCAAAAAGAAGAGCAGACATTATGAAGAACCCCAATAAAGTATGGAAGGAAAAGAGAAAGGGGGAGCCTATTATCTCAATAACATAATGAATCCTTCATAGTATCAGGGGGAGCTGCTCTAGGAAGCAAAGCAAAAATCCATCCAGTGACAAATATGAAGCAACATCACGGGGGGATAGTAGTTCATAATTATTCCCCATGACAGTAATCTAAGAAGAAGCTCCATGTAATGAGAACATCTATGAGATCAGGAAAAAAAGGAAAATCCCTCTAACAGAGAACTATTGAGGAAGAAGATGATCTGAGGTATTAAATAACTAACAGATGATGAAAAAAAAACAGCAAGCAGCCATGATGGTAGAGAAAACATCAGCCATGAACATGTAAGCCAAGAAAACACCAGCACATTAAGTGATGATCACATTGTGCATCATTATTCTAGAATGAACAGTGAATCACATTAAGAAGGATGAGTAAGAATAGTGCCTATCATCATTATATCATTACATCTTTCATCTATGAAAAGTCCCCTTGGAGGAATACAGTAAATGAAAAGATCATTAGTAGAAACTATTGGTTCATGTGCAAGCTAAAGTGAAATCTTTGCATATTTTATCAAGGTAATATCAATTGGTACTTGGTACAAGCAGCATGCCTATCAACAGAATATCAAGTGTTATCATGGAGTAGCAGTGGTATGATACAGGTCCTCAGGATCAAAGGATTATGGCAAAAGTGCATCAAGGTAGTATTCTCAGCGTTATTTGCATTCAGCATGAAAAAGGTCAGTAGCAGTACAAAAGAATTAGTACTTTGTTTACACATGAAGCATTATATTAAGCATTGAAGCAGTATCTTTGTCTATATATAATTGAATGCCTTCCTGAAGTCAGCACATATATATATCTTCAAGACCTCTTCCTTAGGATTATTCATACATTGTGTGAAGTTTGTTGGATGAGATATCAATCAAACAACTTGAAGATGTCTTTGTTGGAAATCACCATGACAGAATAGTTAAAGTATTGGAAGTATGAAAGACTAGCTGTACTGACCTAACAATTGAAGCTCAAAAATCTGTTATTGATTTATCACAAGCATACTTTAGCATAAAGGAATTGCTAGTATTTCATCATTCAAAGAGAGAGTGATCTTTGACATACATACCCCCCTTTTGTCATAAACAAATTGCAGGGTTGATACGTGAGACTGACCAATACACTGAATGCATCTAGCCCCAAGGTTTTGTTTTGAAAATACATTGAACAAGCAGGAAAATTATTTGGTCTTTCATATGGAAAGATATTGCCTATTCTCACAATAAACTTTAGGCTTTGGTTTGATTCATTGATTCACTTCAGCAACAAGGATATTTTAGATATTAACTGTAATATCATCACCAACAGGCAAGAAAAGTGAATCACAGCTATAAAATATATATTGGCATCATTATCATAATTTAACAGGTGTGGTACTGTAGATGTGTATTGCAGAAGAAGACATACTCCAACTACAACTTCCTCAATAGATATGGATTTCTGATGAAGATAATACTAGAGACTGAAGTGAAAGGAGCCAGTGCTTTGGGATTATATCAACTTGCAGTGTACATTCAAGTTCAATAATCCTAAAAGGTGTTCTCTCAACATCAGTTTGGAGCAGCAGGGTACAAATTCAGAAGAATAGGGCTTAAACACATCTTAGAAAGAGGAAATGAAGAGATAGATAGCACACTAGGAAATGTGAAACCCTTTGCCATTGATGTCAAAGGGGGAGGAAAAGAAAGTAACAAAAGATAGGGTCTTCTAAAAGAAGCTAGGCAGAGGAAGACTTGGAGGAAGCATTAGATTATTGGTGGATGTGTTGCCATCAATGCCAAAGGGGGATACTGTTGGAAATTTTGTCATTGATGGTAAAGGAGATGACAAAGGAGGAACACCTGAGACAACAACAAGGTAACGAGAGCATGAGACATGAAGCAGAGGCAGTTGTAGAAGGTTCATTTTATTGGAGAGCTGAGGAGAGACCAAATAGCTACATAGAGACCGAGAGGTTTGTAGCTACAGAGTATAGAATAGAAGGCCATTGAGTCAGAAGATCTGGCCGAGCTGAAGGTTTTTGTAATTAATTTCAAATATATATAATAGAAGAAACTGTTTCAGTATTGTATGTGCATTTGTTGGATTAAATCCTGTAGGAAGAGTGCCCTAAATCTCTGTAGTTAATCGTATGAATGGCTTACGCTTTATAGACTGTTACACAAGAGACAATGTGATACATGCACTGTAGTTGGGGTTAATGTATTGTGTGTATCATTGGAGAGAAGATACATTCAGGTTGAGGATCTAATGTCTGTTGAATGAGCGTAACCTATTGAATTAAAGCTCTGGCATTGATTTATTGATGGGTAAATGAATCTATTAAAAGGGATTAATGTTTCAAAAGATTTCAATTACTTTTTCATATCAGGCATAAAGGCCAACAAGTATAATCGAAGCACATAGCTGACATGAGACCAATGTGAATCAATGAGCCTGGTTATGCTTGGGCAATGGAAATCAATGAACCTGGCCATTCTTGGGCTTCACCACGACAACAGGGCACTGTACATTATGGACACAATAGTCACTCACACTGCCAAGAAGCATCCTCTTAAGAGCTCCATATCCATGGCTACCTAACACCAACATGTTAGGATTATACCTTTTGGCAGCATCGCATATGACCTCCCTCGCATCTCCAATCTGAGCCTTTTTCACTGGAATCACATTTTTGGCTTTGCATATTTCCGATGCTTTGGCCCATATCTTCTCTGTAGACTTCTTGATATCGTTTTCCAACATATTTATCACATCTAACGACACCATGAAACCTAGGCTTCTAGTTGCAAATGGGAAATCAGAGAGTGCTGAGCATGAATGAGAATGATTCTATCCTACAATTTAAACACGTTGGTAAGAGCCCATTGGAGAGTGTTGATGCACTCTTCGCTCATGCCTATGGCCACCAATATGAGTCTGCTTGATTTATTTTGCTCGCCCATGGTCTCCATCACAATATTTTGGCTCTGGTTACACAAATCTTCACATCCACTAAATTTTTTGGCTCTATGCAGTCAATAAACAGGTTATGGTGACTCACGAGGATGGAAAATTGTAGACTATATATACATAAACGAAAAACCTGTATGTTCGAGCGCCTTCGAATTCAGAAGATTCCAGTCTCGTATTTCCGCGGGTTTTTCCTCCACCTGTTTTGCTTTTGGAGTTGCGATTTTGCTTTCGGAGAAGACATATTGGGATCATGAAAAAATGAAGGAAGGAACGGAACCTCGAGTGCAACTGAATGGAACCACAAGGTATGAACAGTAATGGTGGTTTCTGGAGAGAAAACCGTGGGTTTCGCGTTAATTTAAAATGGTAAGTTGAATTTGAGTTTTGAATGCGATATATGCTATCGGCTGACGCATGGCCTTAAGCGGTTTGGAGAAACCACTTACATCATGCAACTTTTGAGAATTAACACTCATGCATTTAATTCACGCGATATTGATTTATGGTCGTCAGATCATCCTGGATGAAGCGATAATTTCCCCACCGTCGGATGAGAAGGGTGCGTTATGTTGTTGGGGCCCGAATGATAGTTTATAATCAGCACGGTTATATATGTTGAATGTTGAATACTGTGGACCCGAAACCATTACATTATCAATTGAGTCTGATGCTCACAAGGTTGGTGTTTCATATGAAGTACCAAATCCAAACTAACGTATGGTTGAAATTAATATATTCAATTTATATTTCATAAGGTCGGGGGTTAAACCATGTATGGGGCAGGTCATAGTTATGAGCGAGAGGTAAGCATTATATATTTAAGTGGGGGACGTAATACAGTTTCATGTTATAAAGGTTATAAAACCGCGACCATGCTTAAGCTGGGCGCTAAATAAAAGCCACGGTTTATTAATAGTTTTAACGCTTGACTTGGGGAATATGCATACATGGTAATATATTTATATATTGTGCTAAATTCGAAACCTATAAGAAATGAGGTGTGTGCTGGGCATACATTAAAGTGAATACATGGGTCTTCACATTTGGTTGGGGAGCATATATATATGTTGATATATATACTACGTTGGTATTTAATATAGTGGGTTTTATAAAGCTCACAGATTAGGTTGAGTCTTTGAGGTGAGAAGCTTTGGGGTGTTGAAATAGTAAAAGTCGAAGTCCCAACCAAACCTTAATATCTGCTGGAGTATTAATAAAGTTCAAATTTTATTAAATGTTTCATAAACTTGATTTAGGGCCAAATGTAATTCGAATTAGGCAATTCAAATACATACGAGTGGGCTGTAATATAGCTCTGAAATTGAATTAAAACATTGATTTGTTTTATTACAAGAGAATATTATGTATTTTATGGGTTTGATAATCATGAGTATAAGAAGCCTCCGCAGTTAATTAAATTGTCAGCCCAGGAGATTAGAACCTTGAGAGTTTGCACAGATTTAAAATCAATAGTTATATTAAAAGACAGTTATATGTGCAGCGGTTACACAACTGCAACGAAAGAGAGAGACAGCTGCAGAAAAATGTACAGTGATCCAAAAAGACTGAAGGGGGTTGATTTGAAAATGATACTATATGGACAGAGAGTGTGCAAGCAGGTGTCCTGAGCACAGAGATTGATAATGAACAGACATTGCCCATATTTATATTTATTTGAGGATAAACTTGGAAAAGAAGCCATATATGCATAAGGTGCACACAAGTACAGTGAACAGGTGAATAAACATAGGGATGAAAATGTGGGCTTGACAGAGGTAAACAGAGAATGTAGAAACTGAAAAAGTCACAGGAAATTTTATAGGCATGGTGAACAGAAGTATGCAGAACAGTTACTTAACAGCAGTAGAAAAGAAATACCAGCAAAGCCAAAAGCGAGAAAAGGGGCTAAGTGAAATTAATGTGTGTAACTGAAATTGTGAATGTAAATGCTTTAAATTGACTTTATATTGTTTGTGATGCATTGGAAAGTCTCCAGAGGAAGAAAAAAAATCCCTCTGTAATATTTTAATACATATTGTTGTATTTTTTTGAATGAGTTGGTAAAAGAAATGAGAAGGCAGAAGGAAAAGAGGCATGCATGTCCATTTCAAATTCCCCGAGGAATACTAACAGTCATAAGGAAGTCTCTATAAATAATATCTCATTGATATGCATAGAAATAGAAGAGAATGAAGAAATGAAGCAGTGAGGTAGAGAAGAAGGAGGAGCTGATAAAGAAGAAGATGCAGAGATGATACAGAGCAGATATGGGGACTGATGGACAACAGAGTAGGTGGTACAGAACAGGGCTGATATCCAAGGTAAGTCAACAAGTGTTTTCTTGTGAAAGAGTAAGGAAGTTGGAGCTTCCGTATCAAGTTGTAGCTTGATAGATGTTAGTTGTAGTTGGCTGAGGCAGGAACCTCCTGTAGGTTGTTTCTTGCAGAAAATTGATGGGAGTTGGAGCTTCCTTGCAAGTCATAGCTTGCATAATTGAGGTAGGAGCCTCCTATGGGTTGGAGCCTACAGAAAATCAGTGGTGAGAGGGAGTTGGAGCTTGCCTTTGCATCACAACAATAATAAGATGTGGTTTTCTCCCTTTATGGGTTTCCACTTATATCTGGTGTCTATGTGCATGATTTCTATGTGTTGATATGGTATATCTATTCTGCTAATACTTGCTGCTCACACATTAAGGCTCTTGGTACATTATCTAATCTGCTTATTAATTTATTCTCACAAATAAAGATTGCTCACACATTATGTTGATCATGAAATGAAGGTGTTAATAAAGTTTAATGTAAAGTTTTAAAAGTCCATGTATGTGTTAAACTGATTCACTCCCCCCCCCCCCCTCTCACTTTAACTAAGGGTTCAACAATGAGCTCTTTATTATGGTGGTGTCCTTCTGTAGTTCATATATGGCAAGGATTAGAAAGGATCTCAGGTTAAAGGTAGATATGGAGTGGGCTCACTATTGATGAGGGGATGCATAAATAATGCAGGGATTCAACTGTTAAAATATTCAATATTATTAGCATTGTTAGCAACTTGCAAAATGATATTGGCACATAATGCACACATATATATTCCTACTCTTCATTGTGATGTTTAAACCATATATATTCTTCAAGTTTCAGTTAGTTTAAAACAAGAAAGCACCTAGAGTGATTCAAAAGAAATAGATTGATAAAAATGGTGAATGGGCTTTCTTTGATAACACAAGTCAAGGTGATCCACCATATAGTGGGGCTGGTGATGAGATCTATATATGATGATCATGTTCTAAAGTTCAAATCTGAACTGTGAAGTGGCCCAAATAATCTGATAGAGGGCATCGCATTAAAATTGCTAATCACTCTTGCAGCATAAAAAGATGCTCAAAATATTCAAATCTTTTGATTTTCTCTGGTTGTAGTAAATTGGATAAATGAGATCTATTACTTGGAAAACCATACCTTGAATCCAATCTTTGATAAGATTAATATGGCTTGTTCAGATTTATTAATCTTTCCTTTCTTCATGTTTATGGAGAATGAAATAATAATGTAAATGCACTTTAAAAAACATATTGTTTGTGGATACAGATACTTGGCATATTCAGTAGTTGTTGTCAAGACATTCTTCTGAATATATTCATAAATTCATACTCACTTCTATTAGCTTTATGTTTTATGATGTCAGTCCTGCATGCCTCTTACATGATGTCTATGTATCACATGGCTGTTATTTTGGGGATATTTTATCGATTTACTGGAAAGATATGTTCCAGCTGGTTTTATGGTATATTTTAAAGGATATGATGGATGGCTGAGTCACTAACTTCAATTGGAAATTTTTGGGTCTTCATGTCGAATGAATCTCGTCATCCTTTTTTAGGTGATTCATTTACCATACCTCTATCGCTATATGCTTAGAAATATTTATGTAAATATCCCCCTTATTCAGGGCATCAAATAAATACACATTTACAACAAGTTCATCAAGGAATCATGTATCAAAGGGTAAGGTAAAAAGAAAATAAATCCTCCTATCATTCATGTATGGGATAAATTTATGATATCATGCTCGAGAAAGCTACACATATAAAGTATGTTGACCCTAGAAGTACTGTTGTGACTACCTATATAGATGATACTTCCATTAGCAAAACTTTGATCGACAATGGAGTATCTATTTCATCATCAAGGGAACTATGCTGAGATTAAAATTTTAGTTTTCTCTTCTAGGAAAGTGAGCATATCATCATAGCCCACGAGACCAATTATTTTTTCTCTTCCAGACCCTAGTTTGGATTCTTCATTCATTACTGTTGTAATACCACCCCTGTCTCACTCAGCAACAAACTTTCATGGTGATCTCTGATGATGCTGAAAAGAGGATCATCCACCCAGTACTCCATGCCCATTTTCTTGTCTCCAGTGGTTTATTGCGCCGATAGGCGCATCTACAGCCCAATATGACCCCGATGTCAGGTGGGTCACGTTCTCATACAAAATGTCGGCTTAAGTTTTAAATTAAAAATAAAAAATAAAAAATAAAAATCACATTGCGCTGGAACATATATCAATTTCTAATACAATTATGTATTATTTATATAATTTGAATGGATAGTAAATTATATATGTGAATTTGAATGGATCATAAATTTACCTTTAACAAAAAAAATTACCACATTGAATTTCCAAATTAAGTAAAATTTTAAACATCTTTACTCTTTACTAAAGTCAATACCATTTCCTAAATTAAAGGAAAAGAGTTAATTCAAGACAAACAATCAAAATCCAAAATCTTTTAATATTTATTTTAATTAAATATTTGTAAAATGAATTTATACTTACTCCAGAGCTATGGTAAATAAATAAAAAAATAAAAAAATAAAAATTATTTTTATATTTATTCCATAAACCTGTTTATATTTAAAAAAAACTTTAAAAAGAGGTTTTATTTAGATGAATCCTATGGGACAAATACCATGGGTAAATAAATAAATATAAAAGAGGTATAAAAAAGTATGATAAATAAATAAATATATATAAAATAGGTATAAAGAGGTATGGTAAATAAATAAATATAAAAGAGGCATAAAGAGGTAAGGTAAATAAATAACAATATATCAAATAGGATTATAAATAAAAATATAATTATATAACAAGCCTATGGGCCAAATACCATAGTAGAGAAAAGGGGTATGGTAAATAAATAAAAATATAAATAAACTAGAGGTATGGTAAGTAAATAAAACCTCTTTTCATATTTACTCCATAATCTGCTTTATATTTACGAATGTTTATGTTCATTAGTTTACATAACTAAGAAGAAATAGAGAGAGAGAGTGCTAAGGGAGAGATGGAGAGAGAGTGTGTATGTTTACCGGTGAGATAAAGAGACAAAGTAAGATGTATGGAAAGAAGGGGGGAGAGTAGAAGTGAGAAGGAGAGATGGAGGGATATAGTAATGTAGTTGGAGAGAGAGAGGGGTGGAAAGAGAGAGAGAAAGAAAGGGATGGGGGAAGAAAGAGGATTAGAGAGAGAGAGAGAGAGAGAGATATGGGGGCAGAGAGAGGATTGGAGGGAAAAGAGAGAGAGAGAGAGGTGGGAGAGAAAGGGAGAGAGAGGAAGGATGAGAGAGAGGAGGAGAGTGATGGGGGAAGAGAGAGTATTAGAGAGAGAGAGAGAGAGAGATCAAAGAAGAGAGAGGGATTTAGGAGAGAGATAGAGAGAGAGGAAGGACGAGAGAGAGGACTTGAGAGAGAGGAGGAAAGAGGGATCGATAAGAGAGATGGAGTTGGAGGGGGAGAGATGTAGGAAATAAGAAATATAGAGAGTGAGAAGTGGAGAGAGAGGAGTGACAAGGGAGAGACAGAGAGAGAGCGTGTATGTTTGGGGCTGAGATAAAGATAAAAATAAGGAGAGATGGAGATAAGGGGGGAGAAGGAGATATAAGGAGAGAGGGAGGGATATAGTAACATACTTGGTGGGTGAAGAGAGAGAAGGAGGGAGAGAGAGATGGGAGAGAAAGGGAAAGAGAGGAAGGAAGAGAGAGGATGTGAGAGAGTGGAGAGAGGGATGGAAAGAGAGATCGACTTGGAGGGGGAGGAGGAGATAGGTAAGAAGAAATAAATAGAGAGAGAAAGGTGGAGAGAGAGAGAGTGAGTGAGTGATAAGGAAGATGGAGAGAGAGGGAGAGAGGAAAAAATGAGGAAAGAGAGATATTAGCGGGGGAGAGGGAGAGAGGGGGAAGATAGAGATATAGATGGAAGGTGAAGAGAGGGAATAAGAGAGAGATGGGGAGAGGAGGGGATTGACAAAGAAATTGAGATATATGTATTGTGAGAGTGCGTGTGTTTAGGGGGGTGAGATATAGAGACGGAAAAGAAGAGATGGAGGGGGATATAGATATGGATGGAGGGTGGAGAGAGGGAAGAATATTTCTCACACTAGATGGATTGATATAAGTGGAGATGGTGATTTATAATCCTATTTCATTATTTGCACTATATGCATCGATTTTAGTGTAGATATTTATTTCTAATGCTATTTGATTACTTACACTAGATGCATTGATTTCAGTGTAGGTGGTGATTTATAATACAATTTGATTGCTTGCACTGAATTTGTTGATTTCAATTTAGATGTTGATTTATAATTATATTTGATTATGTGCACTAGATGAATTGGTTTCAATGTAGATGATTTCTAATCATGTTTGATTGTTTGCACTAAATGCATTGATTTCAGTGTAGATGGCAATTTCTAATCATGTTTTATTTATTTGAGTAAATGCATTGATTTTAGTGTAGATGTTGGTTTCTAGAGAGAGAGAGAGAGAGAGTGATAAGGAAGATGGAGAGAGAGGGAGAGAGGACAAAAGGAGGAAAGAGAGATATTAATGGGGGAGAGGGAGAGAAGGGGAAGATATAGATATAGATGGAAGGTGAAGAGAGGGAAGAAGAGAGAGATGGTTAGAGGGGGTGATTGAAAAAGAGATTGATATATATGGAGTACGAGAGCGCGTGTGTTTAGGGGGGTGAGATAGAGAGACAGAAAAGAACAGATGGAGCGGGATATAGATATGGATGGAGGGTGGAGAGAGGGAGGAATATTTCTCGCACTAGATGGATTGATATAAGTGGAGATGGTTATTTCTAATCCTATTTGATTATTTTCACTAGATGCATTGATTTTAGTGTATATATTTATTTCTAATGATATTTCATTACTTGCACTAGATGCATTGATTTCAGTGTAGGTGGTGATTTCTAATACAATTTGATTGCTTGCACTGAATGTGTTGATTTCAATTTAGATGTCGATTTATAATTATATTTTATTACTTGAACTAGATGACTTAATTTCAATGTAGATGATTTCTAATCCTATTTTATTGTTTGCACTAAATGCATTGATTTCAGTGTAGATGGTGATTTCTAATCCTATTTGATTTCTTTGAGTAAATGCATTGATTTTAGTGTAGATGTTGGTTCCTAGAGAGAGAGAGTGAGTGATAAGGAAGATGGAGAGAGAGAGAGAGAGGAAAAAAGGAGGAAAGAGAGATATTAGCGGGGGAGAGGGAGAGAAGGGGAAGAGAGGGAAGAAGAGAGAGATGGGGAGAGAGGGTGATTGACAAAGAGAATGATATATATGGAGTGCGAGAGCGTGTGTGTTTAGGGGGGTGAGATAGAGACAAAAAAAAAAGAGATGGAAGGGGATATAGATATGGATGGAGGGTGGAGAGAGGGAAGAATATTTCTTGCACTAGATGGATTGATTTAAGTGGAGATGGTGATTTATAATCCTATTTGATTATTTTCACTAGATACATCGATTTTAGTGTAGATATTTATTTCTAATGATATTTGATTACTTGCACTAGATGCATTGATTTCAGTGTAGGTGGTGATTTCTAATACTATTTGATTGCTTGCATTGGATGTGTTGATTTCAATTTAGACGTCGATTTATAATTATATTTGATTGCTTGCACTAGATGCATTGATTTCAATGTAGATTATTCCTAATACTATTTGATTGTTTGCGCTAAAAGCATTGATTTCAGTGTAGATGGCGATTTCTAATCCTATTTTATTTCTTTGAGTAAATGCGTTGATTTCAGTGTAGATGTTGGTTTCTAATCTTATTTGATTGATTGCATTAGGTGCATTGATTTCAATGTAGAAGTTATTTTCTAATCTTATTTGATTGCTTGCATTAAATGCATTGATTTCAATGTATATGTTGATTTATGATTTGTTGTAATTGGATATATGATGGTACATTAATTTTAAAGCGATTGGATTAACAATATGCATTGATTTTAGTGTAAGCACAAAAAGTTATTAACAATGTAGATTGATTTTTGTGTTATAGTAATTTAAGCTATTAATATTGGAGAGCAAGAGAAAGAAGGTATCATGTTTACTACAACAGATTGAGCTAAATATTTAAATGGTTTACGATTTAAATTTTCTTTTTCATATAATCGATATGAAAAGATAACAAAACTAACAAAGGAGGAAATACGAATAGTAGAAGAAAATAGTTTGAGATTGATTGTAACATGAGTACGTTCTTATTATTCACATTTTCTATCTTTCAACACTATTATTGTCACTTTGCATTTAAAAAAAATATTTCATCATTTTTCATCATTATAGTTATTAACAATAATTATCGTCTCAATGAACTGAGGTAACTAAGAAAATTAAAAATTAAAATGACCAAGTTAATCTCAAAAATATTTAGCATTTTTAAAATGATTATATTAATATTTGATATATTTACATATTATTGATAAAATTAATCATATCTTTGATAGATTTTCCTTGGCAGCACACGAATGAAACCAGCCTAGATCCATCTTACATCTCAAAAATATACAAAAATTTTAATAGTCTGAAAAATGTGACGTTGATGCCTCCGACTGGAACCAGCCTAGATCCATCTAACTCTGGGTCTATCATGCGCCGAGAGGGATCAAATCTCTCGAGGTGCAAACGTTTCCTCAAGTTTTGCACTCAAAAAATAGGTTTGCAACTCGAGAGATTTGATCCCTCTCGGCGCATGATAGATCCAGAGTTAGATGGATCTAGGCTGGTTTAAGAAAATCACATTAATCATCCTTTGGAGAAGCGTCTTTATCACTACTCAAGGCATCAAATGGAAAAATTTCAGAATTTTCATCTTAGTTATCATGATCATCCTCAAGGGAGCCCATGAGACTCCCCTTTGTAATAGGGAAGAAACCAAAATTTGATTTTTCTTCCTCAGATTCTTCAAACATGTCTTTGACTCCCTTATATCTTCCACCAAACTATACTTCAATTGGAAAAACAACTGCCTCTTTATGGGACTATTCCAATTATTAATCAACTTTCAGGACTTGTACGTGATCTCCCTCTAGTTAGTCATTGTCAAACTTTGGAGATCCATTGAAACATAATATATATTAACTTTCCATGAGATCTAAAATGTGCAATTTATATTCAAGTTCTAGCCTCTAAGTGCTCTGTTGGTTGTTCTTGTCCCAGTTGTTAGTTTCAATACAGTCATGACATCTGAGTAGTTTGCATCATTTCTAATGTTTATCATAGTTCCACTATGACATTTAGGCATTATAAAAAGTGTATTGTGTTGGATAAGATGTTCAAAGTAGCAATACCTCTTGTAATCTCAGTTTGAATGTTTGTCTCTGTTGCATTTGTAGCAATATTGGTTGCATTAGTAGCAGCAAGCCCCAAAAAATGATAGAGTTACTGAAGTCTTAAGCCCTCTTGATCCAAATTATGCAAGCAAGTATATTCCCATTATTGAAATCATTAGTGAACATCAACTGTATACTTGGTCTTCATATTTTATCAATATAAATGTACCTGCATATCTAGAGCTAGCAGGCATCATTGAATGTTTCTTACAGTTTTCAGGTGCAAGGTATTTTTTGTTTCTTCACATTGTGACATCAGTATGATTTTCTAGTATAATGGTGTGCCTTGTACTAGTGCCAGATCCAACAACTTGTATTTAATTTGGCATTGCTATTTCTGAAGCTTTTACATCACTAACACTATCAGTCAAATTCTAGCTCCCTCTCACTTGAAGACAACTTGTTCCTTCATTTTAATCTTGCTCTCATTGGAAATAATTTAAGAGAATGTACTTAGAATCACTTTACAAAATATGGAGTCCCATGATTCTGCAAAAATGCAGGAAGATTGAGTTGCACTGAGTGATGGGAAAGGAAGAGTGAATGTTGTGCAACTTTTATCTAGTAAGCTTAAACATGAAATCCCATGCTGTTTTATTTCGCCTATTGGAAGAAAGAGACAAATTCTTAGTATTTAGTGGTGTAAGTCCTTTGGACATATGCATGTGTCCACACTCGATCCGAAAAGAGGATTAAAATAATGGCTAGTAGAATGTAAACCAAACTTCCAATAAAGGACTTCGGTCAGAATTTGAAATATGGTTGTTGGGTTTGGGTCCATTTCCAAATATTGCTGCTAAATTTACATGGCTAGTAAACTAGAAACCTACGAGGGCCATATTAACAACAATAAATAAAATCATAAAGAGAACAATTTTTTTTTCCATTGTTTCAAGATTTAGTGTTGGTATACCTATGCAAAAACAAAAATAAAGGTTAAGTGCAGCAACTCCAAATTAAAATGACCATATGAGTAGCAAAGGTGCATTCAGACAGAAAAATAGGATGGGAAAATTCATTTGTCATTTGCTTCATAAAGCATTCCATCAATCAATTTCTGAATGGATGTTGATACATTCATTGAGTGGATAGTATTTTTCAGAATGAAAAATGGCATTTATAATGAATACTTGGAAATACAATAATAGCATATTCACTTTATTATTATAGATAAGACAACTGACAAATTGTTATAAATGTATGAATTCATGGAGAATTAATGACAAAAAAGTACACTATTTTATAAGACAATTGAGACCCTTCATACCTAAGGTGACAAACCTACTCAAGGCACCTCATCTTCCTTTCTCTTCTTGGAGAGTAGTTACACTAAAGAAGGTTGGAATTTAGTATGCAAGAGGGAATAAAATATAGAATCGAAGACTTTGTAAAGAGTTGGAATTTTAAAACATGTAGGATGGATTTCTCTAATGCCAGAGGGGCCAATGTGTTCACAAAATATCTGAGAGTGTACTAGGAGATTCACCTCCCTTTTTGTAGAATTTGTATCTTAGTTTTTGTATCTTTTCTTATTCAATCAAGAAAATTTCCCAATTGTATATGAAGTTATGGATAAATTTCTTCAGTTATCAAGATGAATGTTAAAGATTTATATTCAACATTGTTTTTTTTATTATATTTGAATATAATGCAAGGCAATGAATGATTTCAAATACTTGCTATTTTTCGATTTCCTACATTGGTTTATCATCAATATTGAGTAAGGTATTTACCTTTAGATTCTTTGGAAACTTATTACCAACCTATTTAGTATTAAGGAGTGCCTTGCTCTAAATTCAAGGTTATCCAATATTTATAGTTTACCTATGAACCATAGGGATTCATGTGAAGATTTCCAATATGTATTCTTGTATGCTATTGAATTAATTTGAATAATGTCCATGGATTTTTTTGTCCTATTAATAAAAAATAATGACTACCACATTCACTATAATTTATGATATTTTAATGTATTATTTGAGTGCCAAGAACTGCCATCCCATTCCCATTTCAACCTAAGACATCATATTTTATTTTTTTTCTATATCATCCATCTAATCAACTTTATATTTCAGCAATACAAGATAATGGTGCCCAATGGAAAGGAACTAGTGTGGAGATTAGATGGGGTACATGTGTATAGTTTGCATTTTTCCTCCAACATTTTACTCCAAAACCACTGAAAATTGGCATTGAAATTTGCATGGGAGAGATGTTGTTGAAGTGACGCTGGACAACCAACAGTTGAATATATTCACAGCTTACCCCCTCTAACCTGAGAGAATACTTGAGAACTAAATAAAGGAGGTATTCAAAGCCTCCACAGTGTACCTTGGCATTTTTTTTTCTGGCCACGACCAGCCTGAGAAACAGTAGAGATTAATCACCTTAAAATCCAAATTTGTGAGACCCCCAAGACTCGTTTGACCTCCACAAATGAAACAATTGTGAAGTTGTCACTTAAAATGCACCATTCGATAAGTTGCTTGAAACGTGGAAACATCTATAAGTTTCTAAAAGAAACTATTTGGAAACATGGATCCGATTAGATGTAGATGGAAACAGGAGAATCAGTATCAGAGTGGGATATTTTTCCCATGGTTCTTATATAACTAAAGGGGAAAACACTTACAGGTTTCTGAGGATAAACTTAACAGAAGATAAATTTTAAGACTTGAAAAGAAAAAAAAGAAAAATTAGAATGGAAGCAGACTAATGCAATAGCCATTGACAGAAAGGACAAAGTTGACTTGGTCTGCTTGTTAGATGAGATGATAAGCTCCATATTCACTTGCCAAAAACATAAGAAAATGTCTAAAGGATGCATCAATTTGCAAAAAATTATCATTTTATTACTTAGATTCTTAAATAAAATTTATCATGTAGGTTCTTAAATTAAAATTTACCGTATACTTATTTTCATAATAGATAGAGGAAGGACCTTAGAAGTTAAAAAGTGGATTCATACCCGACGTCATGAGATTCTCCTATGATGGTACTTAAACACTACTTGTCAGATCACATTGAAAGGAAATTCAAGTAGTAACATCAGACCCACCAACATAAATTTCTAGAAAAAAAAATTATTCAGAGCCCAATTTCTCCCCACACTACATTTCCAACCTAGCTTCATGGATCAATCAAACAAGCCATCAAAGGAGGATATCAAGATGAAGCAACCAAATATACCTCTTTAGGACATACTTGACTAGATTTTAGATAGGTAGATGCATTCCCTTACATGTTGCCTGATACTATTTAAACCCACATAAATTTTTGGGTAAGATCGAGTTTAATGTGCATGAGAGGTCAATAGAGTAACACATGCTCTTGGAAAATAGTGGACATAGTAATGGCTTACAGTTGAGATTTCCTTGGTTCAGGAAATCATTTATTCATACTTGTGTTTTCAAGAGGAATGCTAGTAGGGACAGAGGATGTTGGTGCATGATCCTTAGCAACGCTAGGGGTAAAAGGTGTGGACCATGTTGTCAAAGAGTTGACAATATTTTACTTCTAGGCTTGTCATTGATGACGTAGGGTCTGGAAAATATCCATAATGTCCCCTTCATTTTGGTATGAAACCATGAATATTTGGTTCTATTGTTGTCAATTTGCTAAAATTTGAGAAATGTTAGGAGCAAGGGAGTTGCTGGTCTTTGGAAAAATGACACAAAGCCCTGATGTGGGTTTGAGTGATAATTTGATATTACTTTCAACCTAGAAACTGTTTTCCATGGACTACAGTAATAGAAATGGGCCCCATTGGGAAAGATGACATGTTTCAAAACATATTGTGGGTTATGTAAGAATTTATGCATGTAGTAGTCAAGGCCCAATATAAAACCAATGGTACAAACATAAAACCAACATCACAGGTGTAAAATACGAAGTGTAGGTGTAGAAACCAATGGTTCCACCATGGCAAAAAAAAATTGAAATTGCATAAATATTTACAATCTTTTTGCATGAATGAATTGCAGAAATGTGAAAAGGAAAGGGAAACACAAGAAATACAAAGCTACCTATGTGTCAATGGCCCGAGGACATGGATTGGTGATGTTGATGCACCTCTAGATTTCTCAAACTGATTGGAGAGATCACACCATAATCTTGGGTAGGAATAAAATTCCAAACAAGACTAGAATTACAAAGCTCTTGAAAACCTCTAGTCTTCAAGTTGTTATACCAATTAATATGATTTTAGTTACAACAATGCAAAATGGTTGCTTGGGTACAAGAAAGAGAAAGTGTGACAATATGAGAAAATATTTTTCTAAACTGTACACATAGGTTTCCAGTCCTTATTTTGAAATCATCCAAGATAAATCTCATCAAGAAATTACCTCTAAAATTATCAGCGAAGTACTGAGGCTAGCATGAAGAAAGAAGGACGATTTTCTCTCTATTTTAGGGTGCTTATTTCTTGTAGGTCTAAGCCGCAGGTGTGAGAAGAGGTTAAGGGTGCATCTTTATTTTATTTATGGTAATTATATCTTTATTCTGGGCCGCAGTAAATAATAGCTTGTGAAGGAAGTCTAGAGGGCCGAGAGACCTAGTCTAGGGTCTCCTTACCTAGCCGCAACCACTAAGAAGCCAACACAATTGGATCAAACATTGTACAACCTTAAAAAAAATTTGTGATCCCTAATAGAGGATTGTTATCCCTTGTTGTAGTGTATCTCTCCATGATCTTCTGTTGAACATATTCATTGCAGGACACAGACATAGGACCATTACTACAATTAGTTGTTAAGTTGTTTGAAAGAATGAAGGCATGGTTAATTCCTTCTTTCTAGGCCTCATATACCAGGCTTGAACATAGGCTGTAATGGAGAAATATGGAAAATTTAGGCAGCCCTAACCAGTATTCATAATTTCATTCTAAGGTCATATATTCTATTTGGAAAGTCAATGCTAACTTTAAAATAACTGTACTCTCTCTCTCTCTCTCTGTTGAACATTTGTTTATTAATAATAAGAATAATTGAACAAGGGTTTTCCCTGACTTGGGGTTTTTCCCTGGCTTTTTCCATATCCTTGTGTTATCTTATCTTGGCTTGTATTTTTCTTCAATCATCTATGTTCTTTGTTTAGTTACTATTTATATGATAATGATATATGTGATTTCTAATGGAATTTAAATGGCTTATGGGATAATATGTTCAGTGAAGTAACTAAGTAAGAACATGCTCCAAAATTAACATGGTTTCAAAGCCAGATAAGTTCAATCCCAAGAAATAGAAGGAATGCAACCACAAGGAATGTAATCAAGTTTCAATCAAGCAAGGGACTGTTAGAATTCTAGTTTGGGAATATGTCAGAGTTGGGCTCAATAGCTCATAGGGGCTTCAAATCAAATTTGAAAACCATTATTATAGATTCCTCCTTCAACATTTAATGGAATCAACCAAAAAAGAGGAGAGAATATTCAAGACTGTTTAGGGTAGCGTCTCTCTTGCTAGATCACACCACAGGTTAAGAGGTAAGTATTGATGGTTTTTCTATACTATTTTGTGAAGGTTTTGTCTCTATTTACAAGGCTTCTAGAAGGTGTTGCTACAACAGTATGAGGAGAAGGATTTGAGAGGGTCGAGAGGACTAGAAGGGACCTTCTGCCCTAGCCGCAATGCTCTCAAGTGACAGTGCAGGTAAACGGGGGTGGTTCCTTGTCCTAGAAGGATATTCTCATTCTGCTATAGGTCATGTTAGGTCCCTACAATTTTTCATATTGGCAAGACCAAATAGACAAGGGTAACATCAAACCAACTTTCGAGTCTTAGGACCTAGCCTTCCTAGAATCAAATATGGCTCTCTTTATATATGTATAAAATATATGACTTCTTTGATTTAGGATGCTTATTTTAGGCTAGTTTAAGTGATAGGGTTTGTTTTTTTTGTTTTGTTTGGTTGGGTAGGTTGTCAAGAAGAACAAATAGTGTAAGATAAATCCAAACCATTGGGGTATGGGGTCTGTGAAAGCCTTTAAAAGTACAATAATTAATCAAGGGTGTTTCATAGGGTAAGTTGACAAAGCCAAATGGATCTTAATAGCTTCTGTGGGAGTGAAATGGACATTAAATTATGAGTGTAGTAGGTTTAAAGGGAAATTAATAATCCTTTAACATATACTAGAACAGGAAGGGTCTTTAAGATTAATATGTTTAAGAAATAATCAAAGGACAGGGCGCACCATAAAATTCTTTGACCTAGCTTCACCAAGTAAACTTTAAAACAACAATCTAGCAAACCCTAGAGAGCAAGGAACTCTTAAATTCTCTAGTTATTTACCTTTAGAGAAATAAAACATGAAATATAACACATCAGTAATGATTAAAGAGCAGGGAACTCCTAAATTCCTTAATAAAACTATAAAATACCTTCAAAGTGACTATTCAAGATGGACTAAAGGACAGGGCAAACCATAAACTTTTCCAGCCAAACCCAAATTAGTAAAATTCAAAGAAAAGGCCTTAAAAACAATGTTTTAAGCTACACCAAAGGACATGGAATACCATACACTTCTTTGGCTTGGCTACATTGAATAATTTTCAAGACAACAAGCTAAGTGGAATCAAAGAACAATTAAGAATTCTCCAATCAGACCTAGCAGAGGAAAACAACTAAACAAGAGAAGGTAGACAGAATTAAGGTGTCTCTCAACAACATATCTTAATCTAAATTTTCTACTTTGTTATAAGGGAAATATGAACAATATGGAAAACATAAGAAGAAAATAACTAAATTGGAATAACATCGCCATTTGACAAATTCCATGAATCTTGCAAATGTGTTTGCTCCATTATCATTTAGTCCAAGACAATTACAAAGCTCCAAAGCCAAAAAACTCTTTATCACTCAAAGTCTATGTGATTTTCATCTAAACAATCAACCAAGAAAAAAATGAAGCATTAAATGAAGTATTTAACTGAAAAATGAGGAAGTAAACCCTAACTAGGGTATTATAAGTCATTAGTTACCTATTAATTTCATTTGACCTTTGAGACCATGCAAGGCCCAAGGAAAAAATATCTAAACTCATTTATGCCAAAAATAAATTCTAACATAACTATTTGAGGTAATTTAGGAAAAAAGTTGACTTTAAGGCTTCAAAATAGCTTTTGCAATAACTCCTAGCAAGAGCATAGCTCCAAGGTAAAGGGGCACAACGCCAAGCCAAACGCGCAGCACCAAGACTGAAAAAATCATCTGTTTTCCAGCTGAGATTTGGAGGCCTTCCCGGTGTCCAAATGAGCTCCATGATAGCTCATTTAAAGCCTATCCTATCTAGTTTCCAGATCTTCCTTTAGTTTGAAAAATGGTGCCCATTTTCCTTGTCAAAAATCCATTCTCCCAATAATTTTAAGGGCAAGCACTAGTGCTGAAAAGAGGGCAAAAAGGTGTTTTTTGGTGGTTTTTGACCCTTTTGAGGGACCAGTTTTTCTCCAAATGGTTAGAAATGTTTTGAGGATGATGTCCTTGGCATGAGGAACATGAGGATGAAAACCATATTTCATTTGAGTTCCCCAAAAAAGAGCGCACTGCTAGTGGCGTTGCGCATTTGGCCCTCTTTTCTGCTAGCCAAACTGTCAAAGACTCAAAATTTGAAAAAATGTGCCAAAATTAGATTTTTCTTTTCTGATCATGTTTGGGAGGCTTGGAGGGATACACTATTAAGGATATCAAGATTTTTCTTCTCCTTTGCCTCATTCAAGGCCTGAATCTTTGTAAGGGCTCATTTGAGCTTGGCCCTTGCAATTTTGTTCCTCATGGCATAATGCCTTGCCATATTTATCTACATGTCGGTGTCTCTCTTGGCCTTCTCTAATTGACCCTCTACGTGAAAATTGGCTCTCTCTAGCCAAGATTCTCTATCATAGCTGATTTCCATGGCAAGAAACTCACTTGGAGTGAGCTGCTCTGCCAATTCTGTCTCTTTCTCTCTTTCCCGGGCTAAAGCCTTCTTCAACCCAATTGTCCTTGGCCTCTTCCTAGGAAGTTGTTCTTCATCATCTTCACTCTCTTTAAAAGTGCCCAGGGTCTCATATAGCATAGCCTTGGCCTTTCCAGCCTCCATCTGAGCTCTAATTTCCCTGACCTCACTCATGGCCTGCTTTGTTTCCAACTGCTGGTTTTCTAGCTCAAGATAGTTGATCACATTCTTTTCTCTACCAAGATTAGTTTGAAGCTCACTAATCTTGGCATCCTTGTTTTTTAGCAACATATTTGTAATCATCTCCTCATCCTCATCCTCAAGGTCAATAATTTGAAACTCTTATTCAGTTTCATGTGTATCATCCTCTTCAACAATGACCTGCTCTGTGAACTTTTCCTTACCCTTATCAAGTTGTTTTGTTGATGTAGAATGCATGGCCCCTTGCACCTCAAGTGCAACAAACACATGCCTGTAGCACCTCCAGTAGGTCAAAAGAAAAGGCTCAATGTCAATCATCTCAGTTTCGTCTGTCTCACTGTCTCTTTCACTGTTGGATGCTTTGTCATCATGATATGAGGGTGAAGGATTGTGGAAAGGTGATGTGGAAGGGTCATCATGAGGTGAAGGAATGTGAGTGAATGGGAGGATGAGATCAGGAAGGGATATCTTGTTGATGATGGCCATGTGGAGCAGTGAAAACCTCATTGGAAATGAAGGTCTCCCATGGAATGCCTTTCTGATGTAGTTGGTACATAACCACCATCTTGATGAGTGAGTGATGAAAGAGCCTCTGCATTTACTAAGGATGCTCTCTCTTCTGCACTATGTAGGCCATTTTGTCAATGATTTGGTAAAGATAATATGGTATATGAAACATCCTAACTCTGGTGAAATGCACAAGAAGTGGGATGTGGTATGAGTAGAGGCGGGAAAAACTTCCCTCACATGTGAAATACTTCATGATTATCCTCATCATGGGTGCATATCTATCAAGCAGATGAAAAAATGGGAAGATGGACTTGTGTTGATCTGTATACCTAGGCTTAAGATATGGTTCAAAGTAACTCATTTCTAGTTTTTCTTGCTTGAACCATTTTTCTCCCACACTTGGTATCCCTGTAGCAGTTGCAATGACATCTATAGACAACTCAAAGGTGACCCCGACAAGATTAACTTGTTTTTCATGAAAATTAATGACAAATAGTCTTGCTAGCTCGGGGTGGTTTTGTACTTGTTGCACCTTATCACAAAAATAAAAGCAGCTACATGTTTGAAGAAGGAAATAGTAAGAGGAGATGCCATGAGTTACTTTGTATTAAGGGGTTAAAATCTGACTATCTTTCCTCCTTTATGATCATGTCTCCTTGGAATTTGTGCCTCCATACCACTTTATTCACCCTCATACATTGTAAAATCTATTTTGGAAACCCTAGGGCTAATGTGAAATGAGATGAAGGGAGGGTAATGAAATGGAAGTTTTGCAAATGAAGGGAATGAGTGAATGAAGGAAATGGATGGTGGGAATGGGTGTTGTGACAAGCAAGATGAATGTCATTTCTAAAGCAATGTAATGACTCCTATTTGTGACTAATTTTATTCAAGGAGGATGGAGTAATGGATGAAACAGTGATTTCAATCTTAAGAATTAAGGTTTCTTCTTAGGGTTTCACTTCCATTCAATTAAATGATGACCAAAATAGCTTGAAGATGGGTTATGGCATGTACTTACCATTATCATTGCTTGGAGAACCTTTGGAAAATACTTGAAGGAGTTTTGGAGTGATTTGAGTTGTTGGAGGGTTTAGAAACCCTTTATGTCCAAGAGCGCAGTGCTAATGCTGAGGGCGCAGCGCCAGTTCTAAGCACGCAGCACCAATGGTTTTTAGCAGAGTCTTGTTGGGAAAGAGCGTAGCGCTCCTCCAAGCGTGTAGCACCACCTCCTAGGCGCACAACGCTTTCAAAAAAGGTATGGGGGGGGAATTTCAAGGGCACAGTGCCCAATCCCAGGTGCACAGGCCGAGCCAAGCGTGCAGCGCCAAACAAATTTTCCCAAATTCAGTTTGCAAACTCACAAATTCTTCTCCTCTAAATGATCTTGGTATTTTGAAAGATAACAATGATTCATTGAAGTGTGAAATGGGCTTTTATAGGTAATAGGAATTTTATTTAATTATGAAAACCCACTTTCTAATGTTTGAAATGCCTTTTCCCTTTTTCACTGATATTCTTTTACACTTTTGCCTTGCAGGTTGATGCATTCATGAAGTTGACTTTTATTTTTATCCATGAGGCATGACAAGTTCACTTTGACAAATTTATGATGATTACACATAGCATCATTTTCAAAATAATCTGTAGGTTCCACCATCAAGTTCAACTCATATTTTCCACCTTCTCTGGCCACCTTTTCCTAAACCCTAAGTGTTTGCAGTCTTCACAATAATCATCAATGTTGTCTTCTAAGTTCTCTATAGCCCTTTCAAGTTCATTCATTTATTTCCAGTTCACCTTATCCTTTTCCATATTCCATCAATTTATTATGATATAATTTCTTCATGCTTTCCCTTGTGTGCTTCCTCCATGTCATTTTCTGAAGTGATCATTTTTTTGGAACTCAACTGGACCATCAAGTTCAAAATCCTAGTTCTCTACAAGACCAAGTTGTTCCCCTTTCCTTTGTTGTAAGTTTTCTTCATTCAAGAGTAGATAGTCTACCCCATCAGTACTTTCTAATGATAAATATTTCAACACTCCTACAAAAGTGCTGAACAATTTACATTTTTCCCATTTGTAGACTTGGAACTGAGAAGATAATCCTCTTTGGAAACTTTTAGGTCCTTCTTGAATAACCATGTCTTGACATTCTATTACATCTGAGCTAGATTCTAATAAAGGAAAATTAGTGCCTGAAACATGCAAGGATGACCTTAAACAAAGTGAAACCCTAATGACCTAAAGGGAGGGTCCTTTGACCTAATTTTTATTGAAATTTGGCTTGGAGATTTGCAAGTGAAAACTAAGTATTTCTATAGGTTATTATGCCCAAAAGAACATGTGAATGAGTTATCTATGGAAACCCTAGAGGGAAGGTGGAGTTTATGGATAGGGGAAAATAGGCCCATGAGGTAATAGGCAGGAAAAAGGATGAAGATGAGAGGCATCAGCCCATAATGGGTCTCTTAAAAACAACATGGTGGCTTTGGGAAGACCAACATGAGGAAAAGTGAAAATAGTTTTTATAAGGATAATGAAGGCAGTGAGATTTCTGAAAACACATAATGTTTCAATAAAAAAAAAATTCAGAAGGTTGCCATCAATCTATTGTCATCAAAATATAGTGGAAAATACTGATGAATAATAGTGGCTCCACTTGGGGAGGGCAGCTCTTTTCAGGAGATGTCAAGAACCTCAGATCTCAGATTTTGCAGATGAGATGCTTCACATGCTTCCTGATTTATTTCATTTTGCAATGTTGATCTTACTCCTGTTCTTTGAAGCTATGATCCTACAATCTAAAAAAAAACATGATTGCTTCAATATCAGCCCTACCTACCCATCATACTTTTCCTAACATTTTCTCTTCATTTTGGTGCATTTGGATTGGCAAACCCTGGACATCATTTTTCTTTTGAAAGCATAAAAACTATCTATTTCTACCCTTATATCATCCAAAGCCTAAGATTAGACTGATGATCCCCTTTAATTCTCTACCTAATCTACTTATATGTCAAGGTTTAAACAGTTTGACAGATTTTCATTCTCTAATATATTAACATAAAATTCAAAACATGACCAAATCAAGGTTGAGCAGTTTGGTTTGTCATGAGTTGTGGCATCTTGGAAAAGTTGCACACAAATTTTATTTTTGTACAAGAAAAACTAGAAAAACTGAGGGCTATAATTTGAAATTGTTCATTCATCCCTCTCTTTTCTTTTTGGTTTAGATTTGAGCTTTGGGAACCATCATATTTTCCTAACCTAGTTTACTAATAAACCAAGTTTAAATAGTTTAGCAAATCATCATTTTCTATCTTATCAGTAGAAATTTAAAACATGTTCAATCATGGTTAGGCTATGATTGAACAAGAATTTCCTTTCTCAAAAGTAGTGGCATTTATACTTTCACACCTTCAGAAACATTATTTTTTGGTATGGGGCTTTACCTCTTCTTTTTATCTGCCCTATTTTTCTTTTTTTCCTTTGTTTTTTTGTTTTCATTTTTCTAATCTGTTATTCAAGCAATGTTATGTACAATGAACATAGCTTTAAACTAAGAACTTAAAAAAAAAATAGTGCTTGAGCATCTTACCATTGACAGGACCTCCAAATAACTCTGTTACATCCATTTCTTGTAGAAATAATGCATTGTTACCTCTTACTGAATGGATGATATATGTACCTTTCCATAGATTTTAAAATTCCCATGCTTACCTTTTTCCTCTCTTTTCGAATCCCACTTCTCTTTGTCTCCAATCTGGAAATCATTTTCTTTGGTCCTCTTATAAAAAAAAATCTTGATATTCTCTTGTACTGCTTGTGTTCTATTGTATACTTCTTCCCTTGATTGCTGCAAATGAATGGTTTGGTTTAGCCTCCTTTGTGTATCATTATCCTTTGATTGTACCTCTTGTAGGCGCTTCATCATTGGGATTCCAAAGGATGTTGGAAAAACTGCATCCATGCCATACACTAGCTGATAGGGAGACATGTTAATTGATTTATTGCATGTTAATTTGTCTATCCATAGTGCATGCACCAATTTTCTGTGCCATCACATTTTGTTCTCTTCCAACAATTTCTTGATGATGTTTACCAAAAATTTGTTAGAGGACTCAACCAACCCATTACCTTGAGGGGTAATAAGCTGTATAATTCCCTAATGTAATGTGATACTTGTGGCAAAAGTCTACCATTCTCTTGGATTTAAATGCGACAGCATTATCAGTGATGATTTTTCTTGGATAGCCAAATCTGGAAAAAATATTGGTTTGAAGGACTTTGATGATTACCAAGTTAGTGGCAGTACTTGAAGGGATGGCTTCTATCCATTTGGTGAAATAGTCAGTTGCAATGAGGATCCATTTGTGTTGGGTAGAGGAGGCAGGGTGGAATTATCCAATGAAATCTAAACCCCATTGTTGAAAAGGATTTTCAACATTGATAGTGTGTAAAGACAAAGGTAGTATTTTTCTCTTTCCCTTAAAGATTTGGCATTTATGGAAAGTCACTACTATCTTGTGGATATCAGGGAAAAGAGTGGGCCAATAGAAACCAGCTCTAAGGATTTTTTTGCCAGTGTTTTTCCAATAAAGATGACCTCCATATTATCCTTCATGAAACTCATGCATGATTATATCTGCATCATATTCAAGTAAAAATTTAAGAAGGATACCAACATAATTTTTACAATATAAAGCTTTATCTAGGATGCAAAAATTTACAACCTTTTTTTTCAAGAATCTGGTCTTTGTTTTAGACAAACCAGGAGGAGAATTTAGATTAAAAAGCACATGTAATATATCAACATACCAGAGTGATTTCATAAATGCTTATTCAATAGTTGGAGTTGCCAACTCCTCTTGTTCATCCAAGGAATGTATCATGTTTATGTCCAATGCTTGAAATTTTGCTTCAGCCATCATTTTGGCCAGTCCTTGCCCTTTGATTAGCTTGGTGGGCTTGATTTCCAAATCATACTCTAAGATGAAAATAATCCACTTACCTCTTTTACCATCAAGATCCTGAGTTAGTATGTCCTTAACAAATGCGTGAGGAACAAAAGAAAATACATGTGAATGCAAGATGTAAACTCTGAAATCTTTATGGCTTTGATTAAGGAAAAATCTTGTTTCTCCATGATGTTATATTTCAGAGGTGCATCTCTTAGTGCCCTGCTAAAGAAATCTATGGTCTGTTCTTGTCCCATTATGTTGTTTTGTAGTAATACTGCAACAATTGTGTGTTTAGATGCAAATGAGAAGATGAAAAAGTCCTTGGTAAAGTCAGGGATGATTAGAATTGGTGTTTGGGTAAGTGCTTTTTTTTCCAGTTCAAAGGATTTCTTTGCTTCAGTGGTCCATTTGAATCCTATTTCTATTTTTAGCATGTTTGTAATGTTTCTTAGGATTTCATCAAGGTTTGGTATGAACCTTCTTAAGAAATTGATTTTTCCAATGAAATATTGCAACTCTTTGATGTTCCTAGGGTGGTTGATCTGCAATATCCCCTCAATCATTTTTTGGTCAATCTTGTTCCCTTCTTCAGATATGATGTGGCCCAAAATTTTTCCTTCTTGAAGACCAAACAATTTTTTCTTGGGATCCAAAGATAAACCATACTTTCTACACTTTTCAAAGACTTTTCTTAAGTGATCTAGGTGTTCTTCATCGGTTTTTGAGTAAACAGTGATGTCATCAAGATATATCACAATGAAGTAACCTATTTCTTCGGAAAAAGCAATGTCCATGGATCTTTGAAAAGTCGCTCCAGAATTCATTAACCCAAAAGGCATTTTGACATACATGAAGGTGCCCCAAGGTGTAGTGAAAGTTGTTTTGTGTTGATCACTTGGAAGTACTAGCACCTAATTATACCCTGAAAAACCATCAAGCAAAGATATTCTTTTGGAGCTTACTACGCTTTGCAATATATGATCCATATTAGGTAAAGGGTAGTTGTCTTTCAAGGAGGCTTTGTTTAAATTTCTGAAGTCTATGCATAACCTAATTTCCCATGTTTTCTTCCTTACTGACACAAGGTTTGAGATCCATTCTGAGTGCCTGAGTGGGACTATTATTCCAGCATCATACATATTTTTAATTTCTTTCTCCACTAGAGGCATTAGGATAGGGTTTATCGTACTCAATTTCTACTTGAATAGCTTCTGGTTTTCCTTGAGAGGAATCTTGTGCTAAATGATGCGTGTATCATAGGACTTCAAGTCCTCATAGCCCCATGCAAACAAATCCTTAAAATATTTGAATAGCTCAATGTATTTCTATTTTATAGGAGCTGGCAGTGTTTTGGACAATTTAATAATTTTAGGTTCTTCTTCACTGCCTATGTTGCATTATTATACATCTGTTTTGGTGGATTCCATCTTAGGCTTCCTAGAAACATCATTGAAATCAAACAATTCTTCTAAGGGGGCAAGTCCTCTCGGCAATAAGTTATCTTTGCATTGCAATACCTCAAGGTCTCTTTTGTCTGAGTCTTCAAACAATTCTGCCTCAAGAGGGTGTTCTAGTAGATTTATATTAGAAACATAAGGCAACTCTGTTTTGTGTGTTTGTTCCTCAACAGGGTAGTCCTCTTCATGATCTGAGTTTGGTTTTGGCATTTCAAATTCATTTTTGGATTGCAAGAAGTATTCAATGTGTTTTCACCTTCAAAAACTTGCCAATAATCTATGTTATCAGGTATTGTAGGCCCGCTTTTGACCTGTACCGTGTATTTTTCATTTCCATGAGGTAGTTGACAAGTGCTGGAGGCAAAGGCTAGTTCATTTGCAAGGTTGTTTTGAGTTCTTGGAATAGAGGTAAGTTCATATTTTTTAAATTTTTTTAGGAGGTCTAAGGAAGCATTTCTATATTCTCTTAGCCTAGGATTCTTGGCTGAATATTCTCCTTTAATTTGCCTAATAATTAACTCAGAATCTCCTTGAACAGAAATCCTCTTAGCTCCTATACCTTTCAACATTTGTAACCCTAAGAGAAGAGCTTCATACTCTGCAATATTGTTTGTACATTGAAAATCTAGCCTATAATAATGACCTTCACTAGTGTTGTGTATCAAAACACCTGCTCTTGAACGATATTTGCAACAAGAGCCATCAAAGCTCATGTTCCAAAGTGTTTCAAGTTCAAATTTGCCATCATGTTGTTGTGCATGGCTGTTAGGGTTTTGGCTATTATGTTCTTCATTTTATGTTTGGTTTGACTATTCTGACAGGTCTTTCTCTTCCTCTTTTTCAGCTACTTATTCATTAATGTCATCTTCATTGTAAAAAATAAATGAATCAAGGTCTAAATGAATAGAATAGAGAGGTGTGTTGTTTGGCCTATCTTGGCTACTTACCATGTATTTCAAGTGAGATTATCTGTATAGTCTTCTTGTTTGGTTAAAGACCGTAATGGTAGCATATTTCATGTCCATTTCGAGGTTTACTTGGAGTTTGGCTCCCCATGATCTAGATAAAAGCATGTCATATCTTGGGGGTATGTCAACCACTACAATATCTCGACTAGGCTCTTAGCTGGTATTTGTGCTAGATTAACACATAGATCTTTTATTAGACCCAGACATTTAACTCTACTTGAATCAAAATATTACAAGTCTTTGTATGGTTTGGTTATTTCGAGGCCTAATCTCTCCATCACTACCTTTGGCATGAGGTTATGAGAAGCACCAGGATATAGCATGGCATTGTGTAGGATTTTTTCATGAATGTTCAAACTGACATAGAATGGAGGCACAAATCCCTCTTGAAATTTTCCCTCTATCTCTGGTCCAAACAATAATTCTGGCTTGTCATCAGTCAGATTTAGAGTATCGGTGTTATTTACTATGTTCAAAGCCTTCAAAACTTGAGATCTATATACATCTTGAATCACTAATTCAGTAAGGGGTATGGCTATTTTTATCTTGGAAATTTCTCCCTCAATATTGAATGGTGTTTGTGTTCTTGGCAGAGTTAGATCAATTTTATCATACATGGTCTTTTCAACAACTTTAACTTGATGAGTTTTATTTGGAATGTCAGTTAAGGAAATTTTTTCAAGGCCACTAGTTGATGTACTAGGGAAGCTTTGGTCACCATCATGTTGGCTAATTTTGTTTGTTCTTTGATCAAGATTCTTAGCCATTATGTTGGTATTTTCTGCTGTCTTTTTGGGAATGCTTTTAGGGGCTTTCCTGGCATAAATTTCTGGTTTGTTCCTCTTGGGGATGCCTTGTGTTTTCCTACTTCTGAGGTCATATTGTCTATGCACCTCCATGATAGCATTTTCAAACCCTAGTTTGTATTCTTCAGAATCCTCATATGTTCTTTCAGTTTGGTTTGAGGAAAATAGACCTTGTTCTTTCTTAGTGAGAAAAACAACATCCTCACTATCAGAGCCTATTATATTCACATGGTTTTCTTTCGGCTCTTCATCTCTCTTTCCTCTTCATCTACATAGTTTTCTTGGAAAGAAGGTCTGATTTGCTGGTCATTTTCTCTTTGTCTTATTTGAGGAGGGTCTCTTTTGAAGTTTTAGTTTATGTTTCTATTTTAAGGATTTTTTTGGTTTTTCCTAGGAGGTGCTCTTTCATTCAAGTTAATTATCTCCATCATCCTTTCCATTTTCCTAACTAGGCTGTCAATTTTAGCATCAGATATGGAGGCCATAGTTTCCTCTTTATATGTAACCTTCTTCTCTGCTCTCATTCTAGCCCTTTTAGCAATTAGGTTGGCAGCTACACTTACTGCTCCCCTTTTCATGTCTTCTAAGACAAGGGGATCTCTTTCTCTTAATTGATAAGCCATGTCTGGATCAAATCCATTTTGAAATTTTACTAAGGCTAGGCCTTGTGGGGGTTTCATGTGGGGAGGGAGTGCATTATATACACTATTTAACCTATTGCAATAGTCTTGAACACTTTCCCCATCATTTCTTTTAAGGTTATCATACTTTGATAGGATTTGAAGAGGATTTTTCTTAGTCTCCCACTTGTTTATGAATGTTTGATAAAGGGAAGGGAGATCATGAATGCTCTTAGGGGATAAGTTCTTGAACCATTTCGTTTCTTCTCCCCTAAACTTTGGGCAAACATTCTCATTTTTATAGTCTCCTCTTCTATTTCTTGGTAGTCAAAAGCATCATTCATCTTGTCCACATGCTATTGGGCAGTTTTATAATTAGTCCCATTAAAGTTAAGGATTTTAGATTAATAGTCCTATGGAATAGGTAACAAAGGTTGTGGTAGTATCAGAGGAACATACCATGTTTCCATGATGGGAGGTAATGGAATCCAAGGAGGATTTACAAGAGGAGGGTTTACGGGTGGGGGTGGAGGATGAAATGGAGTGGTTTTCACAGTGGATGTATGAGTGGGGGTAGCAGATGTACTTGGACCAGCTAGTTGATATTGAGCATATTTGGAATGAAAGGAGTCAAAGTGTTGGAGAAGATGAAAACCAAGAGGATTGGAAGGGGAGGCTTCTCTACTAGGACTCTGCTGTAATCTTATAGGCTCAATTTCTGTCTAGTCTATCCAATTTTGAGACTTAGTTCTAAATATGTTTCTTTTATGTTGTAAGTCAAATTGGGTATCTTGCAAGGATGTAAGGTTTTTAGGAAAATAACCTACTTTGTGAATTGGTCTAACAATAGTTGAGTCTTCAGTCTTAAATTTTTTTCTTAAGATTATTTCTAGGTCATCAAATATAGAAGGAGGGTTTGGGTCAGGGTGAGATCTGGTACTGATTCTTTATGAAGCCATATTTCAGACCCACAACACAGAGAGGTTGAAATTTTATAAGATTTTTGAAAACAAAACCAATCTATAAAAATACTAAATTCACACAGTATGTGATTGGGTTTCCTTCTATCAGGATTGATTAATACGTTCCCAGGGGAGTCTGTGAGAAACAATGGAAACAACAATTCTACTGAAATCCAGTGGATTCACCAGGTGGATGATGCTAATTATTTTGAAGATTTTTTAGTTGTCCACCATCAACAATTGATACCAATCTAGAGATATTTTTGGGTTTTCTAAGTTCTTTATGTAACACTAAGATTTTTAATGAGTGTTCCCCAGTATGTTTTCCATTATGTTAGTATGGCGAATCAACCATATACCATTCATGGCTAGCACTTGATTTATCTAAGTTTGATAGGGGATTTCTGAGCTTTGAAGGAATATTTAAGCTGTTACTTACTCAGAGTCCCGCTGTGATCACCATTATGTTAGGTCCCTGTAATTTTTCAGATTGGCAAGACCAAATAACAAGGGTAACATCAAACCAACTTTGGAGTCCTACGACCTAACCTTCCTAGAATCAGAGAGGGCTCTCTCTATATATGTATAAAATATATGACTTGTTTGATTTATGATGTTGATTTTAGGCTAGTTTAAGTGATAGGGTTTGTTTGTTTTGTTTTGTTTTATGTGGTTGGGTAGGTTGTCAAGAAGAACAGATAGAGTAACACAAATCCAAACCATTGGGCTATGGGGTCTGTGAAAGGCTTGAAAAGTACAATAATGAATCAAGGGTGTTTCATAGGGCAAGTTGACAAAGCCAAATGGATCTTAATAGCTTCTGTGGGAGTGAAATGGACATTAAATTGTGAGTGTAGTAGGTTTAAAGGGAAATTAAGAATCCTTTAACATATACTAGAACAAGAATGGTCTTTAAGATTACTATGTTTAAGAAAGAATCAAAGGACAGGATGCACCATAAACTTCTTCGACCTAGCTTCACCACGTAAACTTTAAAACAACAATCCAGTAAACCCTAGAGAGCAGGGAACTCCTAAATTCCTTAATCAAAATATAAAATACCTTTAAAGTGACTATTCAAGACGACTAAAGGACAGGGAAAGCCATAAACTTCTCCAGCCAAACCCTAATTAGTAAAATTCAAAGAAAAGGCCTTAAAAACAATGTTTTAAGCCACAAAAAAGGACATGGCATACCATAAACTTCTTTGTCTTGGCTCCATTGAATCGTTTTCAAGACAACAAGATAAGTGGAATCAAAGATCAATTAAGAATTCTTCAATCAAACCTAGCAAAGGAAAACATCTAAACAATAGAAGGTAGATAGAATTAAGGTGCCTCTCAACAACATATCTTAATCTAAATTTTCTACTATGTTATAAGGGAAAGATGAACAATATGGAAAACAATAAGACAATAACTAAATTGGAATAACATCACCATTTTACAATGTCCATGAATCCTGCAAATGTGCTTGCTCCATTATCATTCAGTCCAAGACAATTACAAAGCTCCAAAGCCAAAAAATTCTTTATCACTCAAAGTCTATGTGATTTTCATCTCAACAATCAACCAGCCAAAATATGAAGCATTACATGCAGTATATAACTGAAAAATGAGGAAGTAAACCCTAACTAGGGTTTTATAAGTCATTAACTACATATTAAATGCATTTGACCTTTGATACCATGCAAGGCCCAAGGCAAAAATATCTAAACTCATTTATGGAAAAAATAACTTCTAACATAACTATTTGAGCTAATTTAGGAAATAATTTGACTTTAAGGATTCAAAAGATATTTTTCAATAACTCCTATCAAGGGTGCAGCTCCAAGGTATAGGGGCGTAGCGCCAAGACTGGAAAAATCACCTATTTTGCAGCTGAGTTTTGGAGGCCTTCCTGGTGTCCAAATGAGCTCCATGATAGCTCATTGGAAATCCTGTCCTGTCTAGTTTCCATATCGGCTTTCCGTTTGAAAAATGGTACCCAATTTCCTTGCCAAAAATCCATTCTCCCAAGACTTCTAAGGGCACAACACCAGTGTCGAAAAAAGGGCAGAAAGGTGTTTTTGGGGGGGTTTTTGGCCCTTTTGAGGGACAATTTTTCTCCAAATGGTATGGAATTTTCTGAGGATGATGTCCTTGGCATGAGGAACATGAGGATGCAAACCATTTTTTATTTGAGGGCCCAAAAAAAGAGCGCAGTGCCAGTGAGGCTACGTGTTTGGCCCTTTTTTCTACTAGTCAAACTGTCAAAAACTCAAAATTTGCAAAAATGTGCCAAAATTGGATTATTCTTTACTGATCATGTTTCAGAGGCTTTGAGGGATACATAAGCAATAATATATAGCTTTTCCTTCACCTTTTCCTCAGTCAAGGCTTGAATCTTTGCAAGGTCTTGTTTGAGCTTGGCCTTTGCAATTCTTTTCCTCATGGCATAATGCCTTGCCATATTTCTATGCATGTATGTGTCTCTATTGGTGTTCTATAATTGACCCTCTAGGTGAAAATTGGCTCTCTCTAGCCAAGATTCTCTATCATAGCTGATTTCCATGGCAAGCAGCTCACTTGGAGTGAGCTGCTCTGCCAATTGTGTCTCTTTCTCTCTTTCCCGAGCTAAAGCCTTCTTCAACCCAATTTTACTTGGCCTCTTCCTAGGAAGTTATTCTTCCTCATATTCACTGTAATCAAAAGCGCCCAAGGTCTTATCTAGCATACCCTTGGCCTTTCCGGACTCCTTCTGAGCTCTGACTGCCCTGACCTCACTGATGGCCTGCTTTGTTTCCAACTGTTGGTTCTCTAGCTCAAGATAGTTGATCACATTCTTTTCTCTACCAAGATTATCTTGAAGCTCACTAATCTTGGCATCCTTGATTTTGAGCAGCATATTTGTAATCCTCTCCTCATCCTCATCCTCAAGGTCAATAAGTTGAAACTCTTGTTCAGTTTCATGTCTATCCTCCTCTTCAAAAATGACCTGCTCCGTGACTGTTTCCTTACCCTTATTAATTTTTTTTGTTGGTGTAGAAGGCATGGCCCCTTGCACCTCAAGTGCAACAAACACGTGCCTATAGCCCCTCCGGTAGGTCAAAGGAAAAGGCTCAATGTAAATCATCTCAGTGTCATCTTTCTCACTGTCTCTTTCACTGTTGGATGCTTTGTCATCATGATATGAGGGTGAAGGATTATGGAAAGGTCATGTGGAAGGGTCATCGTGAAGTGAAGGAATGTGAGTGGATGGTGATGCATGAGTAGTGGGATGTGATGGAGAAGTAGGAATGGGAGGATGAGATGAGGAAGGGATATCTTGTTGATGATGGCCATGTGGAGTAGTGAAAAACTCATTGGAAATGAAGGTCTCCCATGGAATGTTTTTCTGTTGTAGTTGGTGCATAAACACCATCTTAATGAATGAGTGATGAAAAAGGCTCTCCATTTTCTGAGGATAATCTCTCTTTTGCACTATGTAGGCCAGTTTTTCAAAGCTTTGATAAAGATAATATGGTATATGGAGCATCCTAACTCTGGTGAAATGCATAAGAAGTGGGATGTGGTATGAGTAGAGGTGGGAAAACCTTCCCTCACATGTGAAATAATTCATGATTATCTTCATCATGGGTGCATATCTATCAAGCATATGAGAAAATGGGAAGATTTACTTGTGGTGATATTTATACCTAAGCTTAAGATATGGTTCAAAGTAACTCATGTCTAGGTTTTCTTGCTTGAACCATTGTTCTCCCACACTTGGTATCCCTGTAGCATTTGCAATGGCATCTGTAGACAACTGAAAGGTGACCCCGGCAAGATTAACTTGTTTGTCATGAAAATTAATGATAAATAGTCTTGTTAGCTCAGGGTGGTTTTGTACTTGCTTCACCTTCTCACAAAAATCAAAGCAGCCTACATTTTTGAAGCAGGAAACCGTAAGAGGAGATGTCATGAGTTCCTTTGTATTGAGGGGTTAAAATCTATTTATCTTTCCTCCTTTATGATCATTCCCCCTTGGCATTTGTTCCTCCATACCACTATCTTCACCCTTAGACATTGTAAACTCTATTTTGGAAACCCTAGGGTTGATGTGAAATGAGATGAAGGGAATGAGTGAATGAAGGAAATGGATGTTGGGAATGGGTGTTGTGACAAGAAAGATGAGTGGCAACCCTCAAGCAATGTAATGACTCCTATTTGTAACTGATTTTCTTCAAGGAGGATGGAGTAATGGATGAAACAGTGATTTCAATCTTAAGACTTAGGGTTTATTCTTAGGGTTTCACTTCCATTTAATTAAATGATGACCAAAATAGCTTGAAGATGGGTTATGGCATGTACTTACCATTATTAGTGCTTCGAGAACCTTTGGAAAATACTTGAAATATTTTTGGATTGATTTGTGGGGTTGGAGGGTTTAGAAACCATTTATGTCCAAGCTCACAACGCCAATGCTGAGGGTGTAGCGCCAGTTTTGAGAGCGCAACACTAGTGGTTTTCAGAAGAGTCTTGTCGTGCAAGAGTGCAGCACTGCTCCAAGTGCACAGCGCCACCTCCCAGGCACCCAATGCCTTCAGAAAAGGTATGGGGAGGGAATTCCAAGAGCGCAGCGCCTAGTCCCAGGCGCACAACGCCAAGCCAAGAATGCAGCTCCAAATAAATTTGTGCAAATTTGGCTTACAAACTCACAAATTTTTCAGGTGTAAAACTCGGAATAACCACAGTTGTCATTTTTAGTCTACGATTCGAGTCTGGATCTAGACCCATCATCAGGACAGCTTGCAAAGAAGAGAAAAGATCAAGTTTAATAAATAGAGGTGAATAGGAAATATGAGAACTAAAAGTAAATAATAACAAATCACGACAGTGCTTGAGGAATGAGAGATCTGCTTCTCTTCTTTGAATTTTGATCCTAGTTTTTTCAAGATTATGTATCTCAGTCCATGTATACCTTCCGTACAGGGTAACAATGGTAGATTGTAGGTTTCTGTGGTGTAGTTTTTCAGGTGTAAGACTCGAAATAACCACAGTTGTCATTTTTTGTCTATGTTTCGAGTCTGGATCTAGACCCATCATCAGGAAAGCTTGCAAAGAAGAGAAAAGATCATGGTTAATAAACAGAGGTGAACAGGAAAAATGAAAACTAAAACTAAATAATAGCAAATCACGACAGTGCTTGAGGAATGAGAGATCTGCTTGTCTTCTTTGAATTTTGATCCTATTTTTTTCGAGATTACATATCTCATTCCATGTATCCCTTCCGTACATGGTAAAAATGGTATATTGGAGGTTTTTGTGGTGTATTTTTTCAGGTGTAAGACTCGAAATAACCACAGTTGTCATTTTTAGTCTACGTTTCGAGTCTGGATCTAGACCCATCATTAGGACAGCTTGCAAAGAAGAGAAAATATCAAGGGTAATAAATAGAGGTGAACAGGAAAAATGAAAACTAAAACTAAATAATAGAAAATCATGACAGTGCTTGAGGAATGAGAGATCTGCTTCTCTTCTTTGAATTTTGATCCTATTTTTTTTCGAGATTACGTATCTTAGTCCATGTATCCCTTCCATACAGGGTAACAATGGTAGATTGGAGGTTTTTGTGGTGTATTTTTTCAGGCGTAAGACTCGGAATAACCACAGTTGTCATTTTTAGTCTACGTTTCGAGTCTGCATCTAGACCCATCATCAGGACAACTTGCAAAGAAGAGAAAAGATCAAGGTTAATAAATAGAGGTGAACAGGAAAAATGAAAACTAAAACTAAATAATAGCAAATCATGACAGTGGTTGAGGAATGAGAGATCTGCTTCTCTTCTTTGAATTTTGATCCTATTTTTTTCGAGATTACGTATCTCAGTCCATGTATCCCTTTCGTACATGGTAACAATGGTATATTTTAGGTCTCTGTGGTAGTTTTTCAGGTGTAAGACTCGGAATAACCACAATTGTCATTTTTAGTCTACATTCTGAGTCTGGATCTAGACCCATCATCAGGATAGCTTGCAAAGAAGAGAAAATATAAAGGTTAATAAATAGAGGTGAATAGGAAAAATGAAAACTAAAACTAAATAATAGCAAATCACGACAGTGCTTGAGGAATGAGAGATCTGCTTCTCTTCTTTGAATTTTTATCCTAGTTTTTTCGAGATTACATATCTCAGTCCATGTATCCCTTCCATATAGGGTAAAAATGGTAGATTGGAGGTTTTTGTGGTGTAGTTTTTTAGGTGTAAGACTCAGAATAACCACAGTTGTCATTTTTAGTCTACATTTCGAGTCTGGATCTAGACCCATCATCAGGAAACCTTGCAAAGAAGAGAAAACATCAAGGTTAATAAATAGAGGTGAACAGGAAAAATGAAAACTAAAACTAAATAATATCAAATCACGACAGTGCTTGAGGAATGAGAGATCTGCTTCTCTTCTTTGAATTTTGATCCTAGTTTTTTCGAGATTACGTATCTCAGTCCATGTATCCCTTTCGTACAGGGTAAAAATGGTATATTGTAGGTTTCTGTGGTGTAGTTTTTAAGGTGTAAGACTCGAAATAACTACAGTTGTCATTTTTAGTCTACGTTTCGAGTCTGGATCTAGACCCATCATCATGACAGCTTGCAAAGAAGAGAAAAGATCAAGGTTAATAAATAGAGGTGAACAGGAAAAATGAAAACTAAAACTAAATAATAGCAAATCACGACAGTGCTTGAGGAATGAGAGATCTGCTTCTCTTCTTTGAATTTTGATCCTATTTTTTTCGAGATTACGTATCTCAGTCCATGTATCCCTTCCGTACAGGGTAAAAATGGTAGATTGGAGGTTTCTGTGGTGTATTTTTTCAGGTGTAAGAATCGGAGTAACCACAGTTGTCATTTTTAGTCTACGTTTCAAGTCTCAATCTAGACCCATCATCAGGACAGCTTGCAAAGAAGAGAAAAGATCAAGGTTAATAAATAGAGGTGAATAGGAAAAATGAAAACTAAAACTAAATAATAAAAAATCATGACAGTGCTTGAGGAATGAGAGATCTGCTTCTCTTCTTTGAATTTTGATCCTAGTTTTTTCGAGATTACGTATCTCAGTCCATGTATCCCTTTTGTAGAGGGTAAAAATGGTAGATTGGAGGTTTCTATGGTGTATTTTTTCAGGTGTAAGACTCCAAATAACCACAGTTGTCATTTATAGTCTACGTTTCAAGTCTGGATCTAGACCCATCATCAGGACAGCTTGCAAAGAAGAGAAAATATCAAGGTTAATAAATAGAGGTGAACAGGAAAAATGAAAACTAAAACTAAATAATAGCAAATCACAATAGTGCTTGAGGAATGATATATCTACTTCTCTTCTTTGAATTTTGATCCTAGTTTTTTCGAGATTACGTATCTTAGTCCATGTATCCCTTCCATACAAGGTAGCAATGGTAGATTGGAGGTTTCTGTGGTGTATTTTTTTAGGTGTAAGACTCAGAATAACCACAGTTGTCATTTTTAGTCTACGTTTCGAGTCTGGATCTAGACCCATCATCAGGACAGCTTGCAAAGAAGAGAAAATATCAAGGTTAATAAATAGAGGTGAACAGGAAAAATGAAAACTAAAACTAAATAATAGCAAATCACAACAGTGCTTGAGGAATGAGAGATATGCTTCTCTTCTTTGAATTTTGATCCTATTTTTTTCGAGATTACGTATCTCAGTCCATGTATCCCTTCTGTACAGGGTAACAATGGTAGATTGGAGGTTTCTGTGGTGTAGTTTTTCAGGTGTAAGACTTAGAATAACCACAATTGTCATTTTTAGTCTATGGTTCGAGTCTGGATCTAGACCCATCATTAGGACAACTTGCAAAGAAGAGAAAAGATCAAGGTTAATAAATATAGGTGAACAGGAAAAATGAAAACTAAAACTAAATAATAGCAAATCACAACGGTGCTTGAGGAATGAGAGATCTGCTTCTCTTCTTTGAATTTTGATCCTAGTTTTTTTCAGATTACGTATCTCAGTCCATGTATCCCTTCCATACAGGGTAACAATGGTAGATTGGAGGTTTTTGTGGTGTAGTTTTTCAAGTGTAAGACTCGAAATAACCACAGTTGTCATTTTTAGTCTACGTTTCGAGTCTGGATCTACACCCATCATCAGGACAGCTTGCAAAGAAGAGAAAAGATCAAGGTTAATAAATAGAGGTGAACAGGAAAAATGAAAACTAAAACTAAATAATAGAAAATCACGACAGTGCTTGTGGAGTGAGAGATCTGCTTCTCTTCTTTGAATTTTGATCCTAGTTTTTTCGAGATTACGTATCTCAGTCCATGTATCCCTTCCGTACAGGGTAACAATGGTAGATTGGAGGTTTCTGTGGTGTAGTTTTTCAGGTGTAAGACTCGTAATAACCACATTTGTCATTTTTAGTCTACGTTTCGAGTCTGGATCTACACCCATCATCAGGACAACTTGCAAAGAAGAGAAAAGATCAAGGTTAATAAATAGAGGTGAATAGGAAAAATGAAAACTAAAACTAAATAATAACAAATCATGACAGTGCTTGAGGAATGAGAGATCTGCTTCTCTAAAAGCTCTTGGTCTTTTGAAATATAACAATGATTCATTGAAGTGTGAAATGGCCTTTTATAGGTAAGAGGAATTTTATTTAATTATGAAAACCCACTTTCTAATGTTTGAAACCCCTTTTCCATTTTTCACTAATATTCTTTTACACTTTTACCTTGCAGGTTGATGCAGTCATTAAGTTGACTTTTCTTTTGATCCTCGAGGCATGACAAGTTCACTTTGACAACTTTATGATGATTACACATAACAACATTTTCAAAATCTTATGTAGTTTCCACCATCAAGTTTAACTCATATTTTTCACCTTCTCTGGCCACCTTTTCCAAAATCCTAAGTGTTTTTAGTCTTCACAGCAATCATCAGTGTTTTCTTCTAAGTTCTCTATAGCCCTTTCAATTTCATTCATTTCTTTCTAGTTCACCTCACCTTTTTCCATATTCCATCAATCTATTCTGATAGACTTTCTTCATGATTGGCCTTGTGTGCTTCCTTCATGTCATTTTCTGCAAGTGATCATTGTTTTGTCACTCAACTGGACCATCAATTTCAAAACCCTAGTTCTCTACAAGACCAAGTTGTTCCCCTTTCCTTTGCTGTAAGTTGTCTTCATTCAGGAGTAGATAGTCTACTTCATCAGTACCTTCTGCTAATAAATCTTTCAACACTCCTGCAGAAGTGCTAAACTATTTCCATTTTTCTCATTTTCAGACTTTGAACTAAGAATATAATCCTCTTTGGAAACTTTTAGGTCCTTCTTGAATAACCATGTCTTGACATTCTATTACATCTGAGCTAGATTCAAGCAAAGGAAAAGAAGTGCCTGAAACATCCAAGGATGACCATAAACAAAGTGAAACCCTAATGACCTAAAGGGAGGGTCCTTTGACTTGATTTTGACTGAAACTTGGCTTGGATATTTTCAAGTGAAAATAGAGTATTTATATAGGTTATTATGTGAAAAAGGACATGGGAATGAGTTATCTATAGGAAACCCTAGAGGGAAAGTGGAGTTTATGGACAGGGGAAAATAGGCCAATGAGGTTATAGGCAGGAAAAAGGATGAAGATGAGAAACATAAGCCCATAATGAGTCTCTTAGGAACAACAAGGTGCCTTTGGGAAGACCAACACGAGGAAAAGTGAAAATAATTTTATAAGGATAATGAAGGCAGTGACTGAAAACACATAATGTTTCAATAAATTTTGTTTTCAGAAGCTTGCCATGAATCTATAGTCATCAAAAGATAGTGAAAAATACTGATGACTAATAATCCATAGAGAAGGGATTGCTTCTACAACAACTCGAAAATTTTTGTTTTGAGGCCTAGCTTAGGCTGCAGTCATTCTAAGGTACAATGCAGTTAAGATCAAGTATATTTTGGTATATATGAAGACCTTGATGTAGCAAAAACGTGAATTATAAGAGGCTTGAGGAGGAACCTTAAAGCCCTTCCAGCCATGCTTTGAATGTCTAGTATAATAAAATAATGGGAAGCATAGTTGGTCATGAAATCATAGTGATTTGAAGCATGGTTCAGCAAGGTTACTTTCAAAGAAGTCTCTCAGATCTTCACTCTTGATATTGCACCTCTGAAATAATTGGACGTTCGTTATATAGATATGTTCTTGGTACTATTTTCCTATAATGTCATATGGCATACGATTCAGTAAGATTCTTTGCATTATGACATTTTTTCTTTCTTTAGTCATATATATGTTTCTCATATTACTCTACATTGGTATGGCTTCACATATTGGCAATAATGGGTATCAACCCATTCCTATATACTCTCAACTTTATGTATGGATGTCACTATGCAACAACTCCAATATGGTATTGCTATTACAACAGTATAAGCTTGACCTTGATTTCATCAACTGTATATGAATAATGATACAATACATGAATATATGGAAGTGCATCCATCAGTTCAGATATGGCTTCTCTGCTCTATTCATATGGTACATTCCTGCAGTCTGTAACATTCCTAACTTAGCATGCACCTAGTTGGAATATTAACTTTTGCTTCAAACACATAGTTAGATAAATAAATGGGTGGGGAGGCCAAAAATATTTTTAGCAGCAATAAAATCCCTCTTAATGGGAAAGGGATCATATTAATAACTGGATAAAACCACCTTCATGTGTAAACAAAGGTTAAATGCATGTGGGCTAAGTCAAGTTTGACCAATTCAACTAATCTAAGATGGAGGATGTGGAACATTAATGAAGATAACTCAGTGGGAATATAGATCTGTTTATATAGATAGAATAAAGCCACATTGAGTGTGGAAGAAGACTTTTCATGGAGATCTAGTCAAGGTTGATCTGGTCAATATTGACCCAGTTAAGATTGACTAAATCAAACAGTGTTGTAAAAAGATGAGTAAGACTAATGGAGACAGCGTAATTTTGGAGGGAGATTCATTGCATGAAGATGGAAACCCTAATGAGTGGGACCCAAGGTGAGAAGGCTCACATTTTTTATAAGGAGGAGGATGGCAGCCATATGGGGTTAGCTTATGATTATGATTTTATGATATATGGTCTATTTAGACATATTTCTTTCTCTGGTTGTTTAGCTGAGATGGAGTGTTGTTTAGCACAAGGTCTTCCTGTTTAGGAATTCCTTCTCTTTCCTTGAGGAGCTCTTGGAGGAGTCTTGCACCATATTGTCCACTATCTAGCTTGAGGCCAAGTTTAATCTTCTTTGACAGAGCAGATCCTGTTGAGGGTTTGACTGTTTCAGTAAGCTGCAGCAAGTGGAGGCTAGATCTTCATATCTAGGCCATCTCAATACTTATTTTCAGTGGAGAAGGGTTCTAATCCATTGGGAGGACAATATTTCACGTTTTGAGCTACATTTTCATATCTTGGCTACAGGCCAACATTATTTTGTCCCCTACAGCACAGAAGAAGTCCAGATTTGCGTTATTTTTGAAGGAGCTATTGCAGGGTGATTCAGTGCACCATTTGGAGAGCTGATTTTCTGAGTGTTGGGGATCTGCCCATCACTTTGGAGATCTATTGGAAGAGATCAGTTTATTGTTTATATCGTATTAAATCCACTTTCTAGATTTGAATATTTTTTATAGATTTTGAGTCTTAGAACTTAGATCTACACTTTGTACATGGTGTTTTACTGAAAACCCCAAGGGGGATTGATAAAAGAGCTTGTATAGTGCATGGATCTGCTATAGATCTAAATTTTTGTCCACATAATTTCTCTAGATCTATTTTACAACCTACTGCTGTTGTGGAGGTAATAAAATAACGTTTTTATAGTATTCCAGCTTTCACACATGGGTGCAGTCCCTATTTTTGCATGATTTTGAGCTATTTATGGCATGGGAGGCTTGTTTAACTATGCAATAGTGATTTTTTTCTGATTTCCTTTCAGATATAGTTACTATATTATCATATCTAAGGGATTCATGAGCTATATCTAACTTTCATTGTATACATTTTTGAAAAATGTGTTATTTTATCATGTATTGGTGAGCATTCCCATTTAGGGATATTACATTATCTATATTCGTTGAGTTTTTCATCGTATACAGAATTGTAATATTTCTCTATATATGGTGTCAGGAATCCCAATCGAGAATGATGTTGCAGTGGAGTAGCTGCAATGCTCTCGATCACTTTGTTCCATATTGATTATGTTCACAATCATTTTACTTCAATAGTGTCAGCATTCATATATATAATCACAATATTATCTTCTTATCATCAAGCTTATCGATCCTTGTTCAGTTTCGAGAAGAATTGGTTTTTTCACTTTGAAGACCTATAGTAGCTTCATTAAAGGTCGCAATTTTGTAGGTATTTGAAGACCAGACCTCCCTTGTGACATAAATCACTACAAGAAGTCAAGTTGATCATTGGACCTTCCATTAGCATAATTCAAGGATGCAACAAGTATTCAGTATTTAATGACAAGCATCAGAACCTAGAGGGTAGAAGATAGTTCTTCTTCACCAGTTTAAAGTGCATTAACTATTTTCCGCATTCTTATATAATAATATTGAACCTTGGAATAAATTCAGTACATCAGATGTAGTATTTGTGGCTGAGAAGAGTCTTGGCATAATTTGAAATTTCCTTGGTCTATCTAGATGTTAAGATCAGGATAGAAGCCAATATCCATGGCATAATCAGAATTGGAAATCATTCCAAGGATATATTAAGAGTAATTCCCTTGGTATCCTTAATTTCAGTAATAAGGTTCTATTGATATACTGCTATTGATATCTATCATTTGAATAGGTAGAGCATGTGAGAGAGATCGCCTATTTATTGATGAGGTTTGGTATGCTAACGTGTCATCTTAAAAATAAGGAGCAGATTGATAAAAGGCTAAAGCAAGAATTAAGAGGGAACTATATTGATGACTTTGGCACATGGAACAAAGGAATAGTGACTGTAAAAGTAGCAGGTTGCAGATAGCTCTATGGCTATAATTTTGGCAAGGTCACTTTCCTTATATTTAGAGGGAGTTATGGACAAGCCATGATGATTGTATTGTAAGGATGCAACTACTTCTGATTGATGACAATCTCGTTTATCAACGTAAGAGGGATTTTACTTTCAAAGTCAAGATGTAAGACCTAGCCTTGATGCACTATTCCCTACACTTAAGGATTGATGGTAAAATGGTCTACATATGTATATCTTGTGGGATACTTTATCATCACCTTATCAGATGTATGTCTCGCTATGAAAGTTCTGAAGTCGATTTATGGGTGAGCCTCATATATTGGACAACTTCTTATTGAGATATCTCAGTGATTCTACATCCTGATGTACACTACTGAAATATAAGGTTTCATGAATATTTTGATGATAACTTGGTTGAAAATATGATGGATGGAAAGAGAACATCTAACTGTTATATACTCCATCACTACTACAATCAGATGTATAAATTTAAGAAACCTCTTCAGTTTTAATTGTTGTATATTGCAGAATAGGATTCAGAGAATCTAGCGTTTCACATAATACCACTTTATATGGTACAAAAAAGGACACTCCTATTTATTTCATGTTTTAGTGATCTCACAATGAGCAGGATACCTGATAGACAATTTTCTTTCTAGAAAGACAAGCTTAGGCGTGTGATCTCCTTGGGTAAGAGGGAGTAAGATTAGTAAAATATTTTCTTCATCAAGATATGCAAGAAGCACAGGTTTTCTACATGATGCCAAGATCTCTGTTGGATGTTTTCTACCACTTTTTATTTATTTTTAAGGATCCAGATAAGGAGAAAGAACCCTTGGATTTTAAAGGACTAATGAAAAAACAAACAAAGACTAACAATGACAGTTATTTCATGAAAAATTGATTGACACTTAAAATAACTAGTAACACAAAATTCACATTGAGATCAATCACAGACATGCTAGGAATTAGAGATAAAACCTACCAAACCCACGTAAAAACTATATTGTAAAGATAAACCAAAAATATAGATGCGTGAAATTTAATACTAAGGTTTGTTTGACAACTTACTATCTAGCTGCAATGATCAAATAAAATTTACATTGTGGAATCAGGGAACATCATGTTGATTATGGTAGCCAAAGAAAACTTTACCAAACAAGTAACTTGTCAAAGAAAATTTGTGGGGGTAGTATGCAACAACCCTTTTGATGTATGTACATAATACACATGGAATTTGTTAATAAGAAGTCATAATGTTGTAGTCTCTGGTGTCATTATAAAAGACAATAAATGGAACCTTCAAAATGCCAAAATCTAAATAGAAGTTGAAGATTGAAATGGGGGACTCAATTGCAGAGAAGGATTGATTTCACATAGTTCCTTCATGTGAATAAATGGAAAAAAATTTGTAGGACGATGGTATCAATAACAACATAACACCAAAATAAGTAATATTGGAGATGAAACAAACCAATGAAAAATAGTGATAAGTTAACAAGGGAAAAATGAGTTTTCTTTGGTTGCAATACAAGGTCATTTCGTACATTCCCGCAGACTTAACAATATAAGTCAAAACAGTGAGGGATACAAGTATTTGCACAAACATGCCATGTTATCACTTGGACTCTTCAAAGCCAATTTACCATCCATCCATCTATCTACATATGCTTGATTTTGTATGCATAAAGACAGGGAAATGGCCTTAAAAAAGGATTTGTACCTAACATCATCAAATTCTCATGTGATAGTAGTGACACCCTATCTGTCCAATAGATTTGAAGGGTAAGTCACATGGAAAATTCAAACCCAAGTATAGGCACTTTTAGCATAATGCATTGCTTGTTTAAAGTTATATAGATTAGAAACCTGAAAAGGAAACCCACTGATTTTTTCAAAACTAAAACAAATTTGTGGTGAATTTGAAGGAGATGAATAAATTTATGTCTGGCCTTATCAACCTTTTATGGGTTTCTGCAATTCTTTTTGTTTCTTGCAATGATATTGTTTTGGTGATTTTCAAGGGTTGATGGTTAGCCCTATCAAGAAATTCTCACGCCATTATGATTGAAAGATGTGGTGCAAAATTTAAATGATAATAATCCTTATAGAACCATGATGCCAATGAAGTTAAATTTAAGAGTGTATAGTTTCTAACTTGAAATTAGCAGGAAGATGACCTTTGAAATAAATTTTTTTAAACTAGTAGGTTGAGGGTAAATTGAATATAAGGGTTTTTTTTTTTTTTGAAAAAATGGGTGGGGAAAATTTTATGGTTTCTAGATTTTCACATTTTTTTCATTGGGACGAGTAATGGCGGTAGTCACTATAGCTCTGATGGATTATAGGAACCACCTCACCACTTGTACGCACATGCAGGGTCTTCATTAAACACTCCTCAAAATCGTAACCAGTCTCCATTCGAACTCCTGTTTAACACTCAAATTTTTTGGTTTACGCATTTTTTAGTTATCTATTGAATCATTGTTCCATTTTTGCATCCTCCTAGAGTGGAATCCAATCCAAAGTTTGAGACTCTCTATCACATTGCAGAGTTTGTAATAGTTTTTTGATTCATCTCTCTATGGTCTCAGTATGGTTAGCCCCAAAGACCATGTCAACTTAGAACTGAAACTGGAGGACATTCTATCAGTCTGGGGGTTGGAACCAATCCAACAAAACCTAGAGAAGGTCAAAATGCCAGAGAGGTCTCCACTTGGAAAGCAAGGTGATGCTGAGTTGGACTAGGAATTCGGTGGCGGTTTAGGTTTTCTGGAACATTCAAGAAGCCTCTCATCAAAGGTAGTATCCTGGATCCAAGCAACAGAGCCTTCAGTCGGTCTAGAGAATGAAGTTTTACAAAGAGCTGAAGGTTGTGTTTCCCCGACGAATTTTTGGGTAAGATATTTATGTCTCTCTTATTCCTTAACTAGTGGTCTTGAAGACTTGGTAAAGGGTAGTAGTCTGCTAAGGCATGAAGGGTTAAAATCTTGTTTAATTAAGGAGGTAAAGGCGATATCTCCGGGAGTGGGTCAGCATTTGGATAAGACTCAGGGACGCAAAATCCCACTAGTTTTTTAACCTGGACTGGTGTCTGAGAAGGATTTTTTTTTGGAGCGTTCTAGTGATAATGAAGGGTTCTTTGGGGAGAATCTATTTAAAATATTCCTGATTCTGGAGGAGTCATATACAAATTTTCAGCTTGTGGAAGAAATTAGGTAGGAAGGTAATGTCTTCTCTCTGAAAATACAAGGAGTAGTTAATGACATCTCTCTGGGGCTAAAGGAGAACTACCCACTTCTTGACCACGAGACTCGGTCTCCAGGAGTCGAGGCACTTCCTCAAAGCGTCGAGTCACTGGTTTCTTTGCCAAAACAAACCCCTACGTAAGAACCACAAAATGATCAATCTCTCAGCACTTCTTTTGGTATTGGGAAGACCTTTGGCTCTAAGTGAAAGAATGGTAAAGTAATCAGGAAGAAGGAGGTTAGGCAAAAATTGGTATTGGGATTGGAAATTTCAATGGATGAGGCCCTGGAAACCTCAGAAATAATCCTGGTGGGGCGTGTGAAAGGTTGTCAATATTCCTCAAATTATATCGCAAAGTGGATACATAAGTCTTGGAGTGGAGGTTTGACCACTTAAACGAAGGTTATCATCTTGACCAGAGGCTGGTTTATGGTTAGGTTCACAAATTTAGAAGCAATGGAATGGGTTTTGGAAAGGAACTGGCGCTTTGGAAATTCCCTAATATTCTTCAAAAAATGGATGCCATTATCGATGCACAAAGAGAAAGGCTCGAAGAAATTTTGGTTTAGGTGCGTCTTTCAGCCCTCGTGCCCTAACTCTAGTCGATGGGAGTGTTCAGAGCCATTGGAAAAATAATGGGCACATTTCTTGAAGTGGATATGTCATTCCTGGTGACAAAAGAGAGTAAGGTTGCTCAAATATTGGTTCGGTTGGACCGAGAGAAGGGCTAGTAGATATGATACAGATTCAAGTGCATGGCCACTCTTTCTCTCAGATTCTGGATTATGAGTAGTTAGAATTATATTTCCATCATTGTCATAATTATGGTCATCTGGCAAGGGATTTTCCTTTAGGCTTCCGTAGATGCAGGAGACATTGGGAAGATCCCAAACCTGAGGGTAGTATTGGGGAAGAGGTGGATGCCAAGGTACAATAGGCAGAGTTGGATGCTCAGCAAGATGAATTCATTGAGCCCATGGAAATTTAGCTTCCACCACAAGGGGGACAAGCGAAAGCAGCAAACATACCTCAGGAAAGTCAGGGCGAAGTGGAACTCACGCGACAGGTTCCTCTTCCGGCAGGTACTAATACTCCCCTTACTACTCCTATTTCTGTTAATTTATTTCCTTAGTCTATTTTCCTTTAGCTTAGTCCCTCCAGCCATAAACCTGTTGAGTCTTATTCCCCTATTTCTGATCTTATAGCTCTTGAAAGTATCATCTCTGCCATTCTTGAGTTATCTTTATCTGACATTCCCCTATTACCTGAAGAGCATCCCTTGGGCCCTGTGTGCCCTACTAAAATTCCTCACTATAACCTCATGCCAAGAGACAAAAAATATGGTATTGGTATCATTTTTGGAGGTCTTGTGATCCACTTGAAACCCTCTGTTCCTAATAAAACGATAGGTAGACAATTGAACATCTCTAATTCGAAGATGAAAGAAAAAATTGATATTGATGATGGCAAGAAATTATCCCTTAAGTGGGTGCTTAGAGTAGCGATGTCCCCTATCGTGGTTTCTCGATGATTATGATGTCCTACAACTGTAGAGGGCTAGCCAGTGCCCACAAAAAATTGGCTCTAAAAATTCTCTTCAGTTTAGTGCGTTGTGATATTATCTTGCTTCAAGAAACCATGGGTGAAGGGGACATGGTGATGAAGTTTTTAACCCAAATTCTTCTTGGGTGGTCTTTTTTGGCCCTTGATGCATATGGGAAATCGGGATGATTAGATTTGGGATTCAAAGATCGGAGCATCAAACTTCTAAATTCCTGGGGGTCTGATCTGGCTCTCAGGAGCGAGGTCTTTTCTTCTGATCTTGGGTTAATATTCTCCATCATAAATATCTATGACCCCTGCCAAGATATAGTAAACTTTTGGAACTCTTTCTTCTAAAACTCTCTCATAAACAACTTTATGATAATCATGGGAGGAAATTTTAATGTCTCTTTGGGTTTGTCTGAGCCTTGGGGTCCTCATGCCCAAACAGATCCAATTACAGAATTTTTTCTAAATAAATTCAAGAGGGGTAACTTCATTGATATAGATCCAATAAAGTGTATTTGGGTTTACCACTATATGTATCAATACAGAAGGTATTATATTTGAGTTCATAGTGATTGATTTATTTGTCTGTCGACCTATATCAGTTGTCAGCGTCTCTTTTCTTTCTCCACTCCCTTCCTTACCTACAAATGGAATCCTTAGATTTAAATTAATATATGTATTGTTCAGCCTATTTTGAAGGACTACAAGGTTGTTTGTGGGAATCAAGATGGCCTACCAAGTATTGAGAGTAGATCACTATTCAGAGGGAGCCTCTAAAATCGTCTCTTGCAAAGGAGGATCATGATAGTATTGGAGGATAATGGGGTGGTAGATTTTGTCAAAAACACAATTCCACCACTGCAAGATCCCGAACAGTTGGCCCAACATAATAATAATGACATCAAGGCCAATTTGATACAAATTTGATAAAATTAAATTTTGATAAATATTTCTTTTTAATTTTATCAGGGAAAAAGTTTTGGATTGACCTAAAAGTCCTCACTTGCTATGTGTATTGCAGATGTGGATTTCAAAATTAGAGTATGATGAGTTTGGCCCCTCAATTATTCACATGAAGTGTTTCTAGAATTTTGGACGTTTGGTACTTCTATCTAGGAGGAGAACTGGATGCATATGCCTTGGTAGTTTTAGGTTCGATGGAGGAATAACAATGTAAAGAGATGATTTTTGTATTTATTTATGCACTAATTTTCTTGAGTTGGTTTAGGGGTTTGGGTTGTTCATTGTGTTGGATTCATGAAATAATTTGAGCCTCTGCTAAAGGATTTCATTGGAATCCTTACATTGGCCAAATTCAAGTTGTGCTAGTATTTTCCACCCTATTTTTCTTGATTCATTATATTTTATTGCATATATTCATACAGATTGGGAAATATTTAGCATGTGTGAAATGTCTCTGCATGATTGTGATCATTGTAAGAGGATGAGTTGTTACCATGTTGTTGAAAACTTGTTGCATGCTTTTTTTTTTAATTTCTTTGCACAATTTTAGGTTTGAACATAGTATTTACTTCTCACATCCTAATATTCCTAAAAATGACTTCTCAAACTCTGTTTAATCAAATAAATGCATCCCAACTAAATGGGTGCATAGTCATTATCACGATTCGTTTATTATCACTTTGAAATATTGGCATAGAATACTTAATGAAAAAATGGGTCATGTTAGATACATATTAAGAGAAGAAGCAATGGATTCAATAGCCATAAGATAAAATCAAAATAAACAAGGTCTTATTAATCGTTGAAAGGAGAGATGCATCTATACTAAATATAACAAACTTCCTTATGATAGAGATCAACGATAAGTACCTTGTTCCAGTAGATTTTCTATTTCATTTGGTAGCTCAAAACCAATATTGTGAACAACATCGGGATTACCAATAGATCTGCCCACATCAAGTGTTCTTCCAAGGATCTACCCAAAGATAGAATATAGTTAGATATTGATACATTGCAAGAGAGCATTATGGTGGACATGCTGAAGTTGAACATATCCAGTCTCTTTAATTTCAAGGTATGTACATGTTTCAAGGATGGATTAATAACTTATTGAAAAGTCGGTTTTGTACCAGTCACATACAAGCAGAGTTATATCACCATCAAGCGGAGGGAATAGAACAAGGATCGAGGCCCTGCTAGCTACATTTAGTCCTTCAAAGATCCCTGCAGCTTTTTGTAGATACAATGATGAAAATTAATAGTAGCTTCCTATCTGATCCTTCACTTATAACTTGTACACAAAGTTATTTCCTGGTGTTATGGGGAAGTTTGTGCTAGGTACTCCATATTGCCACAAATTTCCCCATTATCTAGTCGTCTATGATCTTCTATAATAGTTGGGGCCTCACGAGGAATGTGCATGTACTGTTTGATGTGTTCTAGGTTTTGTATAATTTTAAAAAATGATATGTTCAATGATAGACCATAAGAGAATGCCATCCCAACGAAATTTTCACAATTTGAAATTGTTAGGAATGATCATCTTATACATAAAAGCACTCAGTAATAGCATAAATCACCCACAATTGACATTTAGTTTCATTGTTTGTACCAGGATTGGAGCTTCCCTGTGGGAGTAGAACTATAGCAAGAGAATAGGAGAAAAGACAAGTTTCATTTAACACCTCTAGACTCTGAATGAACCATTGAATGAATCAGAAAGTGTAGAAAAATGGGCTTGATTTTTTTTCAATAAGGTCTAATTTCTTCTTCAAGAACTGATCCTCAACCCTGAAAGCCTTAATTTTCATTGTTATTACTAGGGACTCGCCAAAATGATTTGCAATGGGTGATTTCATTGTACCATTTAGTCTCATCAGTTCTATCAGAAGCAAAATACTCTTCTCAAATACCACTACCTTGTCTCCTGAATTGTGCATCGTCGGCATGTTATTTCCCTCATTCTTCCTGCCACACTGTGCCTAATCGACATGAAATTGCCCTCATTCTTCCCACCATGTTGTGAATTGTCAGCATACCATTACCCTCATTCTTCCCACCATGCTCCATAGAGGCCTTCCTCAAATTTTTTAATGTGATTTTTGCTTCCTGCTACGATGTGCATCGTCGGCATGCCATTTCCCTCATTCTTCCAGCCACACTCCATAGAGGCCTTCCTCAAATTCTTTTTTAATGTGATTGCTACTTCCTGCCACACTCCATAGAGGTTGTCATCAAAATTTTTAATTTCATTGTTGCTTCATAAGGCACGAATTAGGCGCTCTTTTTGAAAGCTATTAAACTCTTCGTGTGGTGGGACCCTCTAGTGGTTTTGACAAATAATGTTCAGGTTTTTATTTGTGCTGTTTTCAAATATGGTTTTCATTTAGTGATTCTTTTGAAAAAAATTTGAATATGTATTTTATTTTTGAGTGAACACAATAAAAATAATACTATACTCCATTAAGGGTTGGAAAAATAAAACTTTTATGTGTAAAGAGAGACATTCATGTTAGATACAAGGAAGGGGTAATATTTGTTTGTGGAGAAATTTTGACAAGAGTGATAATAAATTAGGGTAAAAAGGATTATTAATGGAAAAAGAGTAATTGGTTGGTTGGTTGGTTTAATTGATTATTATCAATGTTGTAGTATTTTTTTAGTTCTTTATTTCCTCTAGCTAGGTTCAAATTCCTGATGAGAAATTTGTCTTATCTTTATAACACTAGAAAAGTAGAAGCCTCCAAGGAGTAGGACCACCTCGCAAGTGTATCTCCAAACTTCTTGACCTTATTACTAAATCACGTGTTATTAGTATATACTAGTAGCATATTGGATATACTTTTGGGTTATAGTGGAAATCATTCCATTTCGTCTCAAGTATAGCTCAAATCACTTTGATTAATTACCAGTGTTAGATTTCTCTATAAAATTTTCTTAGAAGTAAAAAAGAACATGACTTTCAATCTAGAAGGGTAGTTTCCCCAAGGAATGCGACCACCCCACAAGTGTATTTAGAGATTACTTGAACCTTACTAAATCGTATGTTATTATTATAGATTTGCAACATATTGAATATACTCTTGGGTTAGAGTGGAAGTCATTTCAGTTCACCTCAAATATAGCTCAAGTTACTCTAATGATATATATATATATATATATATATATATATATATAATTTTTAATATTTATGACAAGGATATTGAATATGTTAATATGTGTTGTGGTTAATCATTTTAATAGAAACTTTTATGTTGGTTTAGTATTGATTGTATAAAAGTGTTCTAATTTTAGCATTATAGATGGATTCATGGACCCCTTTAAGGGGGTCATTGAATCCATCTACCTAAATTTTAAGATTGTGGACGAGGGTGTCTAAAATTTAACACTTCAAATGGACTCAACGACCCCTTTGTCTCTAAATTTAACACTGCAGATGGATTAAAAGAAGGGGGCATTTGAATCCAGTTGCAGTGTTAAAATTTAGAGACAAATGGATCTCTAAATCCATATACAGTGTTAATAACACTTCAGTATCAAAATTGCAATTTTCCATTTCTAGAGTGAGAAAATTAAAAATTACTAACATAAATGACTAATTCATATACTTGTTGTAGTTATTATTTGGTCATATTTTTATTCTTAGACTATAATAGTCATTTATGTTAATCATTATTAATTTTTTCACTTATTATCTAGTCAGATATTTTAATCCTAAACTAAATTAGTCATTTATGTTAGTCGCTTTTAGTTTAGTCACTTATTATTTAATCGTATATTTTATCCCTAGACTAAATTAGTCATTTAAGTTAGTCATTTTTGGTTCGGTCACTTAAAATTGCTCAAATTTAGTAGTATTCACTTGAAATAATTGCGATGACTAAATTTTTTAGTCACCTAGTCACTAATTTCATCATTTTCTACTAGTGATTGGTTCCCCACAGATAGATTATTCCAAGGTAGTAACATTGGCTCCCCACTGGAAAATGATTCCTGGGTAGTAGCATTGGCTCCTGGTTGGCAGATTATTCTTGGGTTGTAGCGTCATATCTTGATGCGGGGGCATTAGGCTCAAAAGTTACTTTGTACATGAGTAGACATAGGGGGTCCCATGTTCTTTAAATTTCTTGTAAATATTAAATAAATTTGGTAGGGAATTGTAATTGTTCTCAAGTCATTTTGAGAACATGAGAATTGGTTAAGGTAGGAATACGAAGAGTCAGTTTAGGATCAGTTCAGTTATTGAGTCTAATTTTAGGAATTGGGAATGCTAAGATTTGCTGAACTCTTTGGAGACCTGAATTGATTCAGGTCATCCTTGTGGTATAAATGTAATCCTGAAGAGGTTAGATAGGAGGAGGTAGAGTTAGAGACTAGAACCTCTTCAGTAACGGAGTAGGAGGGTATGGCCACTGAACTGAATATCTAGCCTGCCATGAAATTGTAAGTGATTGCTTTTGAGATTGATCACCTGTATGTATATATATATCTATTTATGGAGAATTTTTTATAAGTTCCACGTGTGGCTGTATGCCTTCTTGGTCGAATCATATGAAGAATTGATTCAGTATTATTGTGCATTTGTTCTTGAGTCTGACAAATGTGAAGTGATGACAGACTCCACAGAGGAAGAAGAACCCAGAGTTCTCGAGGCAAGGATGGGAATTGAAGATCCCATGTGCAGACCTGTTCAAGAAGAAGTGCTTGAGGAAGCAGCCAAGGCTGAAAGTTCTTGTGATCTGAAAACTAAAAAGTTGTGTGTGTTTGAAGGTACACTACTGGAAGATGAAAAAGCTTCAAAGTTTTTTGATGAGGAGGAGACATTGAATCTGAATTCTGTTCAGATCAATGCTGAGATAGTGAAATATCAGGAAGAGATGAAGAAAGAAGAGACAAATGAAGATATTCAGCAGAATGCTGAAGCAGAGAGAGAAGGGCCAGCAGGGGATTGGTCAAGAACAAGCAGAGGCATAAAAGGTTGCGTAAGGTTCCCGAAATATAATCCTATTGAAGTTGTTGAGTTATATAGGAGGTTGGATTCTCATAGAAGAGATTTGGAAAATCAGAGGACCTATTCACTAGATGGTTTTCTTGGAAAGCAAAGCAAGACGATCTTCATGGATGGAGTTCTTGGAGCAGATGATGGAAGAAAAGTGAGACCAGTTGACAGTCTCATGAAGGATACAGATCAGCATACTGAGATGCCGACAGAGGATTTACAGAGGATTTCTGAACAACACACTGATGTGTTGTCAGAGAAGAAGGAGACATTGAAGCATTGGAACTTTACTGTTGATGATTCATGTGTTAATCATGCAGAGAAAGAGGAAGAACAATAGCTGGAAGTTGTCAAAGAGATGAATAGAAAGGAAACTGTGTTGGCTCAAAACATAGTGAAGGATCAACATCTGGGCATGATGATTGGAGCAGTGGGGATGAATCTGACAGCTGAAGAAAAAGATGATGAAGAATTTCTGAGCCTTGAACCAATCTTAGAAATGCCGGCAGAAGAATTGGTGACTAGGTCATCAATTGAGACCATTGGGTCTCATGGTTTTAACACTGACAGATTGTTTATGTGTACAGGTGATGTGGAAGACAATTCATCCTTTGAAATTGTCTTGGGATCGAAAAAACTGTTGCTGAAGGAGGATGAGACAACCATGTCTCATATGCAGGGATTTGTCACTATCATTGACAAGGAAGAATTGGATAGACTGATGGGCCAAGAGCAGGCTGATGAGCAGATTTTAAAAGCCGCGGAAGTGAGGAAGAATTAACATTCCATGCTGACAAAAGATGAAGATACAGTGGCTAGAGAACTTGATTTGATTGCTGAAGTCAACCAAGGAGGTGAAAGGCAATTGCTGGAGATTGCCCATGAAGAAGAAGAAAATGATGGGTCTAACTTATATCATGTTGAAGATGTAAAACAAACATAGGAGAAATGGTTGAACTTTTTGTTGGGAGCATTTGAAGAAGAGAGAGAAACTACATACACTGGAATGAAAATGCCCAAAGCTGTGAAGAAGAGAGGAGCAGATACTAGCTTGCAGAATCATATTCTGTTTACTAGTATACTAGATGACTGTGTCACTGCTGGTAGGAAATTAAATAGTGAATTGTTTTCTGAGAATGAATTTGCAGATGATGAACAGAAGGAGAATGCTACAGAGGGAGATATCCTAAAGGATATTCAGGATGTTTGGGCAGAGGCAACATTGGCATCAGCAACACCCATGGTGGCAGTTAATGCAACATGGGGGATGGCACTTGCAGGAGAAATAAACATGTTGATAGCATGTGAGACAACAAGAGAAGAAATATTGGTAGCGATAGAGATTGAAAGAAATAGCAGAGGGCAAGATAATTTCCAGCTAAGGGATAAGCTGGACATGGAGATTGAATACATCAGAAGACTGATGGTAAGGGTGTCTCCGAAGCAGAAGACAGCAACAGGAAAGTAGGAGAATTTCAGAAAAAGAAGGACAAAAGAAAATTGTGAAAGTTAGCTGGAGGTGACTTACAGAACGAAGTCTGGAAGCCTGGAGAAGATCAGTTGAAGGATGATGAAGTTGATGGGTAGCAGCAAAACCAAGTATGGGATCTTGGAGGCAGAGACGAAGAGCACATGATTAGGAGATCATGAACAGTTTTAAGCTTGGGAGTCTGATGGAGGGGAATTAGGCTCAAAAGTTACTTTGTAAATGAGTAGACATAGGGGGTCCCATGTTCTTTAAATTTCTTGTAAATATTAAATAAATTTGGTATGGAATTGTAATTGTTCTCAAGTCATTTTGAGAACATGAGAATTGGTTAATGTAGGAATACGAGTAGTCAGTTTAGGATCAGTTCAGTTATTGAGTCTAATTTTAGGAATTGGGAATGCTAAGAGTTGCTAAACTGTTTGGAGACCTGAATCAATTCAGGTCATCCTTTTGGTATAAATGTAATCCTGAAGAGGTTAGATAGGAGGAGGTAGAGTTAGAGACTAGAACCTCTTCAACAACGGAGTAGGAGGGTATGGCCATTGAACTGAATATTTAGCCTACCATGAAATTGTAAGTGATTTCCTTTGAGATTGATCACTTGTATGTATGTATATATATATATATATATATATATATATATATATATATATATATATTTATGGAGAATTTTTTATAAGTTCCACGTGTGGCTTTATGCCTTCTTGGTCGAATCATATGAAGAATTGATTTAGTATTATTGTGCATTTGTCGAGTTAAATCCTGTGTGAACACATGAGTTCTTGATGAATGATTCTGTGTAATTGAGCCGAGTCCAACAAGCAAGGGTATGGAAATCTGAGTGATAAAAACCATGTTAAGAGCCATGAAAATAGACTGTGAGTCAAGGATGATTGTGTGGCAATTCTGTAGTGAAGAACCTTGTAGGATCGGTTTTGTGTGAATTTCGTGTTCCCCTCGGAAGGCAAATGAACCATACTCTGTGAATGAGTGACTGTGTGTGCGCTCTGCATAAGAAATAGGGAAAGGGTGAATAAGGCCCTATTGAAAGAGCAAGGTATAACTACACTCTGTCTATCAAAGAATAGCGGAATTTCCTGAAGCGTAAACCCTGACTGAGTGAAGTAACAAACTTGGTTTGTTAAGTGGATGATCGACGGCGTAGTCTGATTGCTGTGAATGAGATTTAACTACAATGGAGATTCGTTATAATGACAACAGTTGAATAGTATCATCGAGCCGTATTGGAGCCACGAGTTAGTGTTTTACGTGGAAGTGAGTTGAACGGAACCTGGTGCGTCGAGGAAGATGGAACCATGCAAGAGTGAACAGTAACAAGGGGTTGGAGTGAAACCGGAAGTTGATCGCACTACCTTTGAAGTGGTAAGTGGTATTCGTGAAATCGAAGTGATTCCATACGCTAGGCGACATGTGTCCCTGAGCGAATTTGGAAAACCGCTCTCATCGCGCGCCATCGCGCGTTATTTTTCGTGCATCTAAGCCAAGCGATATCCGTCGGATCGTATGGAGCAAGGCGATGTGCTCTCCACCGTTGGATGTGGAATGGCCATCGACGTTGGGCCCCAGTCCTAAATTATGTTGATCGGGACTATTCGACTAAGGTTGCAAGTTAATAAAGGTATGCCCGATTATTGTTGGACTTCGTAGTAATTTTTCCAACAATTGAAGAACCCCGTAATATATGTATTGATATAGAACACATATAATTTTTGAATATGTGGGGTTGGCACAATAATGAAATGTTGTGAGATTTCCAGATAGTGGAAGTGTGAACCATTTCGATGAAGGTACTATGCACAGCTAGAGATGGAAAAGTCAGAGCAAAATGGGACTGTGGTTGTGAACGTTATCAAGTGGTATCAGAGCTTCAAGAATAGCTCTTTTTGAAAAGTGTAATGCAAGGAGACCAGAATTTTGAAAACTGACAAAGACTGCCAGCATATAGAGGCGCAATGTAGGTGTACTGAGATAGCGAAGAAAAGTTGAAGTTTAAATTTGTTTAAGATTGATTGCAGAATTACAGAGTCCAATTGGAGGACCAGTGTTTTGAAGACTACATATTTGGAAGCTTGACATGCAGCATACATATTTGTAGTGAATAGGTTTTGTGGAGTGAGTGGAGGACAAGATCATGATCTTGCAGGTAATTAATTTAAATCTGATGTGTAATTTATGTTTGCAGAATTGTGGTTGCTGAAAGTAAAAACAGAGCTTGATAGTGAAAGTAGTGAGCCTCATATTCAGCTAGAGGCTGGATAAAGAGGACAATTGTAGTGTTCTCAAGAGAAAAGATCAGTGTTTAACTCTGGTTGAAGGATTGTTTGCAGAAGTCAGAGTGCAGACAATTGAAGACATCTTAGTAGAAGTAGATCACAAGCTTTGAGAGCAGTGATAGAAGAGTCCAGCAAGGGATTCTGAGTGAAGAAGAAAGGTGTGGCAAAACCTGAAAGATTCCCAACAGAGGTTGGATGAAAAAAGAAAGAGGTTTTCTTGAGAAAGTTGCAGAGTGAAGCCTATAAGGTTCCAGCAGAAAGGGGACCAATACTTTCCAAAAGCCAGATCCGGAGGAAGGGATTGGTGAGGTGAGTTGCAACAAGAGAGCTTGCTGTTGTAGAGGCTTAGTGTAGCTTGTGAAGTGAAGAACTCCTAGAGAATAAAATGGCTACTGAGAGCCATAGCAGAGAATGCAGAGATTGTAGAGGTTCTGAGAGAGGCCACAGCAAAAGAGTGAGTGAAGATGCCAAATAAAATGGCATAAGGAAGAGACTCACAGATGAAGAGTGTTGGAAGGAATTTTCTGAGATCAGGGAAGAGTTCAACAGATTGAAACTAAAGATATAATAAAGCTAGAGAGTTGGTTGGCTCATGAGGAAGGATGTGAAATGGCAACCATTACAGTTGAGGTTGAGGCAGAAGAAGATTGCCTTATTAAGAGAAGAACTCAGAGCAGTTGAGTTGAAAGAAGAAATTTCTGCTTGTGAAGCAGAATAGAGCACAGGTGAAGAGTGGAGACCTGCAGGAGATCTTGTGAGACATAGTGAAGACTCGAGGCAGCAAGAATCCTGTCTTGCTGAAGAGGAAGTCATTGAGGAATTCCTGAGTTATTGGACAAGTCTAGATGGTGTAGGGGCTTGTGTTCTTGAGTCTGACAAATGTGAAGTGATGACAGACTCCACAGAGGAAGAAGAACCCAGAGTTCTCAAGGCAAGGATGGGAATTGAAGATCCCATGTGCAGACCTATTCAAGAAGAAGTGCTTGAGGAAGCAGCCAAGGCTAAAAGGTCTTGTGATCTGAAAACTAAAAATTTGTGTGTGTTTGAAGGTACACTACTGGAATATGAACAAGCTTCAGAGTTTGTTGATGAGGAGGAGACATTGAATATGAAATCTTTTCAGATCAATGCTGAGATAGTGAAATCTCAGGAAGAGATGAAGAAACAAGAGACAAATGAAAATATTCAGCAGAATGCTGAAGCAGAGAGAGAAGGGCCAACTGGGGATTGGTCAAGAACAAGCAGAGGCATAAAAGGTTGCATAAGGTTCCCAAAATCTACTCCTATTGAATTTTTTGAGCTATATAGGAGGTTGGATTCTTAGAAAAGATATTTGGAAAAGTAGAGGAACTATGCACTAGATGGTTTGCTGGGAAAGCAAGGCAGGAAGATCTTCATGGATGGAGTTCATGGAACAAATGATGGAAAGAAAGTGAGACCAGTTGACAGTCTCATGAAGGATACAGATCAACATACTGAGATTCTGACAGAGGATTTACAGAGGAGTTCTGAACGACACACTGATGTGTTGTCAGAGAAGAAGGAGACATTGAAGCATTGGAACTTTACTGTTGATGATTCATGTGTTAATCATGCAAAGAAAGAGGAAGAACAACAGTTGGAAGTTGTCAGAGAGATGAATAGAAAAGAAACTGTGTTGGCTCAAAGCATAGTGAAGGATCAGCATCTGGGCATGATGATTGGAGCAGTGGGGATGACTCTGACAGCTGAAGAAAAAGATGATGAAGAATTTCTGAGCCTTGAACCAATCTTAGAAATGCCGAGAGAAGAATTGGTGACTAGGTCATCAATTGAGACCATTGGGTCTCATGGTTTTAACACTGACAGTTTGTTTATGTGTACAGGTGATGCGGAAGACAATTCATCCTTTGAAATTGTCTTGGGATCGAAAAAACTGGATGAGACAACCATGTCTCATATGCAGGGATTTGTCACTATCATTGACAAGGAAGAATTGGATAGACTGATGGGCCAAGAGCAGGCTGATGAGTAGATTTTAAAAGCTGCGGAAGTGAGGAAGAATCAACATTCCATGCTGACAAAAGATGAAGATACAGTGGCTAGAGAACTTGATTTGATTGCTGAAGTCAACCAAGGAGGTGAAAGGAAATTGCTGGAGATTTCCCATGAAGAAGAAGAAAATGCTGGGTCTAACTTACAACATGTTGAATATGTAAAACAAACACAGGAGAAATGGATGAACTGTTTGCTGGGAGCATTTGAAGAAGAGAGAGAAACTACAGACACTGGAATGAAAATGCCTGAAGCTGTGAAGAAGAGAGGAGAAGATACTAGCTTGCAGAATCATATTCTATTTACTAGTATACTGGATGAGTGTGTCATTGCTAGTAGGAAATTAAATAGTGAATTGTTTTCTGAGAATGAATTTGCAAATGATGAACAAAAGGAGAATGCTACAGAGGGAGATATCCTAAAGGATATTCAGGATGTTTGGGCAGAGGAAACATTGGCATCAGCAACACCCATGGTGGCAGTTAATGCAACATGGGGGATGGCACCTGCAGGAGAAATAAACATGTTGATAGCATGTGAGACGACAAGAGTAGCAATATTGGTAGCGATAGAGATTGAAAGCAGTAGCAGAGGTCAAGATAATTTCCAACTAAGGGATAAGCTGGACTTGGAGATTGAATACATCAAAAGACTGATGGTAAGGGTGTCTCCGAAGCAGAAGACAGTAGCAGGAAAGCAGGAGAGTTTCAGCAAAAGAAGGACAAAAGAAAATTGTGAAAGCATAGCTGGAGGTGACTTACAGAACAAAGTCTGGAAGCCTGGAGAAGATCAGTTGAAGGATGATGAAGCTGATGGGTAGCAGCAAAACCAAGTATGGGGTCTCGGAGGCAGAGACGAAGAGCACATGATCAGGAGATCATGAACAATTTGAAGCTTGGGAGTTTGATGCAGGGGCATTAGGCTCAAAAGTTACTTTTTACACGAGTAGACAAAGGGGGCCCACGTTCTTTAAATTTCTTGTAAATGTTAAATAAATTTGGTAGGGAATTGTAATTGTTCTCAACTCATTTTGAGAACATGAGAATTGGTTAAGGTAGGAATACGAAGAGTCAGTTTAGGATCAGTTCAGTTATTGAGTCTAATTTTAGGAATTGGGAATGCTAAGAGTTGTTGAACTGTTTGGAGACTTGAATCGATTCAGGTCATCCTTGTGGTATAAATGTAATCCTGAAGAGGTTATATAGGAGGAGGTAGAGTTAGAGACTAGAACCTCTTCAACAACAGAGTAGGAGGGTATGGCCACTGAACTGAATATCTGGCCTGCCATGAAATTGTAAGTGATTGCTTTTGAGATTGATCACCTGTATGTATATATATATATATATATCTATTTATGGAGAATTTTTTATAAGTTCCACGTGTGGCTTTATGCCTTCTTGGTCGAATCATATGAAGAATTGATTCAGTTTTATTGTGCATTTGTCGAGTTAAATCATGTGTGAACACATGAGATATTGATGAATGATTATGTGTAATTGAGCCGAGTCCAACAAGCAAGGGTATGGAAATCCGAGTGATAAAAACCTTGTTAAGAGCCATGAAAATAGACTGTGAGTCAAGGAGTGATTTGTGGAAATTATGTAGTGAAGAACCATGTAGGATCGGTTTTGTGCGAATTTACTGTTCCCCTCGGAAGACAAATGAACCATACTCTGTGAATGAGTGACTGTGTGCGCACTCTACATAAGAAATAGGGAAAGGGTGAATAAGGCCCTGTTGAAAGAGAAAGGTATAACTATGCTCTGTCTATCAAAGAATAACGGAATTTCCTGAAGCGTAAACCCTGACTGAGTGAAGTAACAAACTTGGTTTGTTAAGTGGATGATCGATGGCATAGTCTGATTACTGTTAATGAGATTTAACTACAATGGAGATTCCTTATAATGACAACAGTTGAATAGTATCATCGAGCCGTATTGGAGCCACGAGTTAGTGTTGTATGTGGAAGTGAGTTGAACGGAACCTGGCGCGTCGAGGAAGATGGAACCATGCAAAAGTGAACAATAACAACGGGTTGGAGTGAAACCAGTTATTGATTGCACCGCCTTTGAAGTGGTAAGCAGTATTCGTGAAATCGGAGCGATTCCATACTCTGGGCGACACGTGCCCTTGAGCGAATTTGGAAAACCACTCTCATCGCGCGTTATTGTTCGTGCATATAAGCCAAGAGATATCTGTCAGATCGTATGGAGCAAGGCGACGTGCTCTCGGCCGTTGGATGTGGAATGGCCATCGGCGCTGGGCCCTAGTCCTAAATTATGTTGATCGGGACTGTTCGACTAAGGTTGCAAGTTAATAAAGGTATGCCCGATTATTGTTGGACTTCATTGTAATGTTTCCAACAATTGAAGAACTCCGTAATATATGTATTGATATAGAACACATATAATGTTTGAATATGCGGGGTTGGCGCAATAATGAAATGTTGTGAGATTGCCGGATAGTGGAAGTGTGAACCATTCCGATGAAGGTACTATGCACAGCTAGAGATGGAAAAGTCAGAGCAAAATGGGATTGTGGTTGTGAACGTTATCATATCCCTACTGGCCAGTGATTCTGGGTGGTAGTAGTGGACCCCAATGGATAGAGGGTGGTATCTTGAGCTACCCTACAATAATTCTTCTTATTTCGAGAATATTCCATAGATAGGTTGAGATGAGATATAAATTGATGATGATTATGATTCTATTTTAGATGACCACATTGATATCTGATGGAAGTCAAATGCTACTTTATGATGATGATATGGGTTGAGATGGACTCCCATATGATGATTCTTCTTCTTCTTTAGATCAAGATTTCTTGTTGGAAACTAGGACACTACTAAGAGTGGGGGGGTGTTGAATATATATTGTAGGAATTTTTTTTTACCACTTTAAAACCTCTCTTTTAATTTGTGCAAGAACTATTAGGAAACCAATAAATACTTCAAGAATTTATTTAAATAAGTATGATAGGAATCAATGGAACACATAAGGAACAACTAAATTCTTCAAAATTTCACTTCAATTCATTCTTAAGGCAAGATACAACTTGTTGTTACAATTCTCTGGGTACAACCAGTAGGAAGCAACAACTGAATGGAGTTACTACCCCAAATATTTACTTGCACCCACTAGAAGGAGCACCAACCCCAGATTTGTAAGATACAAATTGCTTGACACTCAATGGTTCATGTTTCATATATTTTCATACTAGAGCCATGAATGCCTTCCTTGTCTTTTAAAATAAATTAAACAATTTCTTTAATCACCAACACCTTCAAAAATCTATGACCATCAACAAATTCACCTAATATTGCTCACAAAACTCATACATCTTATTTATTCATCTCTACCAACCAGTTTGATCAAGCTTTCTTTTATAAATTTTGGCTTTTTTTTTTTGCATGTATTCTTATTTTTTTCCTTTTTCCTATTCAACTTACTCCTATGGATGTTCTCTCTAATTTTCACATTCTAATAATATTTTTCGAAACTGAAACTCTCAGTTTTTATTCTTATTTTGCAATTATAGTTTTTTAATAGGTTTTAAATTGCTTCTTCTATTATTAGATGCAGTTAACTTTGGCTTAACTGCCCAATTTGCTTCCAATTTATTCATGCATTTAGCATTTTGATGTGTTTGGATTTAACTTCCAAATGTGCCATTGCATTTTAACTTTGACACTAGCATAACATGGTGCCAAAATAATTGTCAATTCATCCATGCCACTATTCAATTTCACCGTTAAATTTTATTAAATGAATACTACCAATTCCACTGATTTTGGCCTTTAGCACCTTTTGTTCTGGTCGTTTACCTATTTTATTCCATAAGACCAGGTGTTCATGACCATTAGATAGGCATTTATGCGCTAAGCCATGTTTTACCTGTTCAAGGCGTAATTCCTTTTTTATTATTCTCTACACCCTTGGTCTTGTTTCTACACAAAATGACCAACGCTTATGCTTGGAGGCCCTCTACCCAACACTTTAGTTTTGAAACATTTTATGAATAAAATTATTGTCAACAACGTCTCCATTGGGCCCATTTCACCTTAAGCCCTGAGGGCGAGATTGCTTTATAAATGGCTCAACATTCGCTCCTATAGTGTCCCCTGCAACTATATCCTAGCGCTTTCGCTTGTGTGCCATTTGCAATCCTTCGGGCTACACCCGTCAGGGTAAGTCCACAAAGATGGTGTCACCACTTGGAGACATCCCTCTCTTTACAACCCAGTGCTTAAACTTGTGGTCCATAACCATACCATCGGGGTACATTCGTAGAGTGCTCTCTGTTGGGTGGACTCCACTTGAGCTAATGAAAACGCTTCCTCCTACTTTTTTGTCAGCCATGTCTGCTCGTAATTCTATATGGTGGCTCCACCAACTTTTTCGTCGGGTTTGGCACTTTTTCCAACTTTGGCTATGCGCCAAATTGGTTTCCAAAATCCTCTTATCTATGTTAGGCTTTGACTTTAGATCACAAAACTTTGTAATATTCCCAAATGGGAAAGGAAAGAATATAGAACAAAATGCTGGAAATAGCAGTGTAAACATCACATCAAATCATGAGAACAATATGGAGCCTTTCCATTTATCATAACAATAGAAAAATAATACAAAATAATGAGGCACAAATAATACAATACATGCCCACAAGCTCCAATAGATAAAACTCTCAAGCATGAGGTGCTGCTACTATATCAAAAATGTCGAAAGACGACTACAACGCAGTCATAGGAGCACTGCTACAGAAAATGAATATAAACAAGATGTAATGGCTGTTATATGCCTCAATATATATTATACAATGAAGATCAAGGCTCTATACAACCTCCAACAAGAACCCAAGGGGGTTTTCATAAATACACCAATATACAAGATGGGAACCCAAGCCCTAGGCCTGAAGATTCACTGCAACAATATAGCTAGAAAGATGTGGCTGATCTGATATGGCAAATAATATAGCCTCCTCCAATAGACTCTCTAGATGAGAGTTTGATCCCTTCACTAGAAAACCCCCTCCCTAGATGGTGTACTGAAACCACCCCTGCAACTCCTCCCTAAAATAATGCAGTCCAAGACAGAAACTACGTTGTAGGGGGAAATGATAGTGTGGCTTAATGCCAAATGCTGAAATAAGGCTTAAGGGCCTTCCTCAATAGCCTCCTAATGGAAGGAAACCCTCCTCCACTGAAAAACATATCAGAAATCACCTGAATGTATTCTCCACTACTGCACCCTGCAACTCTAGCACATCTCTAAACAGAAACTGCATTGTAGAATAAAGATGGAGCTTGGCCTAATGCATGAATGTGGAAGTATAGTTAAAATACTCTTCCTGAGTGGACACTAGAAGTTACCCAAGGATATAGGTGGGATTCCTACTCGGGAACACATTGTGCTAAACAACACTACAATCTTAGCTAAACAACTGAAGAGAGAAACAAGTCTAAACATACCATAAAATATAAAATATCATAACATAAACATAATCATCTATGGCTTCCATCCTCTTCCTTATATAAGTGGTGAGCTTCCTCACCCTTGGCCCCACTCATTAAATCCACTATCTCCATGCATGAGATCTCCCTCCAAAATTGTGTTGTCCCTTAATAAATTTCCACTCCTCCATAATAGTGTTGTTGATTTGGTCAAAGTTGACCCAGTCTTCATGCTCTAGCCCTTTTCCACATAGAAGGTGCTTAATTAAGCTGCTAAGATGTGCTTCTTTCACATTAGGAGTTATTTTATTCCTATTAACAATATTTATGGGTCCTCATACCCTCTTATTCATCAAACAAAGAAGCAAAAACAAAAATTAATATTTCAACTAACTCATGGCTAATTGGGAATATTACATTCCTCCCCTCCCAAATGTTTCTTGTCCTCACACAACTGTAAATATGAGTGCTACAACTCTTCTCCTCCTTCCTTGGTGACACCTCCATGTGATAAGATATTCTCATATACCAAGTGTCTCCCAATCAATCCCTCCATGACATGCTCCTCCCAAGTTCTCATGAGATGCAAATGACTCATCCCACAAGGAAAAAAAATACCCAATGAAGAAATCATGGTTTCCCTAATGTTATCCTTGAACCATGAAGCATAAGAAACATGGATAAAATCTCTCCCAGAGGGCACATCCAATTCTTCCATCCTTCCTCCAATCATTCCCATAAAAATATTAAGGACATCATCAATGTATGGTATCAAAAATAGTGATACATAAACAACCATATGCAATAATGGAGGTGGATCATAGTCCCACATGTGGAACCAACACAGTGTATCTCCTGAATGCCTCAAATAATGATATGGTAAGTGGTTTCCCCACAACTTTATTGTTGCCATATTCTTCTCACATGTTCAAAGAAGGTGAGTGATGTTGGGTGCCTTTGGAGCACACCCTGAATGATAAATCATCTCCCTATATCCTCTTAGGGACTGGCCATGCTCAACACTGTTTATGGCCCAAAGTTGACCATGAAGTTTATAAGGAAGAATAATCACACTTGGAACAATGGCCTACACATGTATGGTTAAGGAATGCACATATTAATTATATAGATCATTATGCATACAAACATGATCCTTACCATATTCTTTGCTCACACAAATGGAGTGGTCCATAGATAGATCCCCTATCATTCCCAAAGAGTAAAGAGGTGCCTGTGATAACTCCATCAAAGTGTTATGTCTCTCCTCCATCTCCACACGATTCATGCATCTCCTCAAATGCTGATATATTTCCTCTTCAAAGCTTTCCCAAGTATATCCCTCCATGATAATATGGTATTCTCTACTGGAATAAGTATGGCTGAAGAGAAAATCTTCATGTGTTGCATGTAGTAACCTCTCCTTGAGCTTGGAATCTCCAGATAAGAATATTCTACCACGATATTAGATGACCTCATCTCTGACTGAATATCCCTCCTCTAGTAGCTACTTATCAAGCATCATGAAAGTAAAAATATCCTTGGAATAATCCACCAAAAGCTGGGTTTTCCAATATGGATCTATCCTCCAAAGTGACAGCGCTGATGATGTATCATATAAAGCATATATCATGTGGTTGCTAGCTTCTTTTACATATCCTATTGCAAAGTCACATACTGGAAGGCTGCTATTCTCCCTCTGCTACTCCTTTCTCAGTGCAAGATGTGAGGTGAGAGTGGGTAATGATGATGTTGGGAGAATGTCTCCCTCCTCCTTGAGTCTACCCAAGACTCTCAGCGTTGTACCATGACCTCCCAATTCCACCACTCCTCCTAGATCTATTATTGGTGCACCATTTTGTGAGACATTTCTCACCAACTCCCGATCAGGTGGCCTCCCAAGTGGTTTTCCACAAAACAGTAATGTCTCATGGGAAAAAGTCATGTGCATAATAGATGGGACTGTTAGGTCTTGCTTCCACTGCACAAATCCATCTTTGTTTTCTGTGTGGAAGTGGTTTGTGAGGGATATGTGTGCATGCCTCTAATCATATGGATTTTTACACTCTTTCTATCCACCCATTCCATTTGTAAGGTCTCCCAATCTGTGGTGACCTTCCCCAAAGTAATCAACCACTGAACACCCAATATCACATTGGTGTCAGGTATGTAAACCAAAAATAAGTGATCAGTCAATGTATATGTCCCCATGGTGATAGATAAATGTGGAACATAATGCATGCACTATATAGTCCTAGCTCCTGGGACCAAAATAGAAAATCCTTCAAAATCATCAGTGGGTATTGCCTTCCTATGCACTAGTTGGGCATCAATAAAGTTGTGGGTAGCCCCACTGTCAATCAAAACTAAAAACCTCTGATCCAATATGGAACCTCGAACCCTCAAGGTCAAGTACTTGGGTACTCCTCTGAATGATGCAAGAGCCCCTCCAATTGGAGAAAATGCTCCATTCCCACCTCCTGCTGGTGGTGGATCTTCTCCTGTTATTCCAGTGCTGTGACCTCCTTCTAGTTCTTCTGCTTCCTCCTCCTCATCATCTGAGAAGACCTCTATATAGTTTGCCTTTATTGCTGCACATCTATGTCTGGGTGCCCATGCTTCTTTTCATGTGAAGCAAAGCTTCCTTCTCCTCAAATCTCTTCGAACATCATCACTAAGAGGTACTTTGTTTTGGCTCTATTTTAAAAAATGAGACTTCTCATGTCTTCCCTTGAAAAGTGGGATTTTGCTGACATGTTTCCTTTTCTTTTGGAAAGGCATATTGTAGATATCTAGCCATTTCAATGGCATCTTTAAGGGTAGTGGGCTTGGTACATTTAACCAAAAAATGAAGAGGTTCTGCTAACCCATCAATAAACATATTGACCCTCCTTACTACAGATAAATCAGGAACCTGTTGTAGCCTCTACAACACCCTCCAAAAAACCCCACTTCAAAATTTTTTGGAGCCCCTTGAGCACAAAGAAAAGCTAAGTAAAGAGTCGGGAGGGCTAAGTCGCTGAGTCACAAACTTCAAATTTGTGGAAAACCGCGACCCCGCGACCCTAAGGTCGCAAGGTCGCATACCTCTCAGATCACCAAGCCCTATGACCCCGTGACCTCATTAACGGCCTACACGTGTGACCTTTTTATATATAGGAGGTCGCTAGGTCGCATTTTTCATATGCAGCGGATAGAAAAATAACATCTCTGACATGTCGACTGGAGTGCGATTTTCCAAGGTGAGTTGCCGTTTTCCTCCTACTGTTTCCTTTTTTGGTTATTCTTGCCTAATCTCTTATTCCTCCGCCTTTAAATTTCCCCCTGCCTTAGTCATTTTTTTCATTTGTTACTTAGGGTTTCCCTGTTGATTCCAGCATTCACCCTGCTTGCCCAACTTGTCACAGTTCCTCATCCAGCCTCTCATGGCCTGTATCCTGCTCCACAAGCTATCCCATAGCTCTGTCTGGACCCATTTAGCCTTGGGTTTTCCAAGTTAAAGGGAAAATCAACTTCACACCGTGCGCGCCAAAACCCCGGCAAGCCCTAGCACGACTTGCGAACCTGTGACCCTGCGACCCTGCGACCCAGTCGCTAAGTCGTCAGGTCGCAGATTGCTCTTTCATTTGTTTTTTCTCAGCTTCGCGACTTGGTCGCAGGGTTGCAAGGTCTCATTTCCGCCATTTTCTCACAACTTGCGACCCAGCGACTCCGCGACCTAGTCGCAGGGTCGCAAGGTTGCACTTTTTTTCATTTTTTCACAACTTGCGACCCAGCGACCCACGACCTGGTCGCAAGGTCGCAAAGTCGCAAATTTCTTCAAAATATCAACATCGTAACCTTGCGACCCTGTGACCTAGTAGGTCGCTTATTCAGCTCTGCCTATGTCCCCAGTTGAAATAATTGATAAGTTGTAACAAGTCTTGCATCATCATGGCATCTTTCTTATCCTGGGATTCTTTCATGAATATGACAGGTGAATTCGAAGCAGACTTAGAGTGTATACATGTCCCCTCAGATTAAAGCGACATGGGACCTCCAGTATCTCGAAAAAAATACAAGACCCTGGCAATGGAGGATGTAGAGATGGACATGCCAATATCCCCACCCTCGATCTACAAAGATACCCTGTGCGCATTTGCCAAAGGGGACAACATGCGTTGGTACCAAGTGTACCAAGAGTTCGCTAGAACAGAATTCCCAGAGGACCTCCCTGATCGGGAGATATACTTACAGGTCAAAAGGTCTAAGCTACATCTTGCAGGTGCCCATCCAGCTATATTCCCATGCCTAGAGATTATAGATTGGATTATACAGAAAACAAACCCCAAGAAATTCGTAATTAGGGACAGTGAAGGCAAGGATTTCGAGACACTCAAAGGCTCAGATGCTCATATTTATTACTCTTTTCCTGAGCGAGAAGAGGACTTCACAGAAGAATGAGCTATCGCCCATGCAGTTCCTATAGTTGATACTCTAAATAGGTGGTGGGAGGAGCCTGAGAAATTTAAGGTCAAAGAGGACTAGGAATATCCAGTGGCGGACCTTAGGAAGGTATATAAATTAGTGGCTGCCATGCTTTTCAGATTGTACGGGCGCCCCGATGCGACCACCTTCAGTGGCACATGGGCAACTCTCATGGAGTATGTCACAGCGCACGACACCTATTTCAACTGGGCCAGCATATTGGTGACCTCCATGCAGACAAACTTATCCTCGGCATTGGTACCAGATGAAGGAATGCCTTTTGAATTCTATATGGCCTCTTATTTGTTGGATGTCGTTTGTTCAAGATTTCACTTTGAGGGATGGGCACATAACTGGGATCCAAAACAGACCTGAGCAATCCACTTACAAACCAAGGTGTTTTGGGATTCCAGGTACAAACAAGACATAGAGCCGATCTCTCAAGTGTTCATCCTCGTTCTTTACAGAAAATTGTTCAGCCAAGACACTCCTTGCATGTCTTGGTGAGCTATGGAAACGTTTGGAAAGGTGGCACATTGGTTCCCATTTACGGACTATACATTCATCCGAGTCTTTGGCTTGTTCAAGGCCCCACATGATATGCCTCGATATGTCATGGAAAAAATGCTCATGCAAGAGGTCTGTTTCCAAATTTCTTCCGGTTTCTCCAGGGTCCTATCCAGGGGTAATAAGAAGTCGTGGCCTACGCTACATCTCACTATCGGTGCTTACACAATCAAAGATTTTAGGGAGGTAGAGGCAGAAGCAGAAGAGATAAAAAGCTACCACCTGGGGGCATTAGACTACCAGACGTAAGACCTGGAAAGGATAGTCCCTGATCACTACAAGAGGGCTAAGTTCAAATAGAACTATGAACACACGGAATGCCCAGGCGAGGATGAAAGAAGAAACTGGTATAATGCAGACCGCCAACTTGCTCCAGGGGCATACTCTGATCGAGAAGACCTAGATGACCAAACCTTGGAAGACAGGAGCTATGAATTGGGGGGCGCTTCTTCTTCTTTGACTAAAAAGCCTCGAACCAATACAGGGCATAGTACTTCTACCCAACAGAAAGAAATAGAAGCCCAAGCCTAGCAAGAAAGAGAGAAGAAAATGAAAGAAGATGAAGATAAGCGCAAGAAGAGCTTAAGGTCAGAGCAGATGAAAAGGCAGGTCGAGGAGGCCAAGAAGGAAAAGGAGAAACAAAAGGCGGAGGCTGCTTCGGAATGGGAACTCAAGAAAGAGTTAGATAAAGTGGAAGCCGACCACTAGAAGAAAGCAGAGCAAGCTACAGCAGTTGAGCATAAAAGGAAAGTTGAATTAGAAGCAACGGCAAAATCAGAGCTCAGGCGGAAGAGAGAACCTGAAAAGGCAGAAGATGAACACTTACGAAGAGAAGAGGAAGAAAAGAAAAATAAAGAAGAGGAGGATGCAATGATAGAGAACATCAAAGTATCTCCCCTTGAGGTACCTCTAGTCAGTACATGAGCCACACTCTCCGATGTCAGTTCCTGCCAGGGGCAAGAGGAGGATGTATTCGTTCTCACCAAGCTCACGTACGATCAGTTCTCCTTCAAAATCTGATAGGAGAAAAGGATATGCTTGGCGTGAAATCCTTCCGCCTCATCCACAGTCACGACGGGAAAAGACATAGTCCTTGATACTAGGACTAATCCTGTGATGATAACATCGGCCGGCATAGCTTTCGTTGTAGCCACAGAAAAGAATGCGACCAGAATGAGTAGAGAGATCATGTCTCTACAAAATAGGCTACATGAAGCAGAGCAGCGGGAGGCAAGGGAAAAATAGGAAAAGACGACATTGAGAGAGGAGGTTCAGCAACTTCGAGACAAAACTCCCCTTTTCAATGAAGTGCCACTCACCATTCAACGGGAGTTCGATATATTAGAGACTACCATGAGACAAGTTTATGGGGAAATGTTTACCATAAAACAAACAGTCGCCCCCTTGGTGAGAGCCCAAACAGAAACTAAGAAAATGCATGAGCAGCTAAAGGAAGCCTCAGCTGCTTTGGAAAGAATGATGGACTGGACAGTGCGGTACCCCCAGGCTCCTGAACATTTGCCAAGGAAGGATTGGATTCACACGCAAGATGCCAATGTCCAGATTCGTATGAAAATGCAGTCCAAGGATAAGATATCCAAGGACTTAGACAAGGTAATGGCTGCATGAACACCTTATCAGCGGCATAGATTCGATGCACATCCTACATCACATTCCATCACTAGGTGCATTGGACGAGGGGAAGACCTGGGAACAGGTGGATGAGTAGATCTGGTCATTTTTGCAGCCCATTAAGCAAGTTGCTGCCACTCCTGACCTTTCAGCGTCACAAGAGAACCTGGGCAAGTTTCTTGTCATGCCAGTCTAGATCTACACCAAGCTCGCCTCTCTTTCCAACTTGATCTCGCAAAAGAAGGAGACTCTAGTCCCAAATGCCTTGGAGTGTATGCATCGGTTGAAAGAAGAGGTCCCTTTGGTTTCTCCCATAGCAGCAGTTTATCAGACTTGGAAAAACTTCCTCTAAGGACAACAGATTGATGCCCCTGACCTCACGATTGCATGCACATCTTCATAATCTGGTGGCAGTAGTTTGCTGGTAGCATTTGGAAACAAGTCGTAGGTCGCGCTGCCCAGCCAGGTCGCAGGTCGCATTGCCCAGCCAGGTCGCATGTTGCAATTCCCTTCCAAGTCACAAGGCAGCTCAACAATCAGGCAGACGAAGAGTTGGGAAGCCCAAAGGGAAAATTTTGATCTATAAAACCCCCTCTAGGGAAAATGTAAAGGGCCTTTTTTTTGGAGGGGGACTCAAAAGTGATAGAGCATTGTATTGAAGGATAACACTATGTTGCATATGAATGAGATACTTGTCAAAACTCCTTTTGGATTTGATGTGTTTTGTTGTGCGAACACTATGAGTATTTATTATACAGTTTCAAACATATTTTGATTAATGAAGCTATGCTTTTAATGGCATCATTTACGCATTATAGTTCTCTGTATTTGTGTTAATGATGTTCAGCTCTTTTGGTTTTGTTATAAATGTTGATGACTTTGTTTATTAGCATTTGTATTATAATTTAATCTTTCAGGAAATAGAGTGCGTTTTCACCATAAAGAATTGTTTTTTGGTGGTCAGAACAGCCTACAAGCATAACCCCAATGATGTGTTGTTAACAGCATTTCCTTTGGTGCTTATGCTTTATTATTTTGCATTGCTACATATAATGTTGTATACGGTCTAACTCATCAAGCATGTATCTGGTATCATTTGAATATGTGTGTGTCTGCAGGTTCATTGAGTTCTTAAGAGACCTAAAGAAAGGAAACCTAAGCGGTAGCTGAACCCACACCCCGGACGGGATCCCTATTCCAAACAGCTCAAAGTCTAGTTGGGACTTTTAACTGGGGATATCCCCTACTGTTGGCCGGACAAACTTTCCCATCAACAGATTTGGCACTAGAAAGAGGGCCTGAATGGCATCCTCCCAGCATACAAGCAACATTCCATCACAAACTCCCCATGGGGAGGTCATAAATGATGATACTACGCCTCCCCCTTTGGAATATATTCCAGGGGAGGAGGTTCCATATTATGAAATTACCAGAGAGCAGTTGAGAGCCTTGCGCCCAGCTGCCCGCAATCTCATCAGGGATTTGCGATATGCCCCAATCATGAATTTCTTGACCCATACTAGAACCCCTGCTGAAAACATCACTCGTAATGGTGCTCTGGTGAGTTCCATACCCCAGTTGGTGAATCTCATGGTTGAAGACCTCACCACCGCTGTCCATAATAACGAACCGATTCCTGAGCTCCAAGTGGACGAAGAGGAGGAAATTGGCATGACTGAACCCTTCCCTAACCCTTAGCCTAACCAAACCCAACAGAACAACAACCAGGCACAGCCCCCACCTGGGGAAGGCGATGGAGATAGAGGCCAAGGGAACAAAGGTGAGGGAAATAGAGCCCATAGGAATGAAGCCGAGGGAAATAGAGCCCGCAGGAATGAAGGTGAGGGAAATAGAGCTCGCAGGAATGAAGGTGAGGGGAACAGAGGCCGTGGGAATGGAGGTAGAGGAGATAGAGGCCGTGGCCAAGGACACTGTGCCACCCACTGCCGCCCAAACCCAAACGGGCCACCTGTCTACAATTGGGGATATCTCAGAAATATGGCCAACCGTGAGGGATATCAAGATGAACACTCTCACCATGGGGGAGAAGCATCGGCGTCAGGTACGGGGAGTGAATCTGAGTCTGAGATCAGGCACCATGAGCATGCTAGGAGGGTGCAACCAATTTCCTGTATGGCCCCATCCCCATTAGATCTTTTGGGTCCCCTCCACGACATGCCTAGGCACCCTGAGAAGCATCTCACCAAGTTTGATCCCGAGAAAGGCACCTTGGCCGAGGATCATATAAGAAGCTTCTATATTTCCCTGCAAATCATGAGGATTCAAATAGAAGACGTTGCTTGTCACCTGTTTCCGCACACTCTTGAAAACAAAGCGGCCACTTGGTACCATTCCCTCCCAAGTGCTTCCATTGCATCATGGGACCAGTTCCGTCGCGTATTTTTGCAGAAATTTTCAGAGGAAAAAACCCCTTCCATGCTCCTCATGGAGTTAAGCACCATTAAGTGCCATAAGAAAGAGAAGCTTAGAGACTTCAATCAGCACTTTGCTACCATACTGAAAAATTTCCCCCCAAACCTGGCGTTGGATGACTCTATCACCATAGACTACTATACGAAAGCTCTACCTAGGGATATTGCCGTCTTCGTGAAACGCGAAGCCCACGCCACCCTTGCGGAAAATTACACGGCGCCCTCGCTGTAGAAAAATACATGCTTTCTATAGGAGCAATCGATCACGAAGGGAGAGATGACCACAAACCAATCACGAAGAAAGGTCAGTCCTCCACACCCAAAACCACGGATAAGGATAAGGATGCTTTTGACCTCGAGAGTATAGCAAAGACCCTCAAGCTATTGACAAATGAAGTTTCCGACCTAAAGAGAAAGGGTATAGAATCCACAACTAGCATTAAGGCACCCAAACCCTTTTTCAGAAAGAGAAATCCCAACACCAGCCGACCTCCATCTAACCTGAACACTGTTCTCAACGTGGAAGAAATAGGAAAAGATAACTTTTGTTCTTTCCACCAGGCTGCCCACTCTGAAAAAACATGCCCACAATGGATTGGCAGCATGACTGTAGTAGTAACGAGCTTCTGGATGATCAAACCCCAGGGGATGTGGGGGAGGATGATTTTTCTGACCATGATGAAGATTTTCCCTGGATGAAGAACCGGGGTCCTCTTTTCTTGTGTTTGACATAATCCGTGGGGAAAACAATCCTACCGTCACTAATATCAACATGGTAGACGATCCTAAGGCCCAACCTATATGAAATTATAGCCTTAGGAGCAAAGGACCGGTCCCCGAACAGTCCTTTGAGGAGAAGAAAAGGGCTTTTTTAAGGAAAATCCTTCCCCCGGGAAATGAACAACAAGATGTTCCTGAGAAGCCCACGAATAACAAAACCCAAGAAAATCGAAAGAGCAAGCTCCTGGTAGGGCCCCCCAAAGCCACTACTGAGCTTAGTCCTCTTTCTGATTCTAGTTATAACATTGTTGAGGACATGAAGAAAACCAGAGCCAACATCTCCCTCTACGAGCTTGCCTGCATCACAAATCAATGAGAACTCAATCTTAAAGCCTTCACCCATACCTCAGCTACTAAGCCTATGAGCAATACATGTGCGCAAGCTAGTCCAAGTGTTCAGTCTATTGTAAACGCCATCAATGCAAATTCTAGGGGATGTACTCCTCCCTTCCTCTTATCTTTTGAGATTTTTAACTTTAACGTCCATAACTGTCTAGTTGAATCCGGCACATCCACAAATGCCATGCCCCTATCTGTTTGTAAGAAGCTGAACATCCACCCGGAGAAAACTAACGCGAGGATCATCCAACTTGACAGATCGCAGGTGCGAGCTATAGGAGAGTTAAATAACGTCATCATCCACCTTTCGTATGACTCTAGAGTCCACCAATGTATTGACATTGTGGTTGTTGACATCCCGGAAGCCTACGGCCTATTACTTAGTAGATATTGGTCCAGCAAGCTGCAAGGGTATTTTTCCACCGACTGGTCCCACCTGTGGCTTCCTTACAAGGGCCGGAATAACCAAATCAGGGTCGAAAGCGAACCATATATGAAATATATTGTGACTAATTTGGATCCTACTAGCGAACCCATCAGCTTCGCCCAGGAGGAACTTGGCATGTGTTTCTTGGAAGCCATATTCGGATGTTACCATCCTCTCCAGTCTCCAGTTGGCCCCAAGATCCAGTCTAAACTAACACTCATCACAGAATACCAAGCCACTCCCATCTCACACCAAACAAAAATCCTTCCCCAACCTACAACCCCGAAGGAGCCAGAAAACAATGTATGGAACTTGTATTATGACAGTTATAAGACCTATGATGGAGCTGGTGCGGGCTGCATTTTTCTGGACCCTCAGAAGAACAAGTTCTTGACTTCATGTCGGCTAGAGTTCCAGTGCACCAACAATACTGCTGAATATGAAGCTTTAATCCTCGGACTCAAGAAGGCACTGGATTTAAAGGTAAGGTGCTTACAGGTCATTGGAGACTCTGAGATCATCACTCGGCAGGTATGCAATACCATTCATTGTTTACACTTAAAAGCTTATCAACAAGAGGTATGGCATCTTATTTCTGCTTTCGATGCGTTTGGAATCAAATCTGTTCTTAGAATGCATAATGCAGTAGTTGATGCTCTAGCTAATGCTGCCACTAGATTTACCCCTTTGAGGGATGGCTTTTCTATTGAAGTTATGTATAGACCCTTCGTGCCAGATAATATTACTAATCTACGCGTTTTTTATGATGATCAACAGATATTGGAATTTATGCCCAACATTGAAGTATTCAAAGACGCGGCAATAGATGAGGCGGATCATGATTAAGTTTTGCAGGAAGAGCATTATAAACACATGGAGAACCCCATGCCCAAGGGGATAGTGTCACTTGAAAAGATCTTTGATCTGCAAAGCTGATTCCGCGGGCCCCCAAATACCAAAGTACAAAGTTCCACCTTAGCACATCGGTAAGTGAACTTGGGATCAGATGAGGACCCGAAGTTCATCAACCTTGGGAAAGACTATACCGACCAGGAGACACAGGCTTTAACACAACTATTTAGGAAGTATCAAGACGTATTTTCTTGGACGTACGATGATTTACATATGTATGATACCCAGATTATTCAGCATGTGATACCCACAAAGGAAGGCGTGAAGCCTTTCCAACAGAAGCTCAGAAAAGTGCATCCTGCTTTGGAACCGATGATTCTGAAAGAACTTAAGAAGCTTTTGGATGCACGCATCATCTTCAAAGTTCGCCACTCCACATGGGTGTCAAAATTGGTCCCAGTATGGAAGAAGTCTGGCGAGATCCGCTTGTGCGTGGATTTCCGGAATTTAAATCGGGCCTCAAACAAAGACAATTACTCGGTGCCTCCTATGGAACAAATATTGCAAGCTGTGTTCGGATCCGAGATTTTCTCCTTATTGGATGGATTCTCCGGCTAAAACCAAGTGCTGGTAGCTAAGCTGGACAAATTGAAAACTACTTTTCGAACCAAATGGGGAACCTTCGCATTCATACGCATGCCCTTCGGATTAATAAATGCGGGTGCAACTTTCCAACGGGCCATGGATATAGCTTTCCATGGTTTGATAGGGCGGAGCGTGGTAGTCTATTTGGATGACGTCACCATGTTTTCGAAACACCGGGGCGATCATTTATGTCGCCTCAAGCAAATTTTCTAAAGGTGCAGGAAGTACGGGATTTCACTCAACCCAAAGAAGAGTGTTTTCGTTGTGGCAGAAGGGAATTTTCTGGGCCACATTATAACTAAGCAGGGCATTTTTGTAGATCCAGAGCGGGCGAAAGCCATTGCCTAGATCCCCCCCCCCCCTAGCAGTAAAAAAATAATGCAATCCTTCCTGGGGAAAATCAATTTCGTATGTAAATTCATATTGGATTTCGCTCAGATAGTCAGGCCTTTGTAGGGGATGATCAAGAGAAATGCAATTTTCAAGTGGAATCTTCGGGAGAAGGAGGCCTTCAACAAAATCAAGCAGGCTATAGCTGAAGCACCATCCCTCCAAAGTCAAGATTTTAGCAGAAGCTTTATCCTGTATACTTTCGCCTCAGATTCATCACTTGCAGCTGTCCTCACGTAGAAAGATGGAAACAATGATGAACAGCTTATATCCTTCATGAGTACTGGTTTAAAAGGAGCTGAATTGAACTACCCTGAAATCGAAAAGCAAGCGTATGCAGTCTACAAAGCAGTCAAGCATTTCAGGCCATACATCTTGAAAAACCATGTCACAGTTTTCATTCCCCATCCAGCTGTCCGCTCACTATTCGTGCAGCAGGAGCTAGGTGAGAGGTGAGGCAACTGGGTGGCATGCTTGCAAGAGTATGACTTAGAGTTTAAACCAACACACATTGCTAAAGGACAAGGACTATGCCAAATGGCTGCGGAGGCTACAAGGTCACATGGAGTTGAGGAAGAGTGTTGGGAACAGAAAATCGACATGTATCAGAGTGACCACGCACCTTAGCAGATAATCCCTTCATGGTACTCTGACATTTCAGGATATTTAGCCCATGGCATCCTGGACCTTTCTCTAACTGCCCGGCAGAAACGCGTAATAAGGCTCAAAGTTGCATCTTACCAGTTGATCCAGGGTAAGCTTTTCAAGAAACATTACGATGGAGTTCTGCTACGCTGCTTGGAACATGATCAAGCACAGAGAATCTTGACCGAGCTGCACGATGGACCAGCTGGAGGGCATTTTGCAGGCGATACCACCGCCCACAAGATAATGTGCGCAGGATAATATTGGCCGACACTTTTCAGAGATGTGCATGCATATGTCCGAAAGTGCTCTCAATTCCAGAAGTTCGCAAACTGGGAATCACGGCTAGCCACCCCCCTACTATCAGTAGTAGTAACGGAACCCTTTCAACAGTGGGGTTTGGATGTGATTGGCGAAATCATACCTCACTCCTCCAAGAAACATCGATATATTCTTACTGCTACCGATTATTTCACCAAGTGGGTCGAAGCAACACGTTTACGCCAAATCAATGATCAAGAGGTAATAGAATTTGTCACTCATTCCATCATCACCAGGTTTGGCATTCCAACTTCCTTGGTTTTCGATAATGCAACTTATTTTCATCTTTTAAATTGAATGATTTTTCTCTGGAAAACAGTATTGTGCTTAAAAATTCTGCAAATTATTATCCCCAAGGAAATGGGTTAGCTGATTCAACTAATAAAAATCTTATCCGCATCATTAAGAAGACCCTGTTGTCCCACCAGCGCAACTAGCATAACGCCCTTCACAACGCTCTTTGTGCCGACTGTGTCACACCCAAATCCTCCCTTGGCACCTCCCTGTATTTTCTTGTGTATGGAAAAGAAGAAGTTCTTCCTACCCATTTATCTCTCCGTGCCCTTCAGTTTTCCCAAGAGTGCCATGGTACCCCATGCCCCACCTTGCAGACCCGGATCGACACTCTACTTAAGTTGGAGGAAGAAAGACATAAAACCCGGGAAAAGTTCGCCATCCACCAAAGCCGGATCAAGAGATGGTTTGATAAAAAATCTACAGGGAGTAAAAACTTTGAAGTAGGAGACCTAGTCCTTAAGTGGGATAAATCTCACGAAGAGAAGGGAAAACATTCGAAGTTCCAAGCACTATGGACAGGTCCTTTCCAGGTTAGGGAGAAATTGGGTTCTCACACGTTTAGACTAAAAACTCTTGTGGGAAGAGTTGAGGTCCTCCTGGTAAACGGGCATGACCTCAAAAATTACTTCACTTAGTAGCCCTTAGAGGGTTGTCCTACCCCTGTACCATAATTTCTGCTTTCGTTCCTTTTTTTTTGAAAAATAAAAATAAAAATTTATATATATATAATAAAAAACGGAAGTCCTTGTCGGAGCCACGCAATTGGCACACTGCGACAGGTTCTATTTTGACGGGAGGCCTTTCCTGAAATACACGAAGGTGGTCAAAGCTTGCATTGTAATTGGCACCCAAAGGTAGCACATGACCTAGCTCAAGCCATCAAGCATGGGGAGCCCACCTAGCGAGTTTGAAAGGGTGTCTACGAAAAGAAAGTGCGATACAGTGACAACTAGATCGGAAGGGAATAGAGTTAACTCCGGGTGACGTTAGGACATCCGGGAAAAACCGAAGTCCTCATATCAGACTAGGAGCAGCCTCTCTGCAAGTAAAATAAGTTGGGATCCCTCATCCGCCCAAGCAAAAATTTCCCATCTCAAATAAGTTCCGTGAGCACATCTAAATAAGTGCCTTAAGCACATTCAAAATAAGTGCAATAGCACACCAATAAAGGGTAAAGGATCGAGAAAGGCTTCCTGCATAGAGAGGTGATGTAACGACTCCGCCGGGGTACCGACCAGGCTCGCTGGAAGCAGAGCAACATTTATGACTCCTAGGCAGTGACTCCGCCAGGACCGAGAGGTTTGCAGGCAGCGGAGCAACATGATGAGGACAAAATAATCATACCGGACCCTGTAGCCGCTTGGAGTTCTCCGACCCTTGCAGTCTGGAAACTTGAAGAAATGAAATTCGGTTAACTAGCACCCAAACAAGCCAGCAGGCCAAGCAACCTCGTAAGGTGCCAAAGGCAAGGTAGTGTTGACCCTAAGGTGAAAAGAACAGCTAGTGAAGGCCCCTCCCTCCCCCTCCAAGGCCAACCATCAGCAGAGACTCTGAGTTTGACCAGTGAATTGCCATTCGTTGTAGCCTCTACAACACCCTCCAAAAAACCCCACTTCAAAAATTTTTGGAGCCCCTTGAGCACAAAGAAAAGCTAAGTAAAGAGTTGGGAGGGCTAAGTAGCTGAGTCGCAAACTTCAAATTTGTGGAAAATCCCGACCCCGCGACCTTGCGACCCCGCGACCCTAAGGTTGCAAGGTCGCATACCTCTCAGATCACCCCGTCCTGCGACCCCGCGACCTCATTAATGGCTCGCACGTGCGACCTTTTTATATATAGGAGGTCGCTAGGTCGCATTTTGCATATGCAGCGAATAGAAAAAAAAACGCCTCTGACAGGTCGACTGGAGCGCGATTTTCTTGAGTAAGTTGCCGTTTTCCTCCTGATGTTTCCTTTTTTGGTTATTTTTTCCTACTCTCTTATTCCTCAGCCTTTAAATTGCCACCTTCCTTAGTCATTTTTTTCATTTGTCACTTAGGGTTTCCCTGTTGATTCCAGCATTCAGCCTGCTTGCCCAACTTGTCACAGTTCCTCATCCAGCCTCTCATGGCCTATATCCTGCTCCACAAGCTATCCCCTAGCTCTATCTGGACCTATTTAGCCCTAGGTTTTTCAAGCTAAAGGGAAAAGAAACTTCACATCGCACGTGCCAAAACCCCGGCAAGCCCTAGCGCAACTTGCGACCCTGTGACCCAGTCGCTAAGTCGCGAGGTCACAGATTGCTCTTCCATTTGTTTTTTCTCAGCTTCGTGACTTAGCGACCTCGCGACTTGGTCACAGGGTCGCAAGGTCACATTTCTTCCATTTTCTCACAACTTGCGACCCAGCGACTCTACAACCTAGCCACAGGGTCACAAGGTCACACTTTTTTTCATTTTTTCACAACTTGCGACCCAGCAACCCGCGACCTGGTCGTAAGGTTGCAAAGTCGCAAATTTCTTCAAAATATCAACATCACGACCTTGTAACCCTACAACCTAGTAGGCCGCTTATTCAGCTCTACCTGTGTCCCCAGTTGAAATAATTGATAAGCTGTAACTAGTCTTGCATCATCATGGCATCTTTCTTATACTGGGACTCTTTCATGAATATGACAGGTGAATTTGAAGCAGACTTAGAGTGTATACCTGTCCCCTCAGATTCAAGTGACATGGGACCTCCATTATCTCGGAAAAAAGGCAAGAGCCTGGCAGTGGAGAACGTAGAGATGGACATGCCAATATCCCCACCCCTGATCTACAGAGATACCCTGTGCACATTTTCCCAAGGGGACAGCATGCGTTGGTACCAAGTGTACCAAGAGTTTGCTAGAATAGAATTCCCAGAGGACCTCCCTGATCAGGAGATATACTTACAGGTCAAAAGGTCTAAGCTACATCTTGCAGGTGCCCATCCGACTATATTCCCATGCCCAGAGATGATAGATTGGATTATACAGAAAACAAACCCCAAGAAGTTCATAATTAGGGATAGCGAAGGCAAGGCTTTCGTGACACTCAAAGGCTCAGACGCTCATTTTTATTACTCTTTGCTTGAGTGAGAAGAGGACTTCACAAAAGAATGGGCTATTGCCCATGCAGTTCCTATAGTTGATACTCTAAAGAGGTGGTGGGAGGAGCCTGAGAAATTTAAGGTAAAAAAGGACCAGGAATATCCAATGGCGGGCCTTAGGAAAGTATATAAATTAGTGGCTTCCATGCTTTTCAGATTGTACGGGCGCCCTGATGCCACCACCTTCAGTGGAACATGGGCAACTCTCATGGAGTATGTCATAGCGCATGGCACCCGTTTCAACTGGGCCAGCATATTGGTGACCTCCATGCAGACAAACTTATCCTCGACATTGGTACCAAATGAAGGAATTCCTTTTGAATTCTATATGGCGTCTTATTTGTTGGATGACGTTTGTTCAAGATTGCACTTTGAGGGATGGGCACATAACTGGGATCCAAAACAAACCCGAGAAATCCACTTACAAACAAATGTGTTTTGGGATTCCAGGTACAAACAAGACATAGAGTCGATCTCTCAAGTGTTCATCCCTGCTCTTTACATAAAATTGTTCGGCCAAGACACTCCTTGCATGTCTTGGTGAGCCATGGAAATGCTTGGCAAGGTGGCACATTGGTTCCCATTTGCTGACTATACATTCATCCAAGTCTTTGGCTCGTTCAAGGCCCCACATGCTATGCCTTGATATGTCACGGACAAAATTCTCATGCAAGAGGTGTGTTTCCAAATGTGTTCCGGTTTCTCCAGGGTCCTGTCCAGGAGTAAGAAAAAGCCGTGGCCTACGCTACCCCTCACTATCGGTGCTTACACAATCAAAGATTTCAGGGAGGTAGAGGCATAAGCAGAAGAGATAAAAAGCTACCACCTAGGGGCATTAGACTACTGGACGTATGACATGGAAAGGATAGTCCTTGATCACTGCAAGAGGGCTAAGTTAAAATGGAACTACCAACACACAGAATGTCCAGGCGAGGATGAAAGAAGAAACTGGTATAATGCAGACCACCAACTTGCTCTGGGGGCGTACTCTGATCGAGAAGACCCAAATGACCAAACCTTGGAAGACAGGAGCCGTGAATTGGGGGGCGCTTCTTCTTATTTGACTGAAAATCCTCGAACCAGTACAGGGCACAATATTTCTACCCAACAGAAAGAAATAGAAGCCCAAGCCCAGCAAGAAAGAGAGAAGAAAATGAAAGAAGATGAAGATAAGCGCAAGAAGAGCTTAAGGTCAGAGCAGAAGAAAAGGCAGGCCGAGGAGGCCAAGAAGGAAAAGAAGAAACAAGAGGCCGAGGCTGCTTCGGAACGGGAACTCAAGAAAGAGTTAGATAAAGTGGAATCCGACTGCCAGAAGAAAGCAGAGCAAGCTGCAGTAGCTGAGCATAAAAGGAAAGCTGAATTAGAAGCAACGGCAGAAGCAGAGCTCAGGCAGAAGAGAGAACATGAAAAGGCAGAAGCCGAGCTCCTATGAAGAGAAGAGGAAGAAAAGAAAAAGAAATAAGAGGAGGATGCAATGATAGAGAACATCGAGGTATCTCCCCTTGAGGTACCTCTAGTCAGTACACGAGCCACACTCTCCGATGTCAGTTCCTCCCAGGGGCAAAAGGAGGATGTATTCGATCTCACCAGGCTCACGTACGATCAGTTCTCCTTCCAAATATGACAGGAGAAAAGGAGATGCCTAGCGTGAAATCCTTCCGCCTCATCCACAGTCGCGATAGGAAAAGACATCGTCCTTGATACTAGGACTAATCCTGTGATGATAGCGTCGGCCAGCACAGCTTTCGCTGTGGCCACAGAAGAGAATGTGACCAGAATGAGTAGAGAGATCCTGTCTCTACAAAATAGGCTACATGAAGCAGAGCAGCGGGAGGCAAGGGCAGAATAAGAAAAGATGGCATTGAGAGAGGAGGTTCAGCAAATCTGAGACAAAACTCCCCTTGTCAATGAAGTGTCGCTCACCATTCAACGGGAGTTAGATATATTAGAGACTACCATGAGAAAATTTTATGGGGAAATGTTTACCATAAAACAAACAGTCGCCCCCTTGGTGAGAGCCCAAATGGAAACTAAGCAAAGGCACGAGCAGCTGAAGGAAGCCCCAGTTGCCTTGGAAAGAATGATGGACTGGACAGTGTGGTACCCCCAGGCTCCTAAACATTTGCCAAAGAAGGAATGGATTCACACACAAGATGCCAAAGTCCAGATCCATATGAAAATGCAGTCCAAGGATAAGCTATCCAAGGACTTAGACAAGGTAATGGCAGCATACGAACACCTGATCAGCGGCATCGATTCGATTCACATCCTACATCACATTCCATCGCTGGGTGCATTGGACGAGGGGAAGACCTGGGAACAGGTGGATCAGGAGATCCGATCATTTTTGCAGCCCATTAAGCAATATGCTACCACTCCTGACCTTGCAGCGTCACAAGAGAACCTGGGCAAGTTTCTTGTCACGCCAGTTTGGATCTACACAAAAATCGCCTCTCTATCCAACTTGATCTCGAAAAAGAAGGAGACTCTAGTCCCAAATGCCTTCGAGTGTATGCATCAGTTGAAAGAAGAGGTCCCTTTGGTTTCTCCCATAGCAGCAGATTATCAGACTTGGAAAAAATTCCTCTAAGGACAACAAATTGATGCCCCTGACCTCATGATTGCGTGCACATCTTCATAATCCGGTGGCAGTAGATTGCTGTTAGCATTTGGAAACAGGTCGCAGGTCACGCTGCCCAGCCAGGTCGCAGGTCACATTGCCCAGCCAGGTCGCAGGTCGCAGGTCGCATTGCCCAGCCAGGTCGCAGGTCGCAGTTCCCTTCCAAGTCGCAAGGCAGCTCAACAGTTAGGCAGGCAAAGAGTTAGGAAGCCCAAAGGGAAAATTTTGATCTATAAAACCCCCTCCGGGGAAAATGTAAAGGGCCTTTTTTTGGAGGGGGACTCAAAAGTGATAGAGCATTGTATTGAAGGATAACACTCTGTTTCATATGAATGATATACTTTTTAAAACTCTTTTTGGATCTGATGTGTTTTTCTGTGCGAACACTATGAGTGTTTCTTATACAGTTTCAAACATCTTTTGATTAATGAAGCTGCACTTTTAATGGCATCATTTACGCATTATAGTTCTTTGTATTTGTGTTAATGATGTTCAACTCTTTTGGTTTTGTTATGAATGTCGATGACTTTGTTTATTAGAATTTGTATTATTATTTAATCTTTCAGGAAATAGAGGGTGTTTTCACCATAAAGAATTGTTTCTTTTGTGGTCAGAACAGCCTACAAGAATAACCCCAATGCTGTGTTGTTAACAGCATTTCCTTCGGCGCTTATGCTTTATTATTTTGCATTGCTACACATAGTATTGTATACGGTCTAACTCATCAAGCATGTATCTAGTATCATTTGAATATGTGTGTCTCTACAGGTTCATTGAGTTCTTTTGAGACCTAAAGAAAGGAAACCTAAGCGGTAGCCGGACCCACACCCCGGACGGGATCCCTATTCCAAACAGTTAAAAGTCTAATTGGGAATTTTAACCGGGGAGATCCCCTACTCTTGGCCGAACAAAATTTCCTGTCAACAGAACCATAACAAAAAGTTTTAGAAATTCAGAAATGTAAGTTTCTATATTACCTGATTGTTTGAGATTTGATAGGCCCATGAAAGGTGCCTCCGAGTCTCTCCGATCAAACCTCTCCACCAACCTCCTTGTGAAATCTGAATATGCAGTCACATTGGCATGATCCAATGTCGACAAGCCATGAAACCACTAATCATGTGCCTCACCCTCAAGGAGTAGCAATGCTATTTTGATGGCCAGCATCTCTGGTACTTGGATCAACTGGAAGTATATGTCTAGCTTCTCTACCCATGATTTGGCAATGCATTTAGAAGACCCATTAAAGTTTGGTAAGAAAAACATGCCCATAGTTCGGTGTAGGTCATGATTCTGTATGAATCCTCCACCTCTATTGTGATGCCGGGGTCTCCTATTGTCCTTGATCTAAAAAAATCCTTGAAAACCCAAATTATCCTTGAATATATGAGATTGAGACTCATACTCCATGAAATATTCATCAAGATTTTCTTGTTCTTGAAACCCTCCATTTCCCACTGCTAAAAATGTAGGCATTGTAGAGCATTGGGAAGCTTGCTGCTTCACCGGTTGATCACTCTAGTGATGAGAAATGTTGAAGCCTTCACCATGTAGAAACCCTTTAGTGGATTCCTTATGTCTATCCATCGTCATCTTCTTTATTTCTCTTGCAATGTCTTGCATGGTTTGAAGAAGAAGCTTAGGAAACTCCTTCTCCTAATCTCCTCTTGATAAAGTTTTTTTACCCTTGTCTTCTTTATCATCTGTATAGTCATACTTCCAGTTTCTTCTGAGATATCTCCTCTCCCTATCTGCGAGAGGATCTCCTTCTTCTGATGACATATTGGCTTAAGATGCATAGGCTGAGCCAAGATTATGCTCTAATACCACTGTAATATTCCCAAATGGGAAAAGCAGGAATATAGAAAAAAATGCTGGAAATAGCAATGTAAACATCACATCCAATCGTGAGACCACTATGGAGCCTTTCCATTTATCATAACAATAGAAAAATAATACAAAATAATGAGGCACAACTAATACAATACAAGCCCATAAGACTCCAATTGATAAAACCCTCAAGAATGAGGTGTTGCTACTATATCAAAAATTCCAGAAGACTGCTACAGCACAGTCATAGGAGCATTACTACAACAAATGAATATACACAAGATGTAATGGTTGTTACATGCATCAATAGATAATCTACAATGAAGATGAAGGCTCTATACAACCTCCAACAACAACCCAAGAGGGTTTTCAAAAATACACCAGTATACAAGATGGTAACCCAAGCCCTAGGGCTTAAGATTCACTACAGCAATACAACTAGAAATATGTGGCTGATCTAATATGGCAAAGAATATAGCCTCCTCCAATATAATATCTAGATGAGAGTCTGATCCCTTCACTAGAAAACCTACTCCCCAGATGGTGTACTGAAACCACCCCTGCAACTCCTCCCTAAAATAACGTAGTCCAAGATAGAAATTGCAATGTAAGGGAAAATGATAGTGTGGCCTGATGCCAAATGGTACAATAAGGCTCAAGGGTATTCCTCACTATTCTCCCAATGGAAGGAAACCTTCCTCCACTGAAAAAAAGATCAGAAATCACCTGAATTTATTCTCCGTTGCTGCACCCTGCAACTCCAACACATCTCTCAACAAAGACTGTGATGTAGAATAAATATAGAGCTAGGCCTGATGCCTGAATGAGGAAGTATAGTGAAAATAATCTTCCTGAGTGGACACTAGAATTTCCCCAAGGATAAAGGTGGGATTCCCGCTCGGGAACACCCTGTGCTAAATAGCACTGCAATCTTAGCTAAACAGTTGAAGAGAGCAACAAGTCTAAACATACCATAAAATCTAAAATATCATAACATAAACATAATCATCTATGGCTACCATCCTCTTATATAAGTGGTGAGATTCCTCACCCTTGGCCCCACTCATTAAAGCCACTATCTCCATGCATGAGATCTCCCTCCAAAACTCCGTTGTCCCTCAATAAATGTCCACTCCTCCATAACAACGTTGTTGATTTGGTCAAAGTTGACCCAGTCTTCATGCTCCAACCCCTTTCCACACACAAGGGTGATTAATTAAGATGCTAAGATGCTAATATGTCCTCCTTTCAAATTAGGAGTGATTTTTTTCCTATTAACGAGATTTATGGGTCCCCATACCCTCTTATTCATCAAACAAAGAATAAAAAACAAAAATTACTATTCCAACTAGCTCATGGCTAATTGGGAATATTACAAACTTTGACTGGATCTATCCTTTGATCTAGGAGACCATTTTCAGACTTCCGCATATCGTTGGGACTATATTTCTGAGATTTTTTAATATAAATAGGTTTCACCTATATTTGAGGTGATATGATATAGAAAAAATATCTCCAAATAATTTGCACACCTCTTATCCATGACGCTCCTTATATTTTCTTCTTGTGCTTAGAACCATGCCACCTGTTGCCATATCTTGACATCAATGAAAACATATTTCCAACATTCGCCCACTTTGGCATTCATGGAAACACCAAGATCAAGAAAAACATTCTTATCAAAATATGATTGGCGATTTTGAGTACTACTCCCCGTGAGATGTACTTCTCTTACACTTTGTTTCTACCGTTGTTGTTATTTCCTGTTATTGCTCTTATTGTGGCTTGATTATTAACACCTATCCTTTTAATCTTTGTTTTATCACTATTATCTCTCCCTATTTATTTATTTTTTGATCACTACTTTCTCTCCCTCTTTGACATCAATGGAAAAATCACCAACTAGCTCCTTGTTTGACCATGCTCCTTCTATCAGCAATGTTTCTGGTCATGTTGATTTGGTCGACATGTAAAATTGCATTTTGATATGTTGAAGGTAGAACAACCTCCTTTATTCCTCTCAAAGGAAGATCTAGTGTAGGGAGGTGAGAGGAAAAACTCCCAATATTTTACTGAAATACTCAAACTGTTCTTTAGGATGTGGCCTAGTGAAAATATTAACAATTTTCTCTTTGGTAGGAACATACTCCAGCTTCACAATATGATTCGCAACACACTCTCTCAAGAAACGATAATTGATTGGAATATGTTTTGTCTTGGAGTGAAAAACTATATTCTTGGACATGATTATTGCACTTGTGTTATTCAAAATAATGGGAATAGGCTGATCATAGAACACTTGTACATCCTGGAAGGTCTAATTCATCCATAAAATTTTATTACAACAAAAAGGTGCTATAATTTACATTGCTTTAGCTGTAGATAAGGAAATGGATGCTTGCTTCTTGCTCAACCATGAGACTAAACATTCTCTAAGAAATAAAAGAACACCACTTGTGATTTTTTATCATCTACATCACCTGACCAATCAAAATTAGTAAAATTATGTTCATGAATTTTTTTTACCTATAGGGTGCCACAATCCATAGTCCATTGGTTCTTTGAGATATCTAAGAATTCTCTTTGCTGCTAGTAGATGGTTGTGTCTGGGAGGTGCTTTGAATCTTCCAACTATCGCAATGAACTGCATGATGTCTGGTCATGAAGTTGTTAAATATAAGAGGCTTCCAATGATGGATATCTATATGTATATATATATATATATATATATATATATATATGTATATATATATAAATTATGTTCCAATGCTGGAGATTGATTCATCTTTCTAAGTTTTCAAACTATCACCATTGGAGTTCTCACTAAAGACCATTCTTCCATGCAAAATTTCCTCAAACCTTCTTTGGGATTCTTTCTTTGAGAGAAAAAAATTCCTTTTGGGGTCTGTGCAATATACAATCCAAGAAAGTAGGAAAGTTCGCCAAGCATGGAAATCTCGAACTTAGCCTTCATATAATCTGCAAATTCACTGGTCAAGAATTTTGAATTACTAGCAAAGATGATATCATCAACATATGCAACCAGCATAATCAATTTTCCATATTTTTCATTGAAATATAAGTTGTTATCAACTAAAACACTTTTGAATCCAAATTTGAGTAGGAAGTTGTCTAGCCTAGAATACCAAGCTATCGAGGCTTGCTTGGGACCATATAAGACCTTGTTGAGTTTTCACTCATTATCTATTTTTTGTTTCAGTTGAAAACCTTATGGCTGCTCTTTTTATACTTCCTCCTATAATTTTCCATTTAGAAAGGAAAATTTGACATCCATTTGATAGATTTTGAATTTCTTAAAGTACACAAATTCCAAAAAAGTTCTTGTTTCTTCTAGTTGCGTGACAATAGAAAATTTTTCATCCAAGTACAATCCTATTTGAGCATATCCCTCGCATACCAATCTAGCTTTTTTTCTTACCACTTCTCCACTATCATTTAGTTTATTCCTGAACACCTACTTTGTGCTAATGAAATTCTTGTTAGTAGGCCTTGGAACAAGTTTCCAAGTCTGATTTTTCTCTATTTGGTCCAATCCTTCATTCATCTCTTTTAACCAATGTTGATCTTGACTATCTTGTACAACATATTTTGGTTCCTCAATGGAAAACAGGGAAACAGGTGCTTGTGTAGGGGGATTTAGCATCTATTCTCTTGTCTTCACACCGGTATCTAACTCACCAACAATTTGATCAGCCAGGTGGTGTTTTTGTACATACCTTGAGGCATATTTGGCTTGAGTACAAGAGGGTTCTTCATCATATTCTTCTACAAATGGCTCAATTTATTTTTTACCGATGTTGATTGGTTCATCAACAGTAGTTTTTGCTGGTTGTTTCTCTTCTTGTTCAACATGTTCATCCACCGTGACCTCAATACAGTCAAAAATATTTTGGTGTTCTTGTTATAGCATCCATGTCTTTTTTTTTCGTTTGAATATCCCAAAAAAAACACCTTCATCTGATCTTACATCGAAATTTCCAAGTTTATCATCATTTATCTTGATGTAGCATCTGCTAGCAAAAAATATGAAGTGTTTGATTGTTGTTGGTATTCTATGCCACAACTCATAGGGATTTTTGTCATAATTCAGTCTAAAATGAGATTTTTTGAGGATAACCACTACTGTATGAATAACTTCTACCCAAAACCTCTACTGAAAATTCCTTTCGTTCATCATTTCTTTGGATAATTGTTACACCGATCTATTTTCTTGTTCTAATACACCATTTTGTTGGGGAGTCTCTGCTATTTTAAATTAACTTTTGATGCCATTAGATTCATTTGAAGTGAAATCACCTCCATTTTCATGCCTTATTCTTTTGATTTTGCAATCAATTTCATTCTCAATCATGGCTTTGAACTCCTTAAAGTTCTCAAAAGCTTAAAATTTCTCTATGAGGAAGGAAACTAACATCATGTTGTTGAAATAATTAATTATTATCATAAAATATAGTTTACCTGTAGGTGACTTCATTCAGGATGCTCCACACAGATTCACGTGTACCAGTTGCAACAAATTTGATGATGATTTCTCCTTTTCCTTGAATGGAACTCAAGTCTAATTTTCCAATTAGAAATATTTATAAATTTTGTTCTATGGTTTTGAAATCCTAGGAAAATCCTTGACAATGTTTTTCTTGCTAAGCTTGACTATCTGATCAAATTTTAGATGTCTAAGTACTTTATTCCATAACAAACTCTCATCAATCTTTGACAAGCAACACCTCTTTGTCTTCTCTTTCAGTACATAGACATTATTATTTGTTCTCACAACTTCTCCAAATATCTCACATGTGTGTTTATACTTGATTTGAAAATGTTCAGGTTTAAAAATCACATCATAGCCTTGATCACACATCTGAGATACACTAAGCAAGTTATGCCTCAACCCATCAACATATAAAACATTTTTGGCTTTACCTTTCCCATTTGATAGACTCATCACTCCTTTTGAAATTATTTTTCCTAGATCATTGTTGCCAAAAGTCACATTACCTTTGTTAACTCATGTTGAAGTCAAAAAAATTTATTTTGTCTCCTGACATGTGCCTCGAGCAACCACTCTCCACATACCAATGACTCCCTTCATTATTTGCATACAAATAAATATCACATTCCTTTGATTTCTAATTTTCTTTCCAGACCTTGGGTTTTTATTCAATTTTCTCAATTACTAGCTTTGTCTTCTTCTCCTTAAGTATGTAATTGACTGCTATATGCCCAATTTTTTTTACATTTGAAACATTGCACCAGATAGTTCATAGGAGAAAAATAATTGTTATAAATGGGTCTTCCTTTCCTCTACTAAAATATTCTTCTAGATATGGGTTATCTATAGGAAATATTGGCTCTGCAATTTGTTTCTATGTGACCATAATTTTTGCATGTAAAACAATACCCTAGGAAAATATAATTGTACATGGAAGGTTGACTTCTACACTGGGTTGTATCCTGGGCAGTTCGATTAGCTTGACCAACATTTTTCTTTCGATGCTACTAATTTTTCTTGGGTTGAATAATATCCTTTTTATGTTGCGTAGTTCCTTCATTTTATTGTTGGAAAAATACAATTTGTTTCTTTCCATTTAGATATTCAATTGCGTTGGACTCTCCTTTAAAGCCAAGGTCAATATGGTCTTTAGAGACTCACTGTGCTTCCGTATTTTATTTAAATATTTAGTCCATTTTCGAAATTTCTAATTGAAACTAAGCTACATTTTAGCCTTCTCCAACTCCTCCTTCAACAAAATTATTTCTCCATCCAACCTATCACATGCTTGAACCTTTTCATTCAGTTGCTGGTTTAGATAATATTGAATCTTCTTACCATCTTCTATTTGCAAGAGCAATGGATCAACAACTTCATTTTTTTCTTTTATCAAGGACTCCTTCTAGGATTTGTTTTTTTCCTTAGCCTCTTTATTTCCTCAAGTGCACTTACCCATTTCCTTCAATATCTACTTGACCCTCTTCACAAACATAATTTATAGCCTAAACTTGCATATTTTATATGGCCATTAGCATAAATTATGTAGGGATCTCATCATATTTTTTCTCAAGATTCACTTTTCGAGGAGCTCTCCTCTTGAACATAAAAACCCATATTCTTAGTATTATTCCTATCCTTTTCAAATTTCTTTAATTTTTCCTTAGGATCATAATATTTATTCTTATTTTTAGGACACTTTGATGCATAGTTACAAAATTTTCCACAATTAAATCACTTGAGAGATATCTTACCTTTGTAATTTCTTGATCCTCGCTTGAGCTTCCTTAAAAATTTGGCTTCCTCTTCATCTGATTCACAACATGATTCATCATGCTCATCTTGCACTTATTTTATGATTTGAAGGTTGATTCTTTGGCTACATAATTTCCTTTAGAAATACTCATCCCATAGGAAGTAAGTATACCAAGTAATTGATCTAAAGTAAGAGTATTCAGATTAGACATCTCATCAATGGATGAGACCTTTGGATTAAACCTTCCAAGAAGAGATATTAACACCTTTTTAACTACAACAAGTTCATATATCTCCTCATTAATCCCTGTTATGATGTTCACAACTTCATCAACTCTTAAAAAGTAATTTTAAATATATTCATCATCATGCATACTTAAAGACTCAAATTGCATCATATACCCTTGGTGTCTATCTTTCTTTACCTTGTTTTCTCTTTCATAAAAGTTACTCATGTTGTCCCAAATAACTTTGGAAGATGTGCAGTCCCTTACTTTGACAAGCTCTAATTCAGGTAGGCCAACAAGAAAGGCATTCATTGCTTAAGCATTACAAGTGAATTCCATATGTTGATCTTTGGTAACCACTGCTAGAGTATTTTTATATTCTTCTTCTACAACATCCCACACATCATATCTAAGTGATTCAATGTAGATCTTCATCCCGACTTTCCAGATTCATAATTTTCTCTTTTGAACATGGATTTCCTATTGGTAAATCCTCCTTCATGTTTTTCCATGGTCCTTGAACTTTTTTCTATATGTTAAATTGATCTGAAATAACCTTCTCTGATACCAATTGTTGGAAACCATGAAAATACTGAGAGGGGAGGGGGGGGGGGGGTGAATCAATATTGTAGTATTTTTTTTTTATATTACTTTAAAACCTTTCTTTTACTTTGTGCGAGAACAATAGGACACCACTAAATACTTCAAAAATTTATTTAAATAAGCATGATAGGAATAAATGGAACACACAAGGAACAAATAAATTCTTCAAAAATTCTCTTCAGTTCATTCTCAAGGCAAGCTACAACTTATTGTTACAATTCTATGGCTAAAACCAACAATAATCTATAACTCCCTCATTTATCAACTACAACTAAATGGAGCTATTGTCCAAAATATTTACCAGAACCCACTGGAAGGAGCACCAACCCTTGATTTGCAAGCTACAACTTTCTTGAAACTAAATGGTTCATGTTTCATCAATTTTCATACTAGAGCCATGAATGTCTCCTTTGTATTCCAAATTGAATTAAGCGATTTCTTCAATCAACAACATCTTCAACAATCAACAACTTCACCTCAACTTGCTCACAAAACTCACATATCTTCCTTACAAAGCTAGCTTCCTCTTCATATAATTCACAACATGAGTAGGCATGCTCATATTACACTTATTTTAGGCTTTGAAGGTTGATTCTCTAGTTGTAGACGTTCCTTTAGAAATCCTCATCTCATAGGAAGAGAGTATACCAAGTAATTGATCTAGAGTAAGAATATTTAGATTATACATCCCTTCAATGGACGATATGTTGGGATTAAACCTTTGAGGAAGATATATTAATACCTTTTGAACTACAACAACTTCATCTAGCTCCTCATCAAGCCCTCTTATGGTGTTCACAACTTCATCAACTCCTAAAACGTGCTTGGAAATATTTTCATCATCATGCATACTTAAAGACTCAAATTGCATCATATACCCTTGGTGTTTAGCTTTCTTTACCTTGTTTTCTCCTTCATATAAGCTCCACATATTGTCCCAAATAGCTTTGGAATATGTCTATTCCATTAATTTTACAAGCTCTGATTGAGGTAGTCCAACATGCAATGAATTCAGTTCTTAAGCATTGCACATGAATTCCATATTCCATATCTCTTCTCTATTCATCTCTACCAACGAGTTTGCTCAAGCCTACTTTTATAGATTTTTGGATTGATACTTTTGGGCTTTTTTTTATTATTGTTGCATGCATTCTTATTTTTTTCATTTTTATTGTTCAACTAACTCCTATGGATGTTCTCTTTAAGTTTCATATTCTAATATTGCTCTTCAAATTTCAAACTCTGAGTTTTTCAACTTATTTTTCAATTATGGTTTTTTAACATGTTTGAGTAGTGCTTCTTATATTATTAGTTGTAGTTAAATTTGGCATAAATTCCCAATATGTTGCCAACTTATTCATGCATTTAGCGTTCTGTTGTGTTTGGATTTAATAGCCAACTATATCATTGAATTTCCATTTTACCATTGGATCAACATGGTGCTAAAAATAGTTTCTGACACACCCATGCCACTATTATATGTCACTGCCAAATTTTATGAAAAAAATGTTGCCAATTCCACTTCTTTTGTCCTTTAGCACATTTTGTTCTTTCCCTATATTTGTTTTCTTCCATAAGACTAGGTCGCAATGACCACTAGTTAGGCCTTTAGGTGCTAAGTTTCTTTTTAAATGTCGAGATCCAAATTCCCCTATTTTATGCTCCGCCCCTTGGTATTATTTCTACGTGAAATGACCAGTGCTTATTCCTAATGCAACTTTGCTTGAAACTTCATTTTTGAAACCTTTTATTAATAAAATTTCCCTCAACAACAAATCTGTTGGGCCCATTGCACCTCAAGCCTTGAGGGATAAATTTATTTATTAATCATTCCATGCTCTCTATTTCCACTCCCTACTGTGAATATCTTCCAGTGCTTCAACTTGTGTACCCTTTGCAATAATTTAGTGTGCACCCACCAGGGTAATTATGCCAGGATGGCACCATCCCACTCTTTGCATCCCATCACTTAAAATTGTGCACCATAAACATAACACCGAGGTACATCCACTAGTTTTAATTCTATACAGTGGCTATGCCAAACTTATCGTCAGTTTTGACACTTCTGCTAACTTTGGCTATGTACCAAAGTGGTTTCCAAACTCCTCTTATCATTGTTATATTTGACTTGAGATCACCAAAATTTGACTCGCTCTATCTTTTGATCTAGGAGGAATTTTTCAGGTTTCCACATACCAATGGAAAGATCTTTCCAAGGTATTTCCATCTAAGTGGGTTTAACCAATATTTTAGGTGTTTTTATAAACAAGTTTTTTCTCCAAAGTCTTTGCAAACCTCTCATCCATGATGTTGAGTTTTTCTTCTCGTGCTTAGAACCTATTCTATTGAGGCATCTTCCTGACACATGTGCCACCTTTTTACATATGTTGACATTAATTAAAACACATTTCCAACATTGTTTAGTTTATGGGGATCTGATAAGATGGATATTTTGTTTATATAACTGAGAAAATTTTCATTAGTAGAGTTTGGGGATTGATATCCCCTACCTTTGATTACACATTATTATTATCCTATGAGACATGATAAAATTTAATGATGATGCAACTTCCTTCCTTCTTATTTCGAGAAATTTTATGTGAGATGATATTTTTGATGCGGATGGAAATTACTCCCTAACTGAGAGGGAGTGTTAAAATTTGGCAGCCTTGAGACGATTTCCCTAAGGAAAACCTACTTGTCTAAAATGAAGTCCATTGTACCCTAAGAAAGATTCAAATGTTGGTCAAAAGAATTATTAAATTAAAATGGTCAAAAGAAAAAAGGAGGGAAAATATTAAGAGTAAAATTTGAATTTATGTTCCCTCCAAGATTGCAAAGTTGGATTCTCTATTAGGACTGCATTGGAACCTAAAGTCACTCATCAAATAATGTATAAATAATGTTTGTGTTTAATTTTTAGAGATACATTAGAGAAAAAAAAAAAGAGATCGACCTTCAACATGAGATAACTCACTATTCTCTATGACCTTGTTTCTGTAGACCGTTGAATCACATGTACAAAGTCTTGATGCATCAATCCCTTTGCACCATTTTCCATGGCATCACTCTCACAATTGTTACATTGGATCCATCCTCTATTCAATGCATGAATGGAATCATATCTTTGTGTTACACCTCTACATTAAGTTCTTAGTTTATATATTGATAATAATTTTGGAAGAGTTGTATTCATATGCTCAATGGTCTATGCATAATAAACTTGACATAACGATATTTGAATATGGTTAGTTGGTATGCTCTCGACATCACATAATAACCTTGATTATAAATGACATCCTCTACTATGGTTTCACTCTAGCATTCACATTATGGCACATCGCATCACTGTTTGTCACACCGTGTCACTGTTTGACACACCGTGTCATTGTTTGGCACTGTGTATTGTTTGGCACTCATCCATCATTGTTTGGATTAACACATATGTCACATATGATGTATGGTATGTGATATGAATGTTGTTGCCACAAAAATATATGCATTTATGTATATGTATTTCATCTTTGGAATCATAAAAGTATGTATGGAATCGATCTTTTTCATATGTATAACTTCATTATCACATATATATATATGTGTGTGTGTGTGTGTGTGTGTGTGTGTGTGTGTGTGTGTGCGGGGTATCATTTCGATTATAGTTCATCATTGTTATAGTTTTGGCATCATTAATAAACCCTAGAATCATGACTTGTGTGAAGGATTTTTACCTTATTTATATTTATGTAAAATAAACCCTCACACAAGGTTTAATTATAAGCATGAATTACATTGGTTTAATTAGAATCGTGAATTACAATTTTTTTATTATCTTATTTATGTAAAATAAACCCTCACACATAGGTTTAATTAGAATCATGACTTACAAGGTTTACATAGGTTCAATTAGAAGCATGACTTGTGTCACATTTTTTTTTTTTTTTGGAAAATTTTCCTTCATTTGAGAACCTAATCAATATATTCTAGTTAGTGCTTTATCGAAGATCATTCTTTGACCCATATATTATGATTTTAATATTTACTAGAATTGAGTGAAATGGCCCATGCATTGGCCCACACCATCTTCAAATGGGAATATATATTCATTTGAGAAGAAGTGTGTGGCATGAAACCTACCATTAGTAATGACACGATTATTACTATATTCCTATGATGGTATTGCTTACAAATTCACTATATTTACCTCAATAAGTGTGGGGAATATTTATAACATTTTCGGGGATTCTAGGCTTTGGGCTTCCTTTCCTCTCTTCCAGGGAATCTTGTCCATGGATTTCTTTTTATTGTAATCCATTTAAGTATATTAAAAGTATTCAAGATAAAAAGGTCATGTAAAGCCTTTCCTTCTTTACCTTACTACTTCCAAAAATAATGTAGTCTTCAGGCTTATCATCAATGGTTGACTTTGACATCAATGACAACATAATTCAAGAAGATCTGAGTTGATAAGCATTATAATTCGAGTTACACATGATGTGAACATTATCCAACTTACAACATTGCTCCTATTTGAAAGTGTAAAAGTCCCTTGGCCCATTTATGATTGTGGAAGCCCTATACCTTTGGTTTGAATGTTATACATGTTACAAAATCTCACAACATCTCCTCTATAACATATAGAAACACTTATGCTATTAATGGTATAACATCTTACAACATCCCTATGTACTAAACTATAGAAGAACATTTCTTTTGTGCCCAATCACTATCCACATTTGAAATTTTCAATGATTAATCAGTACTTAAGTTATTACGTTTTCTCTATGTTATAATATATATTTTTTTAATAAATAAAGTTATACAATTTTATGTTTTTTCAATCTCATTTTTTTTTAATGAATTTTAATTGCCCTTCGTAACTTTTTATTTCAAAAGTTAATTTATATTGCCTCAAAATCTTAGATTGCAACATATCATCTGTCATCGATAATAACAATACAAAAAACTACATTTACAAAATTCATGGTGTCAGATCCCATGATTGATCATGGATTTTTATTTTTTTCCATTTATTTTTTGAGTGTCAATCCGTTCCACAAAATTGTCAGGAACAATTATACGGGGGAATTTGACATAATTCCTTTGAGATAATTAAGTTTATAAATGTTTTTCCATATTTTTGGTTTCATTGCTTCTATTCAATTGATATGAATCAGGGGTACTTTTTTTCCCACCCATTACAATAACCAAAATTATGGTGGAGTCTCTTTACATTTAATTTAAAGGATATGTCTTATCCATTAAGGGATGAGATGTTGCATCATATGGCTGGTTTAAAATCTTATTTTAATGTAAAAAATAAATTATCTTATTTATATTTTAGTTTTTGTAAAACATTTCTTAAAAATGAATTTGTTTTTTATTAACTACATATGCTTTAATATTAGGGATCTCCAAACTTAAATAGTGAGAGGACTGCAACAAGCAACCTACCTTAGGGTTTAACTTCCACCTTTATTGAAGGATCATGCCACCCCCATGGGGAGAAGGAGGAAGAACCTCCTTTTTCAATGTATTAGCCTATAAGAGCCTCCACCCCAATGCTTAGAAGTTCCCAAATACCTTGCACAAAAAGGGTCAACAACCAACATCATATGGTCCCAAACCCTAAAAGGGTCATGCCAAGAAACCTAACATTCCACATAGATCAACTGACACTCACTCAAATTATTGCCACCCAAAAACCAAAGAAAAGCTAACCTACGAGATCATATTTGAGAAAATCAGGGAAAAATTTCAACAAATGATAAATTAAGAATTAATATGTAAGTTTGTGGGTGCTTTTCAAATAGAGAAAACCCTTAGCTCTTGGATTAGAAAAAAATAGCAAATCAAAGGTGACATGGAACTAAATCTCTTCCCAAATGGATTCCTCGAATTTATTTTTAGGGAGGTCCATGTTTTCACAACTCAGTAGGATTGCACATGGGACCATGGGTAGAATGCTTTGACCCGAACAAGGAAAATTTTAGCTCGAATTGTGTATGGATTTACCTCTATTCATTTCCCTGGGAGTTATAGGGTTCAGGTATACTATAAGGCTTGGTAAATGCATTATTTTCCTTTAGGCTGTTATTGGAATTCATGATACATTGTTGATACACCTCATATTCCCACCTTTGTATGTACCTGGAATTCACTAAAGCCCTTCCAACCAACATAAACATTAATTATCATGATAAAATTTGGGAAAAATCCATAAAACATTAACATATATCATTCCATTTTACTCAATTACATGAATATGGGCACCTATTTATGGAATCCCCCCAAAATAAAGCGTAGAAAGATGTAGAGTGTAATCAACAAGTAACAAAGGATGGATGCATAAAAGTCTCAGAAACGAAAAAAAACCACAAATTAAGGACATGAAGATCACTCATCTTCGAAAGAAACACATACAAATATATTTTTATCTCTAAATATAATAGAAGAAGATTTAAAAGAAGAAAAAAAAAACCTTGGGAGCACAAAAAATCACTAAAATGAATATGGGTCAGGCCAAGAAGCAAAAGTATTTAAGAGGCCCCACATGCATCCAACATAGGAAAATATAGAGGATGATATAGAGATTTTAGAAGATAATCAAGATGAATTGAAGCACAACTATCCAAAATAAAATACTTAATAAATATAGATCTCCTCCAAATTTCCCAATAATGGAAGACCACAGACACAATAAAAATCCATAAGGATCAATTGCAGTTGACTCTGAAAATTTACTTCAACCACTAGAAGAAAGTAGGAAAAAAACATTCAGGTAACAGTTCAAAACCTACACATTCAAATTCCTTAAGAATTAAAGGAAACATTAATAAGGAAGTCTCCAAAAAATTCCATAGAAGGGGAAAAAAATGGGGTATAAAATCCACTCAACAATTAATCAAGGAGAAGGGATAATACCTAGTTAACTATGAATGAGTCAAACCCATGGCAAAGACGTACCCCCCCCCCCTCCCATAATCTTTATCAATGAATATTGCTTCATGGAATATGCAAGGTCTTAATGGAAAAACCAAAAAAAGACTCCTAAAATGAAAAATCAAAGATGAAAACCATGATATATTTTTGTTTCAACAAACCAAATGCTCCACCTCCAGTCTCCAAACCCTCTCGCTTACCATTTAGAGATATTTCCCTGATATAGGCAATGATGCCTCAAGTTCCTTTGGAGGAATTGAAATCATTTGGAACCCATAAACCATAAATGTGGACAACTCCCTGTCAACCTAACACTCCTCACCACACAATTTCACCCCATTTCATCCCACAACCAAGGCCTAATTACCAATGTCTACGACACTACCTCTCCCAGAGACAAAAACCATTCCTACATAGCCAACAATACAGAGAAAATCTTGTCAAACCTAAAAATTCAATCATTGCGGGATATTTCAACTTAATCAAAACCATGTAGGAAAAAAAAAGGCATTCAAAAAGTAGAGGAAGCATCCCTACACTTCTAAAATATTATTTAGTCCTCAAATCTTATTGACATAGAAACCAACAATGGCCTATATGCTTAGAACAAATGAAGAGGTAGATCATATCAAGTTACCTCCTACCTCAACAAATTTCTAACTTCTAAACTTATTCTCCTTGCTAGCTTAAATATCCATGCCAACATCCCCTCAATTCATGCCTCTGGTCATTGGCCTATATAACTACTCATATATTGGAAAGGCAGTCCCAAAACCACCCCTTCCAGTTTTAGGTTTTCTAGATCTGACACCCAAAATTTAAAAATAAAATCAACCAGCCATAGTGTGATTATACCTCCATTGAGGGAAACCCTATGTATAAGTTCCATTAAAGGATAAAAGAAATCAAACAATGCATGAAGATATGGTATGTTTAGGAATTTAGAAACATCCACAAGAATAAAAAATAACTTACATTTGAAATGTTAGCGGCCCAACAAGACATCATAGACCAAGGAAAAAAATAAGAACTTGCGATAAAATAAATCCATCTAAAAATTAAAATTAATGAAATTTTTTAGTAGGAGGAAATACAATGGAGACAAGAATCTAGGGTCCAATGGCTCAAATATTTATAAAGGAACACAAAATTCTTCCACAAGCCTATGAATCGGCATAAGCACAGAAACCAAATTGTTTACCTTGAGGACAACCATAAAAATAAAATAAAAAGGAATGATAATATCACTTAAGAGCTTCATTTCCAGTTCCATAGTATGATGGTAGAACCCATTCAAGACATAGCTCCAATCCTATAAAAGGGTACAACCCACATTCCAAAAACAATCACTTTTGAGCAAAATGAAATTTCGACGAGGGAAATAACAATAGCAAAAGTGGAAGAAAATTCTATGAGCATGCCCAGGAACAAAGCCCAAGGACTTGATAGTTTCATAATATATTTTTTCAATAATTTTAGAACATATTAGGAAATGAAGTCACTAAGCTCGTAAAATATTCAAGAAAAACCCTATGCATATGCTCTACATTAATTCCACCTTCTTAACCCTCATCCCCAAGAATTCCCTATCAGAATCCCCCAAAAACTTGATACCTATCTCCCTTTAAAATTTCACTTATAAAATTATCTTTAAATTCATATAAATGTGGCTCAAGCCTCTCTTACCCCTCATAATCTCTCGTTAGTAGTCAGGTTGTGTTCAAGGTAGATGGATCCTAGATAGTATCACCATCGACCAAGAAGAAATCCATTTGATTCTCCACAAAAAATCTCTAAGCATGATTATCGAGTTGTATATGTCCAAGGCCTTTGACAAAGTGAGCTAGAAATATAGATCACACATGCTAACAAGTTTTATTTCCAAGACACTCGGGCCTACTAGATATCAAGCCTCATCTCCAAAACCTTCTTCTCCATCCTTTTCAATGTATCCCCATCACCCACCTTCTGCCCATCTAGAGACATTCCTTAGGGAGATACCCTTTCACACTATTTATTCCTAATCATGGAGTAAGGCCTAGGAAGATATATAAATCATGCCATCTCAACTAGATCTCTAAAAGGATGTTCTAATGGACACAAATTTCGTCCTTCCTCCCACCAGAAATTTGTTGTGACACCCTTATCATATTCCAATAAACCAACAAGGAATATTTAACCTATCAATCCATTCTTGCTAACTTCACCAATGCTTCAGGCGTTGACAAAAATCTGCTAAAATCTCAAATAGTTTTCTTCAACACCCCTGTTCCCATCCAATCCCACATTTCTCGTTTCCTCGGTTTCCAACGAAGCTTTCTTTTGGCCAAATACTTAGGCATCCCTCTAGTGAAAAACCCTGGCCACCTCAACATTTCAGAAGACTTTCTCTCCATAATAGAAAACAATCTGTCCTATTGGAAGTTCAATGCCATCAATCTCACTAGTAGAATTGTGCTTATCAAGTTTGTGCTTTAAGCTACTTCATCTCATCACTAACATCCACTAAAAATGTTCTTAAATATTTTTTCTCCATCCAGGTAAATGTTCTATGGGTAGGAGCGAGACTATAAAACAAATGGGCTCTCGTCGCTTAGGAAAACCTACACAAAACAAAATCTGGAGGATGACTAGGCCTCTTAGGTCCAAAAATTTAAGAAAGGAAATGGGAGTGAAGATTTGGTGGAGGTGACTTAAAAACCGATATGTTCTCTAGAGAAGGATGTGGAAAAGTAATTACATTCCTAATATCAACATAAATCAAATCATGAGGATGCAGGAAACAATCAAAAGATCAAACCTATGGAATAAATCTTGGAGAAACAAGCATCTAATACAAAACTAGAGCTTCTATGAAATTGAAAGTGGAAACCTAACCCTAGTTTGAGAGGAAACTTCTTAAAACCATCCCATACTTTCTCAAAATTCTCTTTTAATTACTCTTAAGATAGAATTGCAGCAACAAAAAAAAATCTTGGTTAAACACTACTAGAAAAACACAGTGGAGAAACCACAATGAAGGAAATAGAACAATGACCTCAAAGAAAATTCTACCATTGCCTATGAAACTCATGAAGCCCTAAATCAAGTGTTGGAACAAAGAAAAATAAATAAAATGGAAATGATATCCTCATATGGGGATAGAACCACAAAGGAGAATACAGAATCAAAGAGGCCTACAACATCCTCATGAGCTTGGGCACTCCAATGGAGTAGAACTCCTTGAAACTACTTTGGCAGTTCAAGCATTGGTGCAAATATCACTCTATATCTCTCCAATTCTCATAATAAAACTCTCACCTAGGATTGTCTCAAAATATGAGGATTTCAAGGCCTCACACAATGCTAACTTTTCTACTCACTCTTTATCTTGTCAATTCTCCATAATAAAACTCTCAACTAGGTTTGTCTCAAAAAATGAGGATTTCAACGCCCCACACAACACTAACTTTGCCACGCCAAAATTGAATTAGTAGAACATATTCTGAATAAATTTTCCACTCCAACATTGAATTAGTAGAAAATATTTTGAATGCCTGTTTATTTTACTTAGCATTATGGGAACTCCTATAAATCAAATTCAAGAAAATCCTTAGATAAAATATGAATCTAAATAAAACCTTGAAGGATAGACATACTGCACCCTTTCATAATCCAACGATAAACATAGTTTGTTAATTATTCCCAGGGCTTATAGTCTGGAAAATTTGGAGAGGGTGTAATCAAATAATTTTTAAAGATACCTCAAGAATGTTGAACATGGTATTGCAAACAATTCTGGATAAGATCAAAGAAACCTGGGATTTCTCCATGGAATACCCAAGACTGGGAATATGACCCTTTTGAAGCCTACATCCTCTCTCTTTTAGATCTTTTCTATAAATTATAACAAGTTACAAATTCCATACTCCTCACACCCAAAACAGTCCAAATCACTAGTCGCCACCCCAAAAGGCTTCATAAAGCTAAATTTTGATGGTACATCCAAGGTAAACCCCAGACCTACCAGAAATATATGTGGTAGAACAAGGATTAAAAATATAAAAGAGATTATGGATAGAAATGGTTGTTACGTAAGGTGACTCCAAAATCATTATCAACATGCTTAAAAGAATGCAAAATGGTTCCGCTCCAACCAAATTCACTCGAAGTTGGCTTCTCCTAGCCAGCATAGAATTTGTAGGTCAAGTCCTAACCTTGAAAGCACTCATTCTCCAACATATCCTTTGAAAAGGAAACAAGTTGGTAGATTACGTTAATCAAGTGTTAAACTTCACGTCAGAGACTTTGGATTCTTAATGGAAATATATCTGTTATGAAACTAGCTCACAAAATAGAAGAAAAGAGAGATCAATGACGTAAAAATCAGCCACTTCGAGGGGGAAACCTCCTTTACATTACATAAATGAACAATTCTTGGATGACAAAAATGACACAACTTCCTTTCTATATATAGGTGTCCATGGGGTCATAATATAATCCTATCCAACCTAACAATAATAATTTAAGGGCACAACAATAACAATAGTGGGCTACTATGGGGCATAATAATAATAATATGGGGACTACATGGGTACAAAAATAACAATAAGGGGGTTACACTAATAACAATAAGGGAATACACTAGTAATATAGGGACATAACATGCCCCTCTCCTTCAAAAAAGTGTTGTCCTCAATTCTTGAGTACTTATGGATGATTCTGTATAAAATTCTCATCCTTCATTATGGAATATTCAGTAGGTAAGTTCTTCCACTTGATGAGATACTCTATAATTGATCAATTTCGTAGTTGTTGAGTTCTTATTTCCGTGACTGCTTCAGGTTCCAATATTTTTTTTCCTTCCTCATCAAGTTCTGGAAATATTGTTTGAATGGGAAGTTTGTCACATATAACCTTCTTTAAGAATGAAACATGGAAAACTGGGTGCACTCGGGAAGATGCAGGAAGCTCCAATTTTTATTCCATACAACACATTGTGAGGACTATAGTACTTTGGCAATAATTTATTATCCTTCTTAGCTTGGTTGAGGGACATTTGTTTGTATGGTTGTAGCCGTAATAATACCCATTCACCTACATTAAAACTTCTCTTGTTGCAATGTTGATCTAGTTGTTGTTTCATTCAATTATGTGCCATATTTAGGTTATCCTTTAAGAGTTGGAGAACTTGTTGTTGATGCTCGATGTGATCTTCCAGTGATCTAACCTTATAATTTTCTCTTAAATATGATGTGATGGATGATGGATGATATCCATAAAGTGCCATAAATGGGGTCATTTTTTCTGCAGTGTGGAAGGAAGTTTTATACAACCATTCAACCAAAGGTAACTAATTGACCCATTGTGTTTGTTTATCAAATAAAAAGCAACAGGTATATTCTTCCAAACATTTTTTTCACTATCTCAGTTTTCCCATTGGATTGAGGATGATAAGATGAGCTATGATATAGTTGAGAACCCAAACAAGAAAATAATTCTGTCTAAATATTTCCAGTAAAAATGGGATCTCTATCCCTTACAATAATCTTTGGGTTTCCATGTAGCTTTTGAATTTTTTCCATAAATATAGTAGCAAAATTACTTTCTTTAAATGGATGAGATAATGCACAAAAGTGTGCATACTTGGTAAGTCTATCAACTACCACCATGATGACACTCTTTCCTTTGGACTTAGGTAAACCTGTGATAAAATCCATTGAAACCTCCTCCCAATGTTGATTTGGAATGGATAAAGGTTGTAGCAGACCTGGGGTATTAATTGTCTCAACTTTATTTTGATGGAAAACAAAACATTCCACCACAAACTTTTGAATATCAGATTTAAGGCCATTCGAAAAAAAATATTTATTCACCTTGTGATACGTTTTTAAAAATCCTGAGTGTCCTCCTAAGGGAGAGGTGTGAGATTCCAAAATAATATTTTGTTTTAATTGGGAATTCTTACAAATATATAAACAATCTTTGTACCATAAGGAATCATTTTTACAACTAAATGTATCAGATGTATTGGGATCTTGTTGCAACTTTTGAATGGGTGTCCATACTTCTTCATCATTATTCCATTCCTCCCTTGCTTCGTTTATCCAATCGGGTTGGATAATAAAAATGGCACAAAGTAATGGTTCCACATCCTCATCCTTTCTTGAGAGTGCATATACAAAAAAATTTAGCTTCCTTTTTTTGTAGGTGATTTCAAATTCATAACCCAACATCTTTGTGACCCATTTTTGTTGCTCTTTTGAAGATAGTCTTTGTTCCAAAAAATATTTAATACTATCATGATCAATTTTTACCTTGAAGTGTCTTCCCATTAGGTAAGGTCACCATTTATTTAGTGCATGTAGTATTGCCAACATTTTCTTCTCATAAATAGCTTTCTGTAAATACTTTCCTTTGATTCAATGACTTTCAAAAGCAATGGGTATTCCTTCTTACATTAAAAAAACACCAATTCCATTTCCTGATGCATCACATTCCACAATAAAGGTTTTTGTGAAGTATGGCGTAGTTAAGACTGATGCTTGGCACATTGCCTCTTTAAGATGTTCAAAGGCTTTATTTGCTTCAGGAGTCCATGGAAATGAATATTTCTTCAATAATGTTGTTAGAGGTGCTTCTATTCTCCCATAATTCTTAACAAACTTGTGATAATACCATGTTAACCGATAAATCCTTGCAGTTTCTTTATGGTTGTGGGGACTTTCCATTGCTTAATGGCTTTAATTTTTTTAGGGTCTACCTTAACACCCTCCAGAGATATAATATGACCCAAATATTCCACCTCTTGTACTCCAAAAAAACATTTGGAGGTTTTTGCATATAATTGTTTCTCCTCCAATAGTTTAAGCACCCTGGCAACATGTTGAACATGATCCTTCCAAGACTTGCTGTAGATTAGTATATCATCAGAAAATACTAACACAAATTTTCTAAGGAAGGGTTTTAAAATGGAATTGATCAAACCTTGAAATGTATAAGGTGCATTGGTAAGGCAAAAAGGCATGACCAAAAATTTATAATGACCCTCATGAGTTCAAAATGTTGTTTTCATAATGTCTTTTGTCTTCATTCTAATTTGATGATATCCTGAACGGAGATCCAACTTAGTGAAATAAATTGCTCCATGTAATTCATCCAATAATTAATCAATCACAGGAATGGGAAATTTATCTTCAATAGTGAGCTTATTGAGCTCCCTATAATTCGGACACATGCGCCATGATCCATCCTTCTTGTGCACCAATACTACTGGAGCAGAAAAGGAACTTTGACTAGGTTGAATTATTCCAGCCTCTAGCATTTCTGCAATCATACATTCAATTTCGCTCTTTTGGACATAAGGATATATGTAAGGCCTGATGTTTGGAGGAACGCTTCCTAGAATAAAATTAATATCATGATCATGATCACGAATAGGTGGGAGTCATTTAGGAATTTAAAACACCTTGGAATGATTTTCCAAGACTTTTTGGAGATCTGGAAAAATAGATGATTTCGATGTTGGAATTTCTAGTGCGCATAATTGTGCAATGAAGCTTCATTGTTATTTCTTCAGAATATTTGTCATGAAATTAGAGCTTATTATATTTCCCAGCTTCCTTGTGATACCCCATAATTCAACTTCCTTTGCTTCCGAAAAAAAAAATCAAGAAAAGTTCTTGAAAATTAAAAGCTATCGTCCCCTAATATTGTAACCATTATACTCCTAGTACAACATCAGCATCACCCATTGGAATGGAAAGAATTGGACTATTAATTACATATTTCCCCATGTTTAGCTTGATAATATGGCACTTTCCAGAGAAATTTATAGTTCCTCCATTTTCCACCATCACTTGACACTTTGGCCCTGGGTATAGGAAGCAATTCAATTCCTTGGATACCTTACAATGAGTAAAATTATGAGTACTACCCAAATCAATAAACACTATTACATTTTTATTCTTGATATGTCCTTATATATTGAGAGTATGAGGAGTGGTAATTCCTGCCAATGCATTACGGGATATGATCGGATTCATTTCTTCTTCCTCTGGGGTTGGTTCCTGGTGTATATCCTCTTATTTTGAATTTTCTTATTCCTTTTCTTCCTCCTCTTCACAATATACTTAGAATAATTTCTTCTCAACACACTTATGACCTTTAGTGTATTTTATATCATAACTATAGCAAAGCCCCTTTGCTCTTTTTTCTTCCAATTTATATGGTGTCATCCTTTTAGTTTGTGGAATTCTAGGAGTAGAAACACTTCCATATTTATATTTGTGAGTGGTAGGCTTCCTTTTCGCCATAATTTTTCTTTCAATTTTTCTTTCCAACCTGAATGCCTTCTCCAATGTATCAAGTTCCCAAAGGCGAACCTCATGTTGGATGTTATCATTTAAAATCCTTATGAAGACATAAATCCTATGTTCATCTGGAATATTATTTTCCCTTATATTCAATTTTTGGAAGTCCTCAATGTGCTCCATAATTGAACCCTTTTGTTTGAGATTTATCAATTGGCTAAATAAGGTGTTGCTCTTTGTATCCTCATAATGTGCTATCACTTCCATCATAAAAATTGACCAAGTGACCAATGGTTTACAAGAATAAAGCCATAGATACCATACAAACTAATTTTTTTCTAAATATAAAGTTGCAATACATACCTTTTGGGTGTTTTGTGTATTATGGAGCTCAAAGTATTGCTCCATTTGTAGTATCCAAGTTATCAAATCCTTGCCATCAAACTTCCTCATATATATATTTGGAATATGGTGGGTCTTAAATCCAACATTAGAGGCTATGAAATCATGATTAACATTTATTTTGTTCTCATCATATTTTCCTCCACTAATTTTTTTCCATTAGGATGCTTTTCTTGTAACAACTTTTCCAAACCTTCCTTCAAACCTTCCATGTATTTCTTCAAATCTTCCATGTTGTCTTTAATGCCATCCATCTTAGCTTCCATGCCATTCTTCAAACCATCCATCTTAGCTTCCACACCTTTCTTCAAACCATCCATCTTAGCTTCCACGCCTTTCTTCAAACTATCCATCTTAGCTTCCATGTTGCCTTCTATGCCATCCATCTTAGCTTCCACACCATCCATCTTGGCTTCCATGCCATCCATCTTAGCTTCCACACCATCCATATTATCTTCCATGAAATTATTCAAACCATCCATCTTAGCTTCAACACCTTTTTTCAAACTATCCATCTGAGATTCCATGCCTTTATTCAGACCATCCATCTTAGCTTCCATTTCATTTTTTGTTACTCTTTGGGAGATCGAAATTTGTTGCACTAGTTCTTGTAATTTTGATATATCATGTTGCAGTTATTCCTCTTCATGAGTGATATTAGAGCCTTCTGAGGGCTTAATGGCAATTGAATTCTTTTTAGGGGCCATTTTAGAACCAAATAATGATATCTGTGCTTCAATATGCCATGAGAATCCCTTGAAACTGATTTTTCAGACAAGACACGTGCAATTTTAAAAACAATACACACCTTTTTCTTGCTTTTAAGGAGCTTGATATTGAATTTGATGTATCTTTGTGATTTCGGATCCCAAATATTTTATCTTTAGTCCTTTATTAGCTCTATCAATCATCTTTATAATGCCACAGGTCTAACCTAATTTGGATTCTTCCAAGCAAAGCTATGCCCAATCTCCCACAATGACCTAATTATGGACTGGTTTAGTAGAGAGAACTTCTATAGTGTGCCACATGTTACTGTTTCCTCCTTCAGTTCTGAAATAAATATACATGAAACTACAGTCCGTGTAATTTCGACTACTTTTTATAGAATTCCAATCCGATCCTTAGAGAGAGAGAGTTATGACGATTTTACCAAGGACACCTCTTTCAGATGAAATTCAGGAGCCTGCAAAAACCCCAAATTCCACAAATCATATCTTCGAAAATATTGCGAACCAAGCTCTGAAATTATTACACGAAGTTCCTCAAGATTGCTTCACAAATGGGTTTCTCTTTTAGCATTTGAACATTCTTAGAAAAAAAATCATAACGAAAATTCCGCGATGTCCTGTTTGAAGTAGAAAAACCCTATAATCGAAAGCTCTCATACCAAATGTTATGAAACCAACTCACAAAATAGAAGAAAAGAGATATCAACGACTTAAAAATCAGCCACTTTGAGGGGGTAACCTCCTTTACATTACATAAATGAACAATTATTGGATGACACAAATGAAAAAACCTCCTTTCTATATATAGGAGTCCATGCGGTCACAATATAACCCTAGACGAACTAACAATAATAATGTAAAGGCACAACAATAACAATAGTGGGCTATTATGGGGCACAATAATAAAAATATGGGGACTAGATGGGTACAAAAATAACAATAAGGGGGATACACTAACAACAATAAGGGACTACACTAGTAATATAGGGCCCTAGCAATATCTCCCTTACTCAATGGAAACATGTATGTGAGGACGTCATCCAACAAGAAAAAATTCCCCACAACAAGTTCTAATCCACCAGTTGTGTGGCTGACCATAATCATTAATTATCAAGCGAGCAGGAGGCCACATCAAAGGGGAAAATTACCAACGATCATTCATATGACCCTAAAAGTATGGTGTAGCCTCTCAACTAGTGACACTCATTGAATTCCATTACTAAAATACAATAGAACTTATATACATGAATTCCATGTATTACATATCCAACTTCAGTGCAATATATCTAGACTTTACCTATCTTTTCTATTATACGCTCTTCCCCTTCTACATGCTAGTTGGGATTTTCAAGTAGTGCATGACATGTTCCTACAATGATCTTATACGAACCTAATTTAATATCAAGCTAATATTATTTACTTTTACAAAAAACTTAGCAATATATATGCATTTATGGTTATTATGTTGTTATTTTTCTTTTGGTAAGTTAGTTTAATATATATTAATTCAAAGAGAAACATTACATAGATAACAGGCTGAATTGGTAAGCCGTGCTTAGCCAATACTAGGCTTCATTTATTTCAGAGTAGCATAGGTACGGGGCTACCTCCTCGAAGGAAACCAGCCATGTAGTAGATTCAGACAGTCCAAGATTACAAGGTGTGACTTGACACATTTAAAAACAAAAGTTCTATAATATGCGCTAAAATAACAGAAAACAGAAAATATTCGTGCGGCCTCACAGTTATGGTGTTCCATCATCATCATCGATAATAGGGTCCTCCTCCTCAATGTGACATTTGTACTCCTGTGCTATGGCTTCCTCCTCAGCAGTTGGCAGGCATGGGGGCTTTGAATCGGGTGCGCAGATAATGGGAGAAACTGGGTACTCAACATTCAATACATGTGTCCAAACACCCTCCGAGTACATGATCCATACATCGATGTCTTCCCCTATGGTATCTTGTACAAGAAGAGGCTCATATTTGCGAGGAGTGGGATGCTCCTTGTGAACTAAGGTAGATTTCTTGGGTCCCCTTCTGCCCCAATGATACTCCTAAGTTGGAACATCCTCCTCCTAGGTGCATGCAGGGCACTCTGATGCATCCCTGTCGTGGCTACCAAAAGAGGAACCCTCAAAGGATTCCAAATGGTTGTCTTGACCTCACTGATAATGTCCCAGGAACACGCCTCTTTGGCCTCCCTTAATGTTCCTTTGGCGCTGATGCAGAGCCATGTGGGGGGGGAGGAGCAGCTAAGGGTTAGGGGATGGTGCATGCACGAAAAATTTCACTTCAGAGGAACTCTCAATAGAGGAGTGTGGAAAGGATGTACGCAAATGAGAACAGTGCCACAAGGCGGTGCCAAGATTGGGGGGGGGGGGGGGGGGGGGGGGGGGGGGGGGGGGGGGGGGTTTTCCACTAAATGCGCACAACTGGAAGGATCTATGAAGGAAAGGAAAATCAGGGGGGAGTGCGCAACCTGGGGGGTGCGTAGTAGGGCAGGTGCCTTGCAGCCTGGTGCTAGAATGGAGATGTATAGGGGGAAGGGCGCACCTCTAGTGGAAAACTCGAAGAGACGAGGAAACAAAAAAATAGCTAAGGCGGCATAGAGGGCTTTGGAAACCAACACGAGTAGCTTGAGGATAGCATAATCAGGAGGGACCTCACCTTTTTAATACATGTGGCACAAGCGCAGATGATGTTCATTATTGTGACATGCTCGTAGGTGCGAGCTGTGGCAGTTCTCATGGTGTGGCGTGTGATTCAAGGTATGGTAGTGGATCAGATGCATCATGGAACTCATGTTAATGATTTCAGAGGGGAGGTTCAACACCAGGTAAAAGCTGGCGGTGCAAGTCTTCATCACCCCGTGCATGGGAAGAAACTGTTTCATACATGCGTGTCCTGTCACCCACATCCGGGGGAGGGTGATCCTTTTGGATGAGATTTTGGCATTCCATGAGAAATGTATCATCCTCAATTTGAGAGAAGTTAAAGCAGTGCAACATTGTATGGCTTTCCACGCCTTTATTGGCTAGGAGGTCTGCAATCATGTTTTCTTTTCTCCACACATGGCGAAATGTGATTGCCCTGTGATTCTATAGCATCTGTTCCAGGAGCTTGAGCCGATTAGCGAGCCGCCAGATCATGGAGACTTTTGAGGGTGGGAAACCATGTAGGATACGAGTGTCTGCCTAAGTGATGATTTGTGATTCTCCCTCCATTTCCAATAGAAAACATTTTAATGCATTGGCTCTGGAAATGCCCTGGATGAACCCCTCCAACTCCACAGAATTTTTTTTGTCCCACCACAAGTTTCCATAGAAGGAAATAATGGGTTTACCTTGGGATTCTCTGAAGATGCCCCCAAAACCAGCATTCCCTGGGTTGCATTTGGAGGCTCCATCAAGTGCGTTGGTCCTTCCGGCGTTCATGGGGAGTTTGTCCCGAGGTGTGTTGATGCTTATTTTCTAGTGGTTCCAAATATGGAATTCAACAGTAGTTCTTGGGAGGTCTTCCTTACCCCAATGAGTCATGGCAAGCATTTCTGCAAGGTTACTATGTAGCTTGGCCCAAATTTTCTCTCGATTAGAGGCTTTGTCTTTAAAGATCCTGTTGTTTCTTTATTTCAAAACATTCTAGAGAAGTAAGCCTAGAAGTAGCTACCATAGTCGATTCAGGAGGTTATTGGAGTACAGTGTATCTGGCCATTTTCTAATGGTATTGATGATGTTTCCTCTCTCCTATTGGATCGTTTGCATAAGATTTCAGTCCTCTCCCACAAGGTGTTGGTTATGGGACAGAGGTCCAACAAGTGATCTATGGTTTCATAGTCGTTTTGGCAAAGAGGGCATCTTGAGGGTCCCACAAAGCCTTGTTTCATAAGATTCTCCCATGTGAGGATGCGTCGTTTGCTGAGAAACCATAAAAGGGTAGCTACTTTGGGCCAGAGATCGGCAGACCATATATTCTTCCATATCTGATTTGTGGGGTCAGGGTTCTACTGTTGTAAGAAGTTGCAGAATTCCTTGGTGGAGTAGTTGCCACTTGGAGTATGGCCCCATCTTATAATGTTGGGTCCCTACTGGGCTCGGATTCCTCGTTTAGTCATTAATTCCTCCCAAATTTCTCTTTGATTCTCGTTGTTCCAATTTTCATAGCATCTATCTATGCAAATCCAAGTTCTACATCCTTGAGTTATTTCGCTGGTCTAGAAGTATCGGACGCAATTTTGATGTTGTGCCTGCAAGACTGGGCTCCAGAGCGGTCTAGGAAAGATTGAGGATAAACTGGGTAGTTGCTGCCAAGAATCCTCCCAGAGTCTGGCTTGAGTGCCACTGTGTTGTTCCCAGAAGCTATGGGTTTGGATAAGCTTTTTTTGGTGGCTAGTAGCATTCCAGATTTGGGATCCTCCGGGATCAATGTTGAATCGTATTAGTTCCTCCTTGGGCCAGTTTCTTGCATATTTGGCTGCCCATAGAGTTTCCCAAGGTGTCTGAGGATTGGATACCCATTTCCACCATATGCTAGCTCTCATGATGTTGTTTCTATGCTCAATATCTCTCAGACCTAGAGCTCCCTACGCTTTCGGGGAACATACTTCTTTCCAGTTGACTAGAACCCATTTGTTTCTGTCTTTAGTTCCCCCCAAAGGAATGTTATTTGAAAGTTTCACATAACTTTGAGGAATCATTTTGGAGCCACTAGAACAGAGAAGAGGTAAATGGTTAGTGACTGAAGGACTGATTTTATGAGAACCATCCATCCAGCTATGTTGAGGGAGCGGTGGGTCCAATTAGACAGTTTGGTTTCCATTCGATCCAGCAGTGCTCTCCAAGAGTTGTGATTGATATTTGAATCTGTGAGAGGGGCTCCTAGGTATTTGGAAAGCAGAGAGGCTATGTTGAAGCCCAGAATGCGAGAGATGATGCAATGAGGGATGAGGGGATTGTTGAAGAAGAACATTTGATATTTTTCAAATTTGACATCTATACTAGAGGCTTCAGAGAAACAATCAAGCAGATTTTTTGAGGGAGCAAGCTTCTTGGACCGAGGGGTGTCCCATTATCATATTATCATCCAAAAATTGTTGATGAGAGATGGGAGGTAGATTGTGGAGAGGAATTACCTGAAGAGTACTCGATTAGATAGACATTTTTATGAGGTAGCCTAGGCCCGTAGCCATAATAATAAAGAGGAAGGGCAAGAGAGGATCCCCTTGTCTTATACCTCTATAGGGATTGAAGGTTGCCGAAGGAATTCCATTGAATAGAATGGATAGAAAGGGGGAGGATATCAAGCTCATTATCCATCGGACCCAGGTATGGATGAAACCAAAGGCAAGGAGGACTTGCTTGATATAATTCCAACTGAGTTTGTCAAAGGTCTTGGAAAGGTAAATTTTGAGGAGCATACCTGGTTTTTTAGAGATTTTTAGAGAGTGGATTACCTCGTAGGTTAGGATGATTCCATCCAGGATTTTTCTGCCCTCAACACACCTTGTTCGCTCTAGATATATGAGCATGGGAAGGAGATGTTTAATTCTGTTAGCTATGAGCTTGGAAATGATTTTGTAAATTACATTGCAGAGTGTTATGGGTCTATACTTACTTGGAGAAATAACATTGTCTTCCTTTGGGACGAGGGTGAGGAAGGTAGCATTGAGAGCCAGAAAAATCTAGTGTGTGGTGCGCAATTCCTCAACTATGTCCCATACCTTCTCTTTGACGGTTTCCCAGAAGAAGTGAAAGAATTTGGTGGTAAATCCATCCGGGCCTGAAGCTTTCCCTTCCTTTAGTTGGAATACTGCTTTTTCAACCTTTGCCAATGAGGTGGCTTTGAGAAGCATGCTATTATGATCTTCATTGACCATTTTGGGTATATGTTGAGTGATTCTTCCTATAGAAGCTCAGTTTTTTGCTAGAGAGGTTGGGGGAAGTAGATGTTTATGAGCAGTCCATGGATTGTGGTTCCAATCAAGTGAAATGAAGCTTGAATGAAGTGTCTATTGGCATGGAAGTTCTATAGGGTGATGAGATGGGGATCCTAGATGATTGTCAGGCCCCTCGAAGCCCCATTAGAATCCACCACTAGGGTATTTCATCCTTTCCAAAGTCTTTTGAAGAGTTTATCCAGAGTAGAGCTGGAGCATTTGGTTTCTTGCATGTAGAGTATTGCAGGGAGTTCCTTAGTAATTCTTTTCTTGATGATCATGTTCTTTGAGGGGCTATTAAGCCCTCTGATATTCCATGAGATGATATTCATTCAGGGGGGTTGGGGATTATAGAGTAGAATCTAGTTAACTTGGGGAATGTCCTTGATTATACCATCTCTTTGTCAGCGTTTATTGTTCTCTGCAAGTCTGTTTTTCTGCTTCGTTTATGGGATTCTTTTAGGATGCATTTTTTATTCAAGAGCATACCTCCTTGAATGCCCAGAGAAGGGATTTGTTGATACTGAGAGAGGATTTCCTCCAACTTCTGGATCTGGTGCAGGGGGATTGATTGAAAATCTTTTCTGTTGCATGCGTCTTCTAGCCCTGTGAGATCAAAGTCCCCAAAGTCAATGCTCTTTGGTTCTTCCTCCATTGCTTCTAGGATTATGTCCAGAGCTGCTCCTTTGACTTTCATCGTCGAATTCTCCCCTGCATGCGAAGGGGTTTGGGGGATCAGAAAGGCTTCCAGTTGGATCTTGGTTTGCTGAACCTTTGAGGTCTAGGGAATCTCTCACGAAGATCTCCCTCAGTCTTTGAGAGGTTCATTCTCATTTTAATTCAGCTAAGCTAGTGCTTCGAAGTTGTTGTTTATTTCTAGTAATTTTTTTTTTGGTTTGTGTTTGACCTCCTGTTGTTCCTTTTCCTTCCTAAAAATTTCATAAACCCCTTAGTATCTTGATCATTTGATTCATTGTTCTGAGCAGCCTTTTAATTTAGTGGTTAGTCTCTGAATAAGTGCCCATGTTGATGACATTTCTGGCATCTAAAAGGGATATGTTCATAATCTATAGTTTGAATCCATTCAAAGTCATCATGTAGGAGACTTACCTCCCCAGGGAGCGATTTTGCGATGTTCATGTAGATACAGATTCTTGCGTAGGCTACATGTCTGTTGATATTTGTCTCCTCCATTGTTTTAATGAATTCTCCAAGGGCATTACCGATATCTCGAAGAGTCATCTCATCCTAGTAGTCTTCGGGGAGGATATAGAGCTTGATCCAAACTGGAGCCTAAGTGAGGTCTTTCTTTTCGGGGTTGAAGTGTTCTACCCAGTTGCGCAGGCATAGACCTGTCGAGTTGAAGAAATATGGCCCTTCGTCCATGATCTAGTTTTTGTCTTCGATACAAGTGAATATCACATTGAAGAAGCCCTTGACACATAGATGTAGATCGATATGGAGTTTGGGTTTCCATTTGGAGACTAACCACCCTAAGAGGGCCTTTTTTGTGGGCCAGAAACCCATGAACTTGCATATCAAGGCATGGTCCTTAATGTATTGGATTATTTCCATCATTCGATACACAGGGAGCTCGATCTTAGTTCTAGTGGTAGCTTTGGGTATGCATGTGGAAGAAGTGACTGTAGCCACCTCTGCTTCTGCTGTGGAGGTTTATTTTGTTGTGGGAGACGCCCCTATTGTGTCACGAAGTGGGCTAGAGTTCTATTGACAGTCGTTATCAGCCCCTATCGCTGCTCCTGTTGAAGGCGAGCCGGAAATGGGGGGAACTATTGTCCCCCCGCTGGTGTCTGTCATGAGGGAGCATCTAGGTGCTCCAAGAGTAGTAAGGAACCTCAAGAGCTGGGAGGAAGTTCTGCCCTAGGCAGCCTGCTCAGAAACCCCCAAACCCTAGGTCATGGTGGCGCTACTATGTATGATCAAGATGGTACAAAAAATTATCATCGGGATTCATGATGATTATGTTGTTATTAACTTAAGACAATGACTAAATTATTTCCAATTTATGCATAAATATTTACATATATTACAAACATGAAAGAAAAAATTCAGTATGGTTGAATTAAACTAAATTACATTCTACCAAAAAAACAAGAGAACAATGATACTTAGTATGAAATTCTATATATGGCGAAAAGAGAATAAATCCAATAATAATATTTTATAACTTGTTACATCTGAAAAGAAATTGAAATTACAAGTAACAAAAATAATGAAAAAACAAATACATATTCCACTACCAATAAAACAAACTAGAGCTAATACTAAAATATAGAATGTACTAGCCAAATAACTTATAGCTATATAGAAATATTTATTTTTAGCATGGTGAATCGGTAACTCTTTAGCAAGATTTCTAACATGTTACATCTTAAAATAAATTGCAATTACAAGTAACAAAAATAATGAAAAAACACATACATATTCTACTACCAATAAAAAAACTAGAGCTAATACTAAAAAATTGAATGGACTAGTCAAATAACTTATAGCTATGTAGAAATATTTATTCTTTTACCATGGTGAATCGGTAACTCTTTAGCAAGAGACTCACGAAAAACTAGAATCTACTCCTTGACCCGAGATCATAACAAGTCATATACTCAATGAGATTTGAATCGTGATATAGTTAGTTTCAACCAGCTAAACTTACCATTAAACCACATATGGCTATATTACATATTATTTTTAATATTATTAATGTTATTAACAATATAGAGAATTGGGCTAAGGCTGTACTAATCCTCTTGAGCTGAAGTCTCTGCCATGAGCAAGAGAGAGTGCATACTATTATTTCATATATCGCAATGATTCGAAAAAAGGGGTCACAAACTAATATTGAAGTCAAATACAAATATATGTGGATAGTAGATAATTGTGACAAACTACATTTATGTAGTTATGTAATCACTTGTAGGTGAGTAAATTTATAAAGTAGTTTAGCACCTGATGTAGAAGTTTACGAGAAACATTAATTGGTTTATTGTATAAATAAATTTGGTTAATATTTTCATTCTTTTCCCAAATTTCCATTATTTTATCATAACCAAATTGAACATAGTTGAGGGATTGTTAATTTAGGGTGCAACATAATTTTTCTATTAATGATTTTTACACCAACCTAATAGAGATACATAAAAACATATCCACACTAATATTCCACTTTAAACATTGCATCATTTATATATTTTTATGTGTGAGAGAAATTATAATATAAATATTATAATTTTATATATAAATAAATAAAATTTATTTATTTAAAATTATTAATTTGTTAGGAATATGAAAATTGAAAATAAAATAATTATTAAAAAAATATGTTATTATATTTTTATTTTATAATATATTTCATGTTCTATGTTAAAAATGTAATATAGTATAGATATAATTACAATTTTATAAAGTTGTCACTAAAATGACATGTTATTATAGGAATAATTTGTAATAGGTTATATAAATAAAAAAAAACTGTAATTATAAATTGAAAATATAATATATTATAAAAATAACTATATTTATAAAAGATTATATAACATCATACCAACACTACTAAATAAGGATGAGGAAGTGAAAAGAAATTAGATAAAAATATCATTAATTAGATTACATATATAAGGAGACTTATATTTATGTTTATGTAAGGGGAACAAGGTAACTTTGGCTTAGGGAAGAGAATTTGAAGAACTTTGGTTTTGGTGGCAATTTGGGTCAAAGTTTGATGAAAATTAGCTTAGGTAAGGTTTCAATAAAGTTTTAGGTTTGAAGAACTTGGTCTTGGTGAATCCCTTAGGCTTCAAGATAGGAGGTAGAGGTGGAATTTTGGTAAGGAATTAGGTTTGAGAAGCATAAGCTTATAGTGGGGATTGAAGAAAGATTTATATTTAAGGAGCTTGAGATTGAGGAATGGTTTAAGATTCAAGCAAGAGGAGGATGTTTGGGTAAAGTAATAGGATTGATGAAGTGAGGGTTAAGTGGTTGTTTAGGCTTTAAGATAGTTGTAGCATGTATTAATATATCATGTTTTACATGGAGTTTATGAAATTGATCAACAACTTTGAGTTGGGCTACAAAATGGGAGGATGGCGTTTGGGAAACTTTTGAGTAAGCATGTTCTCTTCATATCTTGTGACATGCCATGAAGATATTTATCTTATTGTTGTGTACCTCTCTCATGAGATTCATCACAATGAATAATTACATGTGGAAGGAAAATGAAGAAGATTTTATAGGAGAGTAGAAATGTCCATAGAAACCAGAATAGAAATATTAATTCCAAGCATTGAAATTGGAAAATTAGGCTTCCTTATGTGTATTTTTATTTATTTTATAAATAATATCCAATGTTGATTAGATTATAGAATCTACAAATGGATGGAATAAATAAAATTGAAACTATATTCAAGGAATAAAAGTATTTGAAACTAATAAATGAATTAAAACTTTTGAAACTAATATATAGAGAATGCAAAAAGAAATTGTACATGGTAGAAGCATGTGAAATCAATAAATAATGAACAATATGACCCAAACTCTATTATATGTCTAGAAAGATAATCTGTAAGTTACATTTAGATATTTTCATAGTCTAAAGGGCTCTTACAAAAGTTAATACCAAAGCACTTAGGCTTGTCCCAATGTCTCTCAAATCATTGAAGGACAAAATATAAAATTGAACTATCAGTAGAAATGAAAAGTACTTTTTGACTTAAAGGCGGATGGGAAAAACCTGGAATTGTCATCCAATATCTATAGGTTGTTTAATAAATCAAGTAAGAATGGATTTAGTGTAAAATAATCAATTGCAACATGCAATTGTCATAAGAGAAGTATTGATTATTTTATACTAAAGTAAATAATCAATTTTCATGTGAGAAAGATTTTCAAGTAAGAATGGATTTTTATTTTGTGAAAGAATGAATATTAATGTTAGAAACTATCAGAATATTAGTAGATCTTTGGCATATGCTGCAATTCTATATTTTATCTTTAAGCCTATCCAAATAGGTTGATTCCCAAAATAGTATTTATCTAACAACATCCAAACACACTCACATTCGATGTGAGAGGACTAATGAAAATAGTAGCTAGTACTTAAAGAACCCAAATCTCTTCTACTTCCCTTATCATTTACTTAGAAAGAATACTTGCATAAACATGATAAAAATGAGGTTTGGCACAAAATAAAGATCTTAAGGCCATCCATTTGTAATGATTTTTTTCTTACATTTTCTGTGTATTTTATTTTATATTAGAATATAAATGTACATAAAACTATTATAACAAACATAATATCTAATTGCTAAAATTAAAGAAAAAGAAAAAAAACATAGTAATCTCCCCCATATGTTTAAATGCATTTATGACATTGATTAATATTGCTTAGATTGTATACGACATAAGTGAATCATAAAAATAAAAATAAAACTAGATTCAAGAACCTAAACGATTTGCACACTCAAAAATCAAATAAGAAATCTACAACTACACTATAAATAAAGTACCAAAAAAATATGTAAAGAGAAATACATGTAAGATCCTTATATTTTGAAAAATAAAACTCAAACCCCATATTTTAATTTGAAAAAAGTCACCCTTATATTGAATTCAAGGAGTGTCACAATACTAAACAATAACCTTTTTGTTGCGTTCAAAAATATCATAATACTAACAATGATTATAAAAGTTAAGCTTCAAGCACATAGGGTTGTTGTAATGTTTGAGGGATCATACCAAGACAAAGTAAAAAAATTAACGAACAATTGAAATAAAAAGTAGCTTTTAAGTTCAAAGGGAATAATAACAAAGTTACACGAAACAAATCATTTAAATATGACCATATTTAATATAAATTAGATAATTACATCAATTTGAAATAAATATTCATCATTCCTCATTTTGAGAAGACGAAGAGTTCATTCGTAAAAAAATGTCTAAACCCTTGAAAAAAACAACATTATTACATTACCATCATGTAACACCATTAAAGTGTAAAAAAATTGCTTATATACACTAAATTATCGCAATGTTATTAAATCTTCAGGATTCATTTTTTTTATTTTCATAAAATTTACCTACAATATCATTTCCATAGTTTCTCTTATGAATAATTTAGAGACTTGGAATTAGAGACTATTTTCTTGCTTGAGGAATCTCTCACATCAACAAGTTTCATTGCACACACAAATACTAGCTTGTCTAATATTGTCACGATCGACACTACAAGGTGAATAAAAAACGTTGAAAGAAAGGAGTAGATGACACTTGGATAGAGAATTATTACCATAGTGGTTATGTATTTTGTATTTTTTTTCAGGTGGTTATGTAAAAATGATAAAGAAATTATCCCAAAAATATACCAATTGAAATGATCGAAGAGCTATAAATATTTGGTGAGTTGAATAAAGTTGGAAACTTGAGAATGCAATGTTGTGTTCCAAGAAGTTATTGCACTCAAAGTTTATGCCACATTTTAATGTATATATAAATGGATTTTCTTATACATAAGTAATTATGTTATTATTTAATATTAAAATATATATGGGAGTTAAATTTTTTAATATATATTAAACATTATTTTTATTGTAATTCAATATTTTGCACAATTTATATTATTATTTTATTCAATCAAGTTTAATAATTATAATAATTTTTTAATAAACTTAAGCATGTAGATGTCAAGTGGGTGTAATTCTAGTGATATGGAGGATTAGCTCTTATCCTCCCTACTTGGGTTCCACTCCAATCAATATTGACATGACTGGTTCATCTAGACAAGGGTATTTTTTCATGGATGTAGCTAGTATCAATCTTCGGTACAATGAACCATACTAAAAAAAGAAACTCAAGTGTGTAGGTAGTTGCACAAGAATTCTCAAATTCAAAATGTTGCATATAGGCAAGTTCCAATGGCTGCAAGTCGACTCCAATACCATATGTGACGGCATGAACTTAAAACATAATTAGGAACAAATTGTATACAGAAGTTACAACAATTAGTTGATAAACATAAGAAATATTTCATTGATTATTACATAATCCATCCTTGTACTAGGTGATGAGCATACTTGTAAGATAAAAAAAATCCAATTCATTTACAACTTTGTATAGATTTAATTAACGTGCATGAGTCTTTCACCTAAAAAAACCATAACTAACATTTTGGGAATGACTCTCCATGTAATATTCCAAAACGGAAAAGACATGAATATAGAAACACAATAACTGGAACGCAAACAATGAATAAATAATCTAAATACACCATAAAAATGTACAGAATAGCTGAGCCATTTTATTAATATGGAGGTGGATAAACAAGTACAACAGTGCTCAAAATATGAGACACTCAAGCCAAACAAGTAGGCTAGAATGACCCTAAAGCCGTATCATCAAAGGCACTGCATAATTGATGGAGGCTATACTGCGTTGTCCCTTCTGCAAATGATGTAAATATAACTGTTGGTTGAAAGAGAAAGCATAGATCTGGTTTATCTAGAGCTCAGATGATGCCGAGATATCAGATCTGGGCTCTACGATGAAAACCCAAAATAACCCAGAAAGGATTTCCAGATCTAACAATATTGGAAAATCACCCTCTTAATGTTTGCACTATATAAATACTAGATATGCAGATATGTTGCATGAACTGAAGATAAATATGGCTACAATGAAATACAATCATCTCAATGCAAATAGATTTGATCCCTCTTTTGTATGTCCAAGCTGGAATCTTGAGATCTATCTCCTCCTTCCTCCTCCACTAGATGCAGTTGTTGAATACACAACAACTAGAATAAAATACATTGTCTAGGAGGCTGAAGCTATAGCCTGATGCTAGATGCTGCAATTCAGCTCAAGAATTGTGGAAATAGTATTCCCAAAGTGAAGATATGGTCCCTCACAAGATTTCCAGCTAAAATACTGGAAACTTCCTTCCTCCTTCAGATCTATAGGACTCGACTACGCAATTCTTGGGGGAACTGTTGTTGCATGGAGGTATAAACTCATGGCCTGAATGTTGGATATCAATATGATTCTCCTAGAATACTGATCTTGAAGCACAAGGTGAAAAGATGAATCCTCCACCAGTTTCCTAGCTGAAAATGCTAGAAATAACCTCCTCCTCTCAAACCCTCAAGCAGGATTATGTAATTCTTGAGACAGAATGTGCTGTAGAGAGGGGCTGAATGTGGCACCAATTCCTGATGATGTATGGAAGCTCAAAGAAACTTTCCCAGAGTAGGCACTCGAAGTCCCCCATGGGTAAGGGTGGGATTTCCGCTCGGAAACACCTGTGTGCTAAACAACATTGCAGACTTAGATAAATAGCTAAAGCATGCATAGAAATGTCACATAACAAATCCAGATCCAAAATCAAAATCTAACCATGCCTTCTAGGCTGCCTCCTTCTTCCTTTTATGCTTTGTGAGCCTTCCCTAGCCTTGGCCCACTTCATAACTGCGCTGCACATGTGGCCACAAGCCTCCATGAAGACTGCGCTGTCTCTCCATGATCTCCATGATCTCTGCATTTAATTCCCACTCTCTCCATTATGTGTGAGTTAGATGCACCACTTCCTCAACTATTTCATCATTACTGCTCTATGATATTACTTTTATTTCTTCGTGATCTTATTTGACTTCCTCCATTATCTCCATGATCTTCTCATTAATTTTGCATGATCTCCACTCTTCCTTCATTAGGAAGCTGCTCCACTACTCCATAATGATGATCTACTTCTAAATAACCCACATTCACACATCAAAAGGGGATTTTATTGAACTTTGGGGTTTGTGGCTCCCTCCACCCTTTTATTTATTTAATTAATTAATAAAAATAAGAACTCTAATATTCCAATTAATTGGTAGAAAATTTGGAATATTATATTCCTCCCCGCCAAAATGTTGCTTGTCCTCAAGAAACTGCAAAAGTGGATGCTACAACAATCCATCTCCGTCAAAATGCATCCTGATATGGAAGGCCTCCCCATTTGCTCCATTGTGTTATTCATGCCCAGCTCCAAAGCTGCCTCTCTAGAATGCCTAGAACGGACTCCAACTGAAAAGTTAGATGCCTCTCCTCATCAATGAATTCCCAAGTGAAAACCATATGTTGTCCAAGGATCTCCTCTATGCATGAGATACATGAAATGAACTGGTTTCTTCCCAAAGTGGAAAGTCCCAACTCATGAACTGTCTCTCGAACCCATGCTACATAGAGTATATTACATCTCTCCATGCTCTCATCATTGTCCCTATTGGCATTGTTGGCTCCAAGCATCACATCAACATGGTGCAAAATAATAAGTAGAGAAATATGGGTGAACATGTAAAATGTCAAACCATATTATCCCACTAGCAACCACCACAACAAAGCCTCTTGCGGCCATGCCAAATCATCATTAAAACAAGTATGAGAGCCATACTCTCTCAAAAGAAGCCACCGCAACAATGCCTCTTGTTTCCATACCACATCATCATCATACCAAGTATAATGAACATACTCTCCCAACAAAAGTCAACGTAGTAAGGCCTCTTGTTGCCATCCTCCATCAATACCATGCAATGTATGGGGAAAAATTAGCCTATATTCTCCCAAGAGTAACCAAAGCAACAAGGATTCTTGCTGCCATATTACATCATCATGATGCAAGTCATGGAGCAACAACATACTGATTGACATGTAGAATGTCTCATCATAACAATACAACAAATCTCCCTGTTGCCACATCATGTGAGAGTCATACAATGTCCCAAACAATACTCCACCCATTTACATAGGATATGTCATGTGATGGCCAAAATCTCTTAAAAGTAACCATCACAACCATGCCTCCTGATGCTGCATAGAAACTTCTCTTTGAGCTGTGAGATGCTCATCAAGAAGACTCCATCCTGATAATGGAAAATGCTATTCATCACAAGAGGTATACCATGGATCATCTGTCCCTCCAGTGCTTCATGAGTGAAGTTTTCCTCAGAATGCTCCAAGAATAATGGGGCCCTCATCTCATCACTGCTACTCAATGAAATTACTACAGATATACATGGTGATGTATCCGTTGTCTCATGACCATACACAATGCTGAACTCATATCTAGGCATTGTACTAATTAGGACTATTCTCATCCCATCCTCCGAAACTCCACACTTCAACAAAAAGTGTTGTGTGTAGCTCAATACTAAACAACTAGTATAGCTATACATATTCTCCTTGAACAAGTCAAGGGTCCTCTGTGCAGTGATAGTTTGTTGCTCCAAATCAGCAAGGTGCTCTAATCCTTGGTTACGCAATTTCCCTGATGGCATGTCCCCATAAATCTCAAGTTGAGGTACTGAAATAAGATGGGATGGAAATGTTTGCAAACCCTGGATATGTTGAGATCAACAATAAGATTCAACACCCATTCCTAGTGCATTAAGCACCTAGTTTCATTAAGCACCTGGTTGCATTAATCATCCAAACTAGGGTGGGGCCCACCGTGCTATTTTTGGGTGCATGTCTATTTTTATTATCCCTTAATTTAGATGGACATTAAACGGTAATATATTACCAATGTGGACTTAAATGAGTTAAATGAAAGTGGAAAACTCAGTTAGCTAGTGGATTTCAAGTTAGAGGTTAGTTGGTGGGACATGTCCAGTAATTCTAGTTGTAACAAAGTTCGAAGTGTAGTGGTGCATTAGTTAATGCAAGTTGTAAATATTTTAACTCAGTTAAGTGAGTTAAACTCAGTTGTGCTAGTTGTAACTGAAGATACAAGTACTGAGAGATCAAGTGAATTAAATATTAATTAATCCACATGCAGTGATCTCACATGCAACTAAAGATTTACTATTATGAGCTACATGCATGTCAGATCCAATGGAGACCCAATTTAGTTCTAGATGAAATTGAAGTTGAATATCAACTGTGACATTATTGGCTTTCACACATGCATTCAACCACCCATTGGAGTGCCCATGATACTTGCGCGGTCAAGGCAGACAATAATTCCTATCTTTTAGGGATCTTGACCATCAGGGATTGCACAAGCAAGGCAAGTTGTCAGGAGGCTGGAAATTGACTAAGTATTGGTCAATTTTCTGTGAGGACAGTGTGAGATAGATAGATGAATGTTGGAGGCTCTTGTGAGAAGTGAAAGACATTATATTTTTTTCATGATCCATGCTTAATATACAATAGAATATAGTGGGGTTTTTAGCTGTAAGCTTTCCCCGGGAAATTATCTGTGTTGTGTGTGATTTGATTCTTCTTCATGTTCATGTGATTAGCGATTGTGTTTTTTAATTCCACAAAATATTTGTAGAAGTGATTCAGTATTTAAATTTAGTACATGTTATATCAGGTGAATCCAAGATATACATGCTTGTTGTATAATTTCTACATGGTATCAGAGCATAATAAATTGTAGAAGTGAAGCAAGAGCTGGGTTTGTCACTGGATAGAATTTGAATTTGCAGAAAGACTTTCTTGGTGCTACAGCTGATTCAAGATCGAAATGGATTTCAATGTCTTGAAGTTAGAGTATGCACTCGAGGGCAACTTGAACTACATTTCTTGGAAGGTCAGGATGGAGGTAGTACTCGAATACAATGGGTTGAAGGAATTCATTGAAAAATATGTTCCTAAGCCCAATGTTGCATATGCTGCAAATATTGATGCATGGCAAAAGAAAGTGGCAAAGGCAAGGAGGATCCTGTTGGAGGGAGTACGAGACCACATTGTCTCAAGCCTCCATGGGAAATCCAAACCATATGAAATGTGGAAGGCTTTTAAGGATCTATTCCAAAGCGGCAACGACCATAGGAAATTGGTTCTCAATGATAAACTCGGGAAGATCAAGATGGAAAAGGGCAACACTATTCCAAAATATCTCACGAAGTTTGTCCAATGTTGGGATGAACTGGGGAGTGTGGGAATAACAGTCGCTGATGATGATTTTGTGATCTTGGATCTCTTTGGACTTCTTAAGAGTTGGCATAGTTATGAAGGCTTTGTCAATGGATGGGGAAAATTGCTAGATTGGGAACAATTGTGGTCAGATTTGGTGCAGGAGGAGTTCATACGGAACACCAGAGATGGCTCTTCATCTAAGCATGATGATGAAGAGGATTATTCTTTGGCTATGAAGGCGAAGAAGGGGAAGGGGAATAAATTCCATTCTAAATCCGAGTCCAAAGGCAAGAAGCAGGACATATCCAAGGTGAAGTGTTTTCACCCTCATGAACACAGGCATTTTGCTACTAACTGTCCACAAAAGAAGAGGAACAAGAAGGCTGCTGGATATGCAGCTGGCGAGGCCCTTGCCTCGCAATTTTAGCTTGACTTCTAATTGATCGAATACATGGTGTCAAGTGCATTGGTATCTATGTGGTATTTGGATAGTGGTGCTTCCTTTCACATGATGGGAGATAAGGAACCTTTTAGTGACTTGGAGGAGAAAGATTTCCAGATGCATATTGGAATGGGAAACTACAGAGGGTACAATGCTACTAGGATTGGCACCATTACCTTTCAGAGGGAGTCAGGTAAACCATTTCAATTAAAATATGTAATGCATGTACCAGGTCTGAAGAAAAATTTGGTCTTAGTCGCAATGTTGGAGGACAAAGGCTATGATGTTATTTTTAGTGATGGAAAATCTTTCCTGCGACATAAAACAATGGTTCAAGCCAAGATGATAGGGATTCGAGTTAATAATATCTACAAGATGGGGGTAGATGGTTACGCTGCCATGATGGGCAAGGCGTACAATGTGGTGATCCGGGATGAGGGCGAATTATGGCACAGATGATTGGGCCATCTTCATCATGGAACCTTGAAAGTCATGCATAAAATTTCTACTTGATTTCCAATGGGAAAAATTACTCAATTAGATCCATGAAAAGGTTGCACCATAGGGAAGTATGTAAAGTCCACCTTTCATGAGAAGGATAACCAAGCTTCGAGGATCCTTGAGAGAGTTCACACAGACGTGTGTGGACCATTCTCGGTTGCTTCAAAAACAAAACATAAGTACTATGTAATCTTTGTTGATGAATTTTCTCGTAAGTGCTGGATCTTCTTCATGTAGAAGAAATATCAAACATTATATAAGTTATGTGAGTTTAAAGCATTGGTGGAGAAAGAGCCGAGGAAGCAAGTGAAGGCTCTTAGGAGTGATAATGGTGGATAATACATCTCTAACGAATTCAAGAACTTCTGCAACAAAGAAGGAATTCGAAGAGAACTCTTAATGCCTCATAATCCAAAAAAAAATGGGGTCGTGGAGAGGAAGAACAGAATGCTCGTGGCTGCAACACAAGTGATATTGCATGATCAGGGCCTACCAATGCAGTTGTGGGTAGAAACACGCAAAACTGCATTTATGTGTAGAACCATAATCCTTATAGAGTACACCTGAAGAGGCTTTCACTGGTAAGAAACTTGATGTTTCGCACTTTTATATTTTTGGCTCATCTGTTTATGTGCATGTGACCAAGGACATGAAGAAGAAGGTGGAACCAACAGTTGAGGTTGGGTTTTTTGTGGGGTACACAGAAACACCCCATAATTATTGTGTGTATTTTCCAAATAACAGAATGAATGTTGTGTGACGGGATATAAAATTTTATGAGGGGACAACCATGTGGTTGTCCCTTGAGAGGGAGTTGGACTTACATGCAGAGGAGGAACTGCTGGTTCCCAAGGATGAGACTCAAGATGTGGATCAACCACATGTGGAGGTTCATGGAGTGGAGGAAGCCACTCATGTAGAGTCATCCATCAGAAATGGCAGAAAGAACACCACGGAAGCTGATAGGCTGAGACTTGATGCTGCATATAATGTAGGAGTCCCTACTTCACAGCGCAGACAAAGACAGTCTCCTAACCAATTTACTGGATACATGGCTCTTATGAAAAAATGTATTGTGACTGAACCATCCTCCTTTCAGGAAGAAGTTTAGCAACCTACTTGGGTTGATGCAATGGTGGAGGAGTATGAATCCATTATCAATAACAGTCCATGGGAGATAGTCCCAAGATCGGTCGACAAATTAGTGGTTGGATCGAGATGGATCTACAAGGTAAAGCAAGTTTCTGATGGGAGTGTGGATAAATAAAAGGCCAGATTTGTGGCTCGGGGATTCTCACAGATTGAGGGGATAAATTATGATGAGACCTTTGCACCTGTGGCAAGGTACTCTTCCATAAGATCCATCCTTTCACTCTCAGCGCAAATGGGCTGGCGCATTCATCAGATGGATGTGAAAACTGCATTTTGCAATGGTATCATTGAGGAAGAGGTGTACATAGAGCATCCTGAAGGTTTAAATATCTTCAACAGTGAGAAGCATGTGTGCTGACTCAAAAGAGCGATGTATGTGCTGAAGCAAGCACCACGTGCTAGGTACACTCGGATAGACAACCATTTCACCAAATTAGGCTTCACTAAAAGTGAAGCAGATGCAAACCTGTACCAGATTGTGGCTAAGGCTAAGCTATTGATCATTTTTCTTTATGTTGATAATTTAATTTTGACTGGTGATGAGCAGCTGATACACTCATGCAGGGAGGATCTTACAAGGGAGATCGAAATGAAGGACATGGGACTCCCTCATTATTTCCTTGGATTGGAAATATGGCAGCGGGATGGTGAAATTTTTGTGTCTCAAGGAAATTATGAAAAGGAGATACTGGGTAAGTTTAACATGGAGAGCTGCAAACCCATGGATACTCCTCTTCGAGGAAATTGGAGGAAAGAGGATCCTAAATTTGGAGAGGTAGTGGATGTTATTGTCTACCGACAGTTAGTGGGTTCGCTAATGTATCTAGTGAACACATGATCGGACATTTGATATGTAGTTAACCAACTGAGTCAAGCTATGGTTAAGCCTACCAATCTCTTTTGGAAGGCGGGGAAGCATGTCCTAAGATACCTAAGGGGCACATCAGAGTATGGTATATGGTACAAATAGATGGATGGAGTGAATTTGCATGGCCTCACGGATGCAGAATAGGCTGGCAGTCCATTGGACAGAAAGAGCACATCAGGGGGGATCTTTAGCATTGGGTCGACATTATTTTCCTGGTACATCAGGAAGCAACGATCCATGGCACTCAGTTCAATGGAAGTGGAATACATGGTAGCTAGTCAAGCTGCATGTGAGCCTATTTGGATGACAAAGATATTTGCTGGTTTGTTTGGTTCTTAGATGGATTTGACATTGATTCATTGTGATAATCAGTGTTGCATTAAACTCTCGATTAATCCTATGTTTCATGATAGGTCCAAGCATATAGATATCTGGCACCATCATCTCAGAGATTGTGTGTAGAGAAGAATCATGTTGCTACAGTACATTCCCACGGAATATCAATATGCAGATATTCTGATGAAGGCGCTCACCAGGTGAAAATTCGAATACCATAGAGACAGGATTGACATTGAGAGGGACTGTTGAGATTCAACAAAAATATTCAACACCCATGCCTAGTGCATTAAGCACCCAAACTAGGGTGGGGCCCACAATGATATTTTTGGGTGCATGTCTATTTTTATTATCCCTTAATTTAGATGGCCATTAAACTATAATCTATTCTCAATGTGGACTTGAATGAGTTAAGTGAAAGTGGAAAACTTAGTTAGCTAGTGGATTTTGAGTTATAGGTTAGTTGGTGGGACATATAGAGTAATTATAATTGTAACATAGTTCGAAGTTAAATGGTGAATTAGTTAATGCAAGTTGTAAATAGTTTAACTCAATTAAGTGAGTTAAAATAAGTTGTGCTAATTGTAACTGAAGATACAAGTAGTGAGATATCAAGTGAATTAAATATTAATTAATTCACATGCAACTAAATATTTACTATTATTAGTTGTATGCATTTTAGATCCAATGGAGACCCAGTTGAGTTCTAGGTGAAAGGTAATTTTACTATCAGTTGTGACATTATTGGCTTACAGACATGTAGCTAGCCACCCATTGGAGTGCCCATGATACTCGCGTAGTCAAGGCAGGAAATAATTCCTATATTTTATGGATCTTAACCATCAAGGATTGCACAAGCAAGGAAGGTTGTCAGGAGGCTAGAAATTAACTAATTATTGGTCAATTTTATGTGAGGACAGTGTGAGACATATAGCTGAATGTTATCGACTCTTGTGAGAAGAGAAAGACATTGTATTTTTTTCATGATCCATGCTTAATATAAAATAGAAGATAATTGGGTTTTTAGCTGTAAGATTTCCCAGGTAAATTATCTATGTTGTGTGTGATTTGATTCTTCTTCATGTTCATGTGATTAGTGATTGTGTTTTTTAATTTCACAAAATATGTGTAGACACAATTCAGTATTTAACTTTAGTACATTGTTAGATCGGGTGAATCCAAGATATACATGCTTGCTGTATAATTTCTACAGGATAAGCCGATACTTGGGAACATCTTGTTCAGCTACAAGAGTTCCTCCAACCGATGTTAATGGTTTCTCCAACTGCTGGTAATGGTGATGCATGATCCTCTTCTACTGTACCAATGCTTGTATCTACCTCCTCTTCCTCATGCATCTCCTGAATCATGCACGGGACTCCCAATTTGAAGAGCTCAAGACCATCTTGAAAATATGCAAGTGCTCCTTCTCCTGATGCAAGTACTTCTGTAGTTGGTGGTGGTGGTAGTTTCTCCCTTTCTGGAGTAATAATGATGACATCTTCCTTTGGCTCCTCATATACTACCTCATCGATGATGGGAAGTGTCTCTATGGGAAATGTATCCATTTTCCTTCTACCAAACTTCTTTTTTAGTCTTTGAGAGAAATCTGCATAAGAAACTACTTTGGCATGGTAGGCATGTGTCAAATGACTTAACCACCAATCCTTTGCTTCACCCTCAAGGTGCAGCGATGAAATATCAACAACATCTCTTTCTGCTACTGGGTATAGCTGAAAGAATTTGTTTAACTCTTTCCTCCAAGCCCTTACTGTGCTTGTGGATGATCCATCAAATGTAGGCAAGAAGAATCTAGGCCTCTTCTATTGCTACTGTGGGATCTCCTTTCTTCTTTGAGTTGTAAAAACTGTTGGAGAGTTAGATTCTCCTTGAGTGCTCTAGACTACGTTTTGTACTCAGACAGATATTTACTTAGAGTCTCACACCCCAAATTTCCTCCATCTCCATGCCATTCACCTTCCTCTTAAAGGAAAGTGGACATAGTAGATCTTTGTGGAGCTCTTTGCATTGCCGGTTTCTTCTGATGCTGATAGGAAGTGCTTGGACCTTCCTCATTCTAAAACCTTCTTGAGGTCTCTTTTTTACTTTCCCTTCTCATTTGTTTGACCTCAGAGACATATTGCATAGATCTGAAGAGAAGTGTGGAAAAACTTAATCCCTCTGCCATTATAGATCTCTAATTTCTGTTTCTTCTTTTGATGTCATAAGATGTAGTGCACACAAGCTAAGCCAAAGATCATGTTATGATACCACTATAATATTCTAAAATGGAAAAGATAGGAATATAGAAACAAAATAACTAGAACTACAAAAATGAAAAAATAATCTAAATACACCATAAAAATGTACAGAATAGCTGAGCCATTTTATTAATATGGAGGTGGATAAAAAAGTACAACAGTGCTCAAAATATGGGACACTTAAGCCAAACTAGTAGGCTAGAATGACCCTGAAGCCCTCTCATCAAAGGCACTGTGTAACTGTTGGACTGTTGGAGACTATATTGCACTATCCCTTCTGCAAATGATGTAAATATAACTGTTGAATAAAAGGGAATGTGTATATCTAACTGATCCAGAGCTCAGATGATGGCGAGATTTCAGATCTGGGCTTTATGATGAAAACCAAAAATAACCCAGAAAGGATTTCTAGATCTAACAATATTGGAAAATCACCCTCTTACGGTTTGCACTATATAACTGCTGGGTATGCAGATCTGTTGCATGAAATGAAGATAAATATGACTGCAATGAAATACATAAGCTCAATGCAAATAGGGTTGATCCCTCCTTCAAATCTCCAAGCTAGAAGCTTGAGATCTATCTCCTCCTTCCTCCTCCAGTACATGCAGCTACTGAATACATAAAAACTAGAATAAACTACACTATCTAGGAGGGTGAAGCTATAGCCTGATCCTAGATGCTGAAATTCATCTCAAGAATGATGGAAATAATATGCCCAAAGTGAGGAGATGGTCCCTCACAAGATTTCCAGCTGAAATACTGGAAATTTCCTTCCACCTTCAGATCTACAAGACTAGACTGTGCAATTCTTGGGGGAACTACTATGGCATGGAGGTATAAAATGATGGCCTGAATTTTGAATATCAATTTGCTGCTCCTGGAAGAATGATATTGAAGCACAAGGTGAAAGGATGAATCCTCCACCGGTCTCCTAGCTAAAAATTCTAGAAACAACCTCCTCCTCTCAAACCCTCAAGTAGGAATGCATAATTCATGAGATTGAATGTGTTGTAGAGAGGGGCCGAATGTGGCACCAATGCCTGTTGATGTATGACAACTCAAATAAACCTTCCCAGAGTAGGAACTCGAAGTCCCCCATGTGTAAGAGTGGGATTTCTTTTCAAAAATACTCGTGTGCTAAACAACACTGCAGACTTAGCTAAATAGCTGAAGCGTGCATAGAAATGTCACATGACAAATCTAGATCCAAAATCAAAATCTAAAGCCTGCTTTCTATTATTGCCTCCATCTTCCTTTTATGCTTTGTGAGCCTTCCCTAGCCTTGGCCCACCGCATAACTGCGCTGCACATGTGGCCACTAGCCTCCATAAAGACTGCGTTGTCTCTCCATGATCTCCATCATCTATGCATTTAATTCCCACTCTCTCCATCCTGTGTGCATTAGATGCACCACTTCCTCCACTATTTCATCATTAGTTCTCTATGATCTTACTTTTATTGCTCCATGATCTTATTTGGCTTCCTCCATTATCTCCATTACCTTCTCATTAATGTTGCATGATCTACCCTCTTCCTTCATTAAGAAGCAACTCCACTACTCCATAATGTTGATCTACTTCTAAATAACCCACATTCACACATCAAAATTGGATTTTATTCATCTATGGGGTTTGTGGGTCCTTCCACCCTTTTATTTACTTAATTAATTAAGAAAAGTAAGAAATCTAATATTCCAATTAACTCGTGGAAAATTGGGAATATTACACTCCACTAAACCATAGGATCAACTACACTTTGGTATTTCTATAATTAGTTACACTTGAGCCCTCAATAAAGTACTAAAGTTAGTGAATTCCTCCTTTCTTACATTTTTCCAAGGAAAATTAATCCATTAAATAGAAAACTTGATGCAAAAATGGGAAGGAAATATTCATGCACATAATCCATGTGTCACTATGCAATTTATGGTTTTTGTCTTGTCTTTTGTTTAACTTTGTTATGTTCCATCATGCAATTTCTATTTTTTGTTTTAAGATTTTGGTAACTTAGTTTTTACAGTAATTTACTCTTACTTATTTTAATCTTCTACTTCTAAAAAATAAATCCTTTTATCTATTTATTATTATCTTCCATTTATTATTTATTATTTTATTTATTTATTAATTATTATTTGTATGGTTATTCTCTCTTTACATCATAATTATTATTAATATAATTATTATGACGAATTAAATTTAAAATCATTATAATTATGAAAAGGGTGGATATTAATATTAGAAACTATCACACTACAATAATATCTTTAGCATATATTGCAATTCCCTCTTTGGTGTCTCAATCTCTCCAAATAGGTTGATCCTCAAAATGGTAATTACGTTGTATTCTTATTTGAAAACAACTTCCCTAGCTGCCAATGTGTCCATGTCTGAGCCATTGGATCAAATGTTAGATGATTGAAATGTTTTAGGCCATTAGATCCACAAGTAAATAGTTTTATATTTTTTTTATAGTTTTAGTTTTTTTTTTTTTAATAAGTTAGATTGATTTTAGGTGTATAATATAAACGTTGTAATGTCATGTTTAAAATTTTGACTATCTCAAATTACATAAAAATAAAAATCAAAGAAAATTAAATAAAAATATTGACATAATGTAATGAACATTTTAACTAGGTAAAAATACAATACAAAACAAAAATAATAAAATAAAATAATAATAAACTATAAAAATAGCCCATGGTATTGACCTTATTTGAAAACAACTTCCCTAGCTGCCAATGTGTCCATGTCTCAGCCATTGGATCAAATGTTAGACTATTGAAATGTTTTAGGCCATTAGATCCAATATATATATATTTCTTATTTGAAAACAACTCCCCTAGCTGCCAATGTGTCCATGTCTGAGCCATTGGATCAAATGTTAGACGATTGAAATGTTTTAGGCCATTAGATCCACAAGTAAATAGTTTTCTAATTTTGTTTTTATAATTTTAGTTTTTTTTCTTTTTCTTTTTCTTTTTAATAAGTTAGATTGATTTTAGGTGTATAATAGAAACGTTGTAATGTCATGTTTACAATTTTTACTATATCAAATTACATAAAAATAAAAATAAAAGTAAATTAAATAAAAATATTGACATAATGTAATGAACATTTTAACTAGGTAAAAATACAATACAAAACAAAAATAATAAAATAGAATAATAATAAACTATAAAAACAACCCATGGTATTGACCTTATTTTAAAACAACTTCCCTAGCTGTCAATGTGTCCATGTCTCAGCCATTGGATTAAATTTTAGACGATTGAAATGTTTTAGGCCATTAGATCCACAAGTAAATAGACTCAAAATAAATAAACAACACAACACAGCTAATGTGAGACAAACCTCACTGAAATCATTGAATTCAATTGCACGATTACATCACACTTATATAGCAAATTGCACTCACCTAATCTTCCCGAAGAAGAGGAAACAAACCTAAATAGATGGAACCAATTTCTAAATAAACACTCTCGTTCAACCACTCAAAACTAAATCTATTTCTGCATGATCTAGATTATTCTCACATCCTCCCTTAATGGAGAAATGGATTTTCTACAATACCTAATTGACTTCTAAAAACTTCAAATTTGATTTTACCAAGAGGCTTAGTAAATATATCAGCCATATTATCCTTGGTATTACAAAATATTAATTCAATTTCATTTGACTCAATTTTCTCACGTACAAAGTGGTATTGCAACTCAACGTGTTTTGTTCTGGTGTGGTATATTGGATTATGTGCTAATTTGATAGCACTTTGATTATCACAATTGATGCATGTTGAACCACTTTGCGCCTCTTCAAGATTTGCAAGAATTCTCCGCAACCAAATAGCTTCACAGGTGGCATTGGTCAAAGCTTTGTACTCTGATTCTGTTGATGATAAAGAAACAGTTGGCTGTTTCTTACTACTCCAAGATACGACCCCTGATCCAATATGAAATGCATAGCCAGAGGTAGATCGTCTGTCATCTGGGTTTCCTGCCCAATCTGAATCAGAAAAACCTGTCAGTGCAACATCAGATTCATCAGTATACATAATACCTAAATTCACTGTTCCCTTTAAGTATCGGAGAACTTTCTTTGCAGCATTCCAGTGATTTTCTGAAGGCTTAGCCATGAATTGACTAAGGATACTGACTGAGTATGCAATGTCTGGTCTGGTAGTGGTGAGATAGTTCAAACTTCCCACTAACTGACGATATAATGTTCCATCTGCCTCTTTAGTTCCATCTTCTTTGTACAACTTTGCATTCTGTTCTAAGGGAGTTGACATAGCTTTGCAATCACTCATATTGAACTTTTTAAGAATTTCCTTTGTATATTTTCTTTGAGTGATCAAAGTTTTACCAGGCTCTCTCCATACCTCAATTCCTAAACAGTAATGCAATTCACCCAAATCTTTCATTTCAAATTCCTGTGACAAACGAACTTTAATTTCTTCAATTAACTTGTGAGCACTCCCTGTGATTATGAGATCATCCACATACAAAGATATTAAAGCAACATTTCCTTTTCCATCTTTCTTAACATACAAGTTAGGATCATTTTTGCTTTTCACAAATCCATTCTGAAGAAAGAAGGTATCAATATTTACATACCATGATCTCGGCGCCTATTTCAAACCATATAATGCTTTTCTTAACTTGCAGACTAGATGCTCCTATCCCTGTTTGACAAACCCTTCAGGTTGAACCAAATAAACTTCTTCCTTTAAATCACCATTTAGAAAAGAAGATTTGACATCCAATTGATGTATATTCCAATTATGTTTTGTAGCTAAGGCAATCAGTAATCTAATTGTATTCAATTTAGCTACTGGTGCAAAAGTATCTTCATAATCAATTCCCTCCTGTTGAGCATATCCTTTTGCAACTAATCTTGCCTTAAATTTATCAATGCTACCATCTGCTTTAAATTTCGATTTGTACAACCATTTGATTCCAATTGGAACTTTATTTTCAGGAAGTTCCACTAATTCCCATGTTTGATTTTTCATAAGAGAAGCATATTCATCATTCATAGCATTTCTCCATTGTTCATGTTGTTTAGCTTGTTCATAATCAACTGGTTCTACAAAATTCATGATATTAGACATTAAGGCATAATCTCTATACCTTGCAGGAAGCTGGGTTTGTCGGGTTGACCTTCTTGGTGCCACAATACCTGTTGGAGTTCCATCCATGATTCTTTGGCTTTGAGGTGAATCACCCTCTCGTGATGACTCACTGCTATTGGATGTGCTCATACTGCTCTCATCCTAATCTTGAACCTGTACCTGTACCTGTTCCTGTTCCTGCTTAATCAAAGTATCAAGTTTGACATGAGCATCATTAGATATATGCCATGCATCATTCTTTGTATCACTTTTATCAGCCTGCTCATGAAACAACACATCTCGACTTGCAAATAGTTTATGGGAACTTGGATCAAACAATTTATAGGCTTTCTGACCTGCACAATACCCAATAAAAACACACTTGATTGACTTGGCATCAAGCTTTCTTCTGTTAGCCTTAGGAATATGTGCAAAGGTAGTACATCCAAAGACTCTTAAATGACTCACATCAGGTTTATAACCATGAAGAACCTCAAAAGGAGTTTGAAAAACTAATTGCTTAGTGGGACATCGATTCTTCAAATAAACAACAGTATTAATGGCTTCTGCCCAGAAACCATTAGAGATGTTCTTACCTTGAAGCATACTACGAGCAGATTCCACCAAGGTTCTATTCCATCGCTCAGCAACACCATTTTGCTGAGGAGTATGTGGTACTGTGAACTGTTGTTGAATCCCATTAGATTTACAATAGCTGTTAAATGCATTTGACTTATATTCACCCCCTTGATCAGATCTGAGTATTTTAATGTACTTACCTGTTTTTTTTTCAACCATAGTTCGAAACTCTTTAAAATACTCAAATATATCACTTTTCCTACGAATGAAATAGACCCAGGTATACCTAGATCTATCATCAATAAAAATAACAAAGTATGAAGCACCACCAAGAGACCTAGTTTGCATAGGTCCACATACATCAGTGTGAATTAATTCAAGTATATCATACTGTCGTTTCTCGGTATGAACAGGAAACTCTTCTCTATGCTGCTTACCAAGTGCACAAGCTTCACATGGTAAATGTTCACACTTCATAACAGGAATACCTTCAACCATTGATTTTCTTTGCAACAACGATAAATCATTGTAATTTAGGTGCCCATACCCGTGATGCCATAACTCTGCTGTTGATGTCTCTTTGGATGTCAATGCAAAATGGCGCTTCACTGTCACATCCAATTTATATAATCCTCCAACCCTGGTACCTGTAGAAACAACCCTGTAGTGGTCCTGAACATCTTTCACAATACACCCCAATTTACCAAATTCCACTTTTAAATGATTATCAGTGATAGTGGAAACAGATATCAAATTATTTTTGAGAGCAGGTACATACATCACATTATGAATCTGTCGCATTTGTCCATTAGGTAAGTACACATTTATTATGCCATAGCCTTGGACTTTAAGTGACCTGTCATCTCCTAGGTAAATGTGTGTGCCATCAGATTTCTCATAATATTTATCATACCATTCTTTATTACAAGTCATATGCGCTGATGCACCAGAATCTATGAACCAAGCATTCTCATCATCAGTTTCAGCAGACAATGCAGCATCAGAAAGAAACAACTTAAGATTTTTAAATCCATCAGTCACTGAGGTGTCTCTGTTTATGAAATTTCCATTATGCCTTCTATGTCTTTGATTTGATTCATTATTCTTTCTTCTATAGCAATCTTTAGCTAGATGTCCAGGTTTTCCACAATAATCACATTCAATGTTCCTCTTAACATAAGAATCAGGAGGTGTCATACCTTTCTGCTTTGCTTGAAAACGGCCTCTGTTCCTGTCCCATGGTCTCCCTCGGAATGATCTTTTACCTCTTGCAGTCAAAGCCAAATCAAAACCATTTGACTCGAGTTCAAAATTTTTCATTCGCTCTTCTTCTTGAAGAAGAATTCCAGCCAATTCTTCAAATGTAGGAGGTGTTGGTCTAGCTGAGAGTGCTGAAATAAAGACTTTATAGTCTTGGACTAACCCCTTCAACGCAACAGTTACTAAATCGGTACTAGACACTTTTTCACCAATATCACCAAGCTTATCACTCAAGTCTTTAATTCGGGAAACAAAGTTGCTAATGCTTTCATTGGCTTCCATTTTGATAGATAGCAGCTTTGTTTTTAAAAATAAAATATGGTTTGCATTAGTAGTTTCATACAAACCTTTGAGAGTGTCCCATGTCGCCTTTGAAGTTTCACAGTCCCGAATGTGAGGAATAATATTGTCCTTCACTGACATGCGTAGCAGCACCTTTGCTTTCATTTCATGTTTATCCCAATCTTGAGTGGCAGCAGGAGGTGTAGGCTTGGGCTCGTCACCTTTAACAATTGTCCAGAGATTGTACGCCTCCAGAACTGTGATCAGCTTAAATTTCCAATTTACATAATTTTCACCATCAAGTTTTGTAGATTCATTTAAATAGGAGTCAGCAAGTGGATTAGCCATTTCAACGATAATGACCAGCTTCTAAAGCCCAATGAATTTTATGCACACCCTGGTCCTAAAGCCCACTAGGACAAATCAATTTGCAAATAGAGTACCAATGAAGCTTCAAATAATAAAGTCCATAAAAAAATACCCTTTAAATTTTTTTTTTTTTTTAAAACTAAACTTTAGCGTTCACCTATGCATGAAAAAAATGATCACCTCCTACGTGTTTTGGTTTGACTTTTTTAATCAAAAATACTTCAAACAAAACTTGCTCCCTTTTAAAAAAATGGTCACTTTCACTTTGTGGCTTTTCATGACAAGAATGAATTTAAATACATTCGATGCACCAAAAAACGCCGACCTTTAATAATTTGCTGCCACCACGATATTTCTAAAGGATTTTATTTCTAAAGGTGAAGTAATTTCATTCAAGCACACTTTTGAACTTCCTGACATACCGTTTCAAAAAACACAGCCTTATCGTTATCCCAACAATAGGTCAACGAACACAAGGTTTTACACTGCGCACGCGAGAAGGAGGGAGTAGCAATCGAGGATTGTGGGCCTTCGTTCTGCTCCGGATTGCGGGCCTTCGTTCTGTCTTATGAGTGCACAGCACCAGCGAAAAAAAGACCAATCAGATGCGAGTATTAGCAACTTCGGAACAAACTCCTGTGGCCGACAAAGCTTCCACGCTGGAAAATTCACACGGGCCGGGCACCTTAGCTTCACCTTGCACACACTCAAATGGCGAGATTCATTCACTTTGCCCAAAAGAAGAGGAGAGAGCGCAGAGACAACATAGACAAATCGACTGCGATACCAACTCAAAATAAATAAACAACACAACACGACTAATGTGAGACAAAGCTCAACGCTGAAATCATTGAATTCAATTGCACGATTACATCACTTATATAGGTTGCCTCACCTAATCTTCTGAAGAAGAGAGGAAACAAACCTAAATAGATGGAACCAATTTCTAAATAAACACTCTGCGTTCAACCACTCAAAACTAAATCTATTTCTGCATGATCGATTATTCTCACAAATAGTTCTATATATATTTTTTATAATGTTAGTTTTTTTTTTTAATAATTTAGATTGATTTTAGCTGTATAATAGAAATGTTGTAATGCCATGTTTAACATTTTGACGATGCAAATTACACAAAAATAAAAATAAAAATAAATTAAATAAAAAGATTGAGATAATGTAATGAACATTTTAACTAGGTCAAAATACAATAAAAAACAAAAATAATAAAATAAAATAATAATAAACTATAATAACCTAAGATAACCTAAGATGTCTAGATTGGATGCTATGGTGGGTGGTACAATAATTGAGGATGCTTCTTAAATGGTAAGGGAATTTAGATACTCTATCCTTCCACCAAAGTTATAAAAAGTGAGACTTGTAGATTATAGTTTTACAAAATTGATACTATGTGATTAAGATTAAGTTACAAAAAATAAGTATTTTAAAAGGTATTTAAAAAATAATAAGAAGAAGGTACACGAGGGCCATGTTCATTAATGTGATTCTTTGTATTATTTTTATTCAAAATAGTAATTTGTATTTGTATTTTTTTAAATGAATATTGTTAAATGTTGATCCAGGTGGATATCGGTGGCCACCCACCTATTCCATTTGGAACCGCAACATCAATTATTTCAGTTTTTCAGCTTCAACACAACTTACTATTTTTAGCAGGTTTTCGGGTCCTGCACTCCCAGAGCTGTTTTGGAGACTTAATGATCTAGGTGGATATTGGTGGCCACCCACTGAGTCCATTTGAACCCCCACCATCAGTTATTTCGGTTTGTAAGTTTCAGCACAACTTACTATTTATAGCATTTTTTCAGGTCCTAAACTTCCGGCGCCATTTTGAGGCCCTAAACGACGCTTTTTGGGAAAATGGGGAGAAAACATGAGTCATAGACGATGTTTCTCACTCAAAAGTTGTAGTTCTCGGATAGATCTTTCTAACGAGCTATTGAGCACGTCAAATGGAGATCGGATGCCAAAGTTACGTCCCTGGGAAGTTGAAACACGAGTTTACCCAAACGGGACCCACAGTTTTGGCGCTTCATCTCCTAGGGTTAGGTTTTTGGAAATTTCGGATTTTACATTGTTTCTCAACAATAAATAGGCCTTTGAGCCTCATTGTAAGATAGTTCAAGGGCTGGTAGTCGACACATCTCTTCTCATAGATAAGTGCTACCAGTGCCCTAGCTCGCTTGTTCCCATGATTTCAGTTCTGTAACACAATGGGGAGGCTTGTAGCCATCACATCTCTTCTCAGAGATATGCTACCAGTGCCCTTGCTCGCTCATTTCCATTATGTATCATTGTAACATAGCTAGAGGCATGTAGCTGCCACATCTCTTCTCAAAGCTACGCCTACCAGCGCCCTAGCTGTTTATTTCAGGCATTTGATTTTAATAAAATGAAGCATTATTTCCGCTACATCTTTGTATCTATGGTTATATGTGTATTATGTTGTGTTCCTACAAAAATATAGATCAGTGGTATCAGAGCGGTGATCTTTCTGCGGTGTTTTTCCTTTCATGTCTCGAAAGGCTAGGTTATAAGAGGTTCAACGCCTCACAACCCTTCGACCCCATGGCGGAAGGAAAGAAAGACGAGCGAGCAGGAGATCCTATCAAAATCTTGCTCGAGGAGGCCCTCGAGAAACAGAAGAATGCGATGATGGATAACTTTCCCAGATCCTTCAATTCAACGGCTCCCCGCCAGCAGCACATCTACATCCAGCACGTCCGCCAACAGGTCTGCAACATCCTAGAAAAATCCAATACCAAGTTCAGCAAAATTCGCCTCTCATGGAGGAACTTAACACAATGGGGAACATTGCTTCCTAAGGAGGGAGGAATGATCCAATTGGATATCGGAGGCCACCCACCTATTCCATTTGGACCCGCAACATCAATTCTCTCAGTTTTTCAGCTTCAACACAACTTACTATTTTTAGTAGGTTTTCTGGTCCTGCACACCCGGAGCCGTTTTGGGGACTTAATGATCTAGGTGGATATTGGTGGCCACCCACCGAGTCCATTTGAACCCCCACAATCAATTATTTCAGTTTATAAGTTTCAACACAACTTACTAATTTTAGCAGTTTTTCGGGTCTTTAACTTCCGAAGTCGTTTTGAGGCCCTAAATGACGTTTTTTGGGAAAACGGGGAGCAAAAAGGGTCATAGATTGATGTTTCTCACTCAAAAGTTGTAGTTCTCGGATAGATATTTCTAACGAGCTATTGAGCGCGTCAAACGGAGATCGGATGCCAAAGTTACGTCCCCGGGAATTTGAAACACCAATTTACCCAAACGGGACCCACAGTTTTGGTGGCTCATCTCCTAGGGTTAGGTTTTTGGATGTTTCGGATTTTACATTGTTTCTCAACAATAAATAGGCCTTCAAGCCTCATTGTAACACAGTTCAGGGGGTTGGTAGCCGACACATCTCTTCTTAGGGATAAGCACTACCAGTATCCTATCTCACTTGTTATGATCATGTCTATATTGTAACACAGTTTAGGGGCTTGTAGCCGACACATCTCTTCTCAGAGATAAGCGTTGCCAGTACCCTAGCTATTCATTTCCATTATGTATCATTGTAACACAACTAGAGGAGCTGTGGTCGGTACATTTATCCCACTCCAGTAATTCAACCAAGTTGTGGGATTTTTGTTTTTAAGTCAAAGAATACTAGAGGTAACCAAAAACCTACTTCAAACTCTAGGATCTAGCCTTCCTAGAGCTCAGAGAGGGCTCTCTCTTTAAAGTTTAACTTTGTTTTAATTTGAATATTAGGCTAGTTATTAAAGTGAAGATTTGGTTTTGTTTTGTTGGATTTGGTGGGAAAATTTCACTTGGAGGGTAGATAGAGGGAAATCTACTTGTCCATTGGGCTATGGAGTCTAAGTCAAGTTAACAAAACTAGGATCAAAGTCTAAAAGTTCAAATGTCTATAGGGAAAGGTAGATAACCCTTGGAGATCTTGGGAAAAATGGTTTTTGAGATGGTATGATCGGGATAAAGGGCACTTAAGGATCCTTTGATCCGGAAAAGGGAAGTAGAAGATAGAGGTGAAACGAGAGAGGGAGAAATTAAGAATTCCTTGCACCGGAAATTAGAAGAAAACAAAGAAATGATAACTAGTTAAAAATAGGGTGCTATTAACATGTCCTGTAGTAATAGTCCTAGTTATACTTTCGGTTTTAATTACTCACGGATATCTTTGTTTCATCTGATTTTACAAAGATCTTGGTTCGGGTTTAAAAAAATTTCTTCAAAGTTTGAATTTAAGAGCATTTCTTGGAAGCAGATTGATTTAGCAAAGAATTGTTTTGGGTTTAAAGAATTTTCTTGGAAGACATTTCTTGGAGGCGGCTTGATTTTGCAAAAAAATGTTTTGGACTTAAGAAATTTTCTTGGACGTACATTCAAAGGAAATTTCTTGGAGGTATGTACGTGTTTTGAGTTGAAGTAAATATTTTGAGCTTCGTTTCATTTTTATAAGACATTTTTCTCTCGAATTTTTTAAAGTAAGTGTTTTGGATTGGAGTAAGTATTTTTTGCAAAAAATTTAAACTGAATTTTTTTAAATTATTGTGATATTTTTTGTAATTGAGTTATTGTCTAATTTTTGAAGGAAATTTTTTGAACTTCATACCCTATTATCATGGGAAATCGAAGAACTTGTGCGAGAAAATATGATCGAAAAAGAGACCCTGAGGAACGTAGAGAAGAGACGAGACAATCTCGCAAAAGAAAGTTAGAAGCCCTCTCAAATATTGAAGAGGAAAATCAACCTCAAGCATAAATTGAAGTAGGTATGTAAATGTAAATATTATGATCTATTGATATATTTAAAATTTTCCTAATGTAAAATGTGAAGCTTAATTTTTATTTGATAAACTAATTTGAAAAATATTTTGTTTAATGTAAACAGACAGAGATATTCCTCAAAACATTGATGATGAGATACAAAATTTTGAAAGAGAAAGTGAAAGAGATATTGAACCAATGATTGAAGATGGTGAAAATATTGAAAGAAATCCAAATAAAGAAATTGAATCACAAGGTATGTATATATATATATATATATATTAAACACATGCACATATTATTGAAATTATAGATATATTTATTAATTTAGTTATTTATTGAATATGTACTATTTTTTCGAATATGTACAGATGAAATCACTATCGATAATGAGATGTTAGAAAATGTTGACACTCACACATATGGAGATAAAAAACCTGACCATGTTATATGATATCGTGTTAACTGCATTTTTGAAAATTATTTCTTAAATGAGCGGGTGATAGTTCAGGCTCAAATGTTGAAAGGTCTCCTATCATTAAGGAAATTAAAAGAAGCTACGACACTATTGGGTATTCGAAAATCAACCAAAGATAAAAAATGAAGGAAGATGTGATAAAAAATATGAGTAGTGCTATAAAGTCAATTAAGAGATCTAGAGAGAAAGATGTTTCAATTGTACATAGAGGAATACAGATGGCAATGGTTTCATCAAGTACTCAAGAGAATCATTTGGTAACATCTATGGCACGAGCACTGGGAACCTCGTGAAAAAATTTGCACAAACATCGAAAATTGCGGCTGCAAATAGATGTAAATGATGAACTCGCTTGTTGGAGAGCTATTTGTAGGCAACCATACAAAGATAGACTTGGAGAAAATGTTAAAAAAATAATACATGAATATTGGAAGAACAATTCGCGTGTTTCACCAACTGCAAGACATGTGATGCGAAGAAGAATAGCACGAAATCAATACGAAGAACATGAAAAACATCTCTTGGAAACCACTCAGATAGAGTTATTCAACAAGTTCAAAGAAGAGAATCGTCAAATTCATGTTTCACTCAATGCTTTTGTTCAACAAAAACCATGGTATGTAAAACCTATCACCGTACGCGACACTTGTTGTTGCCGTTATCATGTGGAATTTGAGTTATATTATGACACATTCCTTGATTTCAGTAGAACATTATGGAATGATTCACCTCCTCCTTCCACTATCCGTGAATTCATATCTCAAATTCTATGTGAAAGAGAAAGCGATGAACTATTTTACAAAAAGAAATGTGTTGGTGGTAAAAAATGCGATGATTGTGGAAATTTGACTAAATTTCAAAACAAATATCGTATTGATATAAATGATCAATCATTTTTCCAACATGAAAGTGAAATGGAAGAGATATGAATATATCGGTACATCGATTCAAGGTGCAGATAGTGTTAAAAGAATCGAATTACGAGAAGATGAAATTTTTCTGATAGACTTTTTGAGAAAGTTTGAGGCAGAAATTTACAAATACACCAAGCATTCCCATAGAGCTCAATGGCAAGACTTGCAATTCAAAAAATCTCGTGAAGTTTTTCCACCAGGGACCATTTTGTCAGTGATTTATTTTGCAGAAAACTACACATTTGTTCCACAAAAAGAAATTCAGAGTGAATACTATCATTCTGACCAAGTCTCCATGCTCGTCCATATTATATATAGACATGCTGAACAAAATTTCGATCATATAGAAAGCACGAGTGAAAATCGACATATCATTAAAGAATATCACTTTTATATCAGTGACGATCGTACACATGATACATGTTTTGTACAACATTGTTTTGGAAGAATTTATGATTCATTGAAAAATCGTGGAATAACATTCAATGAACATTGGATATGGTCAAACGGATGCGCAGGTCAATTCAAATCTACAAGATCATTCTTTTGGTTGTGTTGTCTTCATAAGAAAACCTGCATTAAACATTGTTGGAATTTCTTTGAGACTGGCCATGGAAAAGGAGAACATGACGGTGCAGGAGCATGCATAAAACGAGCACTTCGAAGATATCAAATGAACCACTCTGCAAGCCGACTTGTGAACGCTGAAGAAGTTGTTCAATGGTGCATCGTTGCTCTAAGCCATGAGAGAAACCCATCAAGAGAAGTGTGAAGGTACATTCAATTTAATTTATATTGGAAATCTAATTTTAAACATTGTACATTTATCATGCAATGATTATCTTTGATTGTATTTTTATATCATATTTACAAATTCTTCTTCTAATTTTCCATATAAAGGTTTTTCTGGCATATTGGAATCGAAGACGTAGATAGATCAATTGGAAGTGACATTGAAACAATAAAAGGGACTCGAAAATTGCATTCAATTCAAACAAAGTCGTCCAGAAATGTGTTTGCATTGGATAAAAGAAAATATTCTTGTTTTTGTGATGTTTGCATAGACAACACAAAATCCAATGGCGTTTGTGAAAACAAAATGTATGTGAACGATTGGAAACATACAGAGCTAAATACAAAGGGAAAAATGTTTGTTGCAATGTTTGAAGAAATGCAATCAGAGGAAACTACAATATCATCCAATGGTGATAGAGTTTCTGATCTTGTTAGAGAAGGTAACATTTGAATTACTTTCTAATGATTTAAAAATCTAGAAATAAATTTAAATATGTATAATTTTGTTAAGTTTATTTTATTGTGCAGGAGATGTTTTTGCTGTAATTGCACCTATTGACAACGATGAAAATGTGAAGTATTATTTTATGCGTTGCACTGAACGAAAAATGAAATTATTACAAGACTATAATGATCACGGATTTCAGTATGACAGAGGGTCTATTATACTGAAAGGTTATTTTTTCAGACAAACTCATCAAAGTGGAGACTTTTTTTACTTTGAAGACTATGAACCTGATTCCATAAGTTTTCAATATAGTCACTTGGTGTGTGCAGCACGCATAAAGTTGATAGAAGTTCAATCAAAGAAAAAAATCAAAAATTAAGAGATGGAAAATGTCAAAATCCGATCATGAACGGATTATTGAGGATGGAATTCCATTAGAATTTTTTTGAGTGAATTGTCCAACAATTTATTATCTTTGGATTAAATATGTTTTAGAACTTCTAGTACTCAACTAAAAATTGAGCTGCTTATGTTATTTGTGCAAGTGTTTGCACATGTACAAATTGTTTGGGTACAAGCATGTGCTCTAGTATCACCTGAAAGTAGTTTTACATACATACATGTGCATTGATGAAAAATGTTATATTTATTGGATATATATATATATATATATATGTTATAGAATGAAATTAATTGTTCTAGTTTTACTATGTGCATTGATGAAAAATTATTTACGTACTCAATATATATGTTCTAGAGTGCAATTAACTGGAACTAGTTTTTCTATGTGCATTAATGAAAAAATAGCTGGATTTTCTGGTAAAAAGTATGGACACAATGTAAATAAATCATCTGCAGTATAGTTTTGTACAAAAATTCCTTTCAGACAAGAGACTCGAAGCACTTCTCCGACTTTTGGTGGGATTTGACCCACATCTCTATTCCTGATTGAAAATCTAGTACAAAATTTGTTTGTCCAATGGTCGGATATGTTCAATGTGCATTGATGAAAAATGTTACTTGTATTGGATAGATATGTTCTAGAATGCAATTAATTGTTCCAAGTAGTTTTTCTATGTGCATTGATGAAAAACTAGTTGGATTTTCTGGTAAAAAGTTTCCACAATGTAAATAAATCAACAAGGCTATCTATTTGAGTGCATTAACGACATTGAACCAAATTCAACAAACATATATATGTACTAGACTTATATTTCCAATCAAAATTAAAGGGATAATTTGTACATATATCTACTTCTTTAAACTCTTTTTTCAATTAGAGCTCAATTGATACATGGTTAGTTGCATTGAAAAGCTATGTTCTTCCTATGGAAATTTTTTCATTCAAACAAGACTACATGGAGAGATCAAAATCAATCTTAAAATTCCAAATGTACTTCAACCATCCAAAATGGATTTGTGCAACATTACTTGACATGCCATGCCAATTATAGTGAAAAACTATCCAATAGAAACATTTAACATTATATACCACATGTGCCAAATGTAGATTGAAACCATCCAAAACTTTAAAATTTTAAAAACTTTTGATAATATATCATGCAACATTAAAAAATTAAACATCACATGCGAAATGTAGATTGAAACCATTCAAAACTTGAGTTTAAAAAACTTTTTGATTATATATATCGTTACTTCACATGCCATGCCAATTATAGTTCAACTAGATCTAATAGAAACATTTAACATTATATACCACATGTGCCAAATGTAGATTGAAACCATCCAAAACTTTAAGTTTTAAAAACCTTTTGATTATATATATCGTGCAACATTAAAACATTAAACATTTAAAGTTCATTAAATATCACATGCAAAATGTAGATTGAAACCATCCAAAACTTGAGTTTTAAAAACTTCACATGCCATGCCAATTATAATTCAACTATCCAATAAAAAAATTTAACATTAAATATCACATGCCAAATGTAGATTGAAACCATCCAAAACTTTTAACTTTTAATTTAACAAAAAATTATAGATCACAACATTACTTCACATGCCAAATGTACTCCAAGCATCCAAAACTTAATTTTTAAAAACAAAACAAATTATAACACATGTCATTACATAACATGCCAAATGTAGTTCAGATGACAACATTACTTCACATTCACATGCCAAAAGTACTAAAACCATCCAAAAATTAAATAAAACAAATTATATTAACAATGTAATAAAATACGTCCAAAAATTGTAGATCTCACAAGTATCAAACTGTATCAAGTTTAACAAATTTTAAGACCATCTAAATCTTGAAATCAAATCTACAAATCATGTCCATCAAATAGAGACGGATCTAGCGTCTTTCCTATCAGGGTCTCAGTCTGCGCCCTATCATGTGAAGCATCATGGGAAACCTACATACACAATGCACATGTACTTGAACATTAAAATTTGATGTTTTAAAAATGAATGAGAATATATATATCTAGAGCTTCATGTAAAAAACAAAATATAACAAAAAAATCATGCAATACCTCATAAGGTTCCCTCTCCATTTGATGAAATAGTTCTCCGATAGGAACATCTGCAGCGGTAAACTGTACAATATATGTGTACAGTTATATATATATATATATATATATATCTATATATATATATATATATATATATATATATATTAAAAACTTTCAAATGAAAATGCACATGTACATATATAAACTTATTTTCAATAATATTAAAAAAAGGAACTAAAGACAACTTGTTCAAATGTTGTGGATGTTCCTATCTCCGTCGCTAGAGTCCCCGGATTAAAGAAATCTTCTATAGGAATCTAAATTCAAAAATTTTTAAATAACTCAAAATATAGATCTCTCTCTCTCTCTCTCTATATATATATATATATATATATATCTCAATTTTTAATGGAACTTTTTGAGGTAGAATATATATATATATAACTTTTAAACATAAATTTTAAACTTGTGAAAAATTGTCCATACTTGTGGCTCATCTCCCAAGGAAGTAGAAGGTACATCTCCCAAGGAAGTAGAAGGTACATCTCCCAAGGAAGAAGAAGGTACCGCCATCCCAAAAACATCAGACGGAATCGGTACCTGTTAAAACATTTTATCAAATTATATATATACATACATGTACATGTGTGGCAACAATTATTTATTTTAAAGTCACTTAAAAAACACTAACATTTGCCAACATATCTTGATGGTCAGACCCATCTGCATTGTTTGAACCAGAGGTCCCGAACGTGATATTAACATTTTCGTCATGCATCATGTGTGAGAACTGCAAATGGTGTTTTAACATATAATCATACATTTTTTTTAGATTAATGTACACATACAAATAGATGTATACATGTACATACACATGTATTTATTACAAATTGTACACATGTATATGTATGTTAAAATAATTTCAAACCCTAAGGTCACTAACACATACCGTTCCGGTGCCCTCTTCCTCATGAAAAATTAGGTCTTGCAAACCATTGCGACAATTTTTTGCATATGTTCGGAGATCTTCAACATTCATGTTGTCAATCTCCTCATCTGTACAATAAACAAAATTGGCACATGCATTTTCACGTGCTCTTTGTCGATTTAAACAAAGATCGACTCCACCCAATCCGCTATGAACATTGTCGATCATAACATCCCTTGCTTCTCGACTTATTTGAGAAGTCGCATCCATCTCTGATCGCAAAGTTTCGACTCGAAACAGTCGACTCACTAATGGCGGCTCAAGGTGAGGCAACTCCACATCTCGCTTAGCACCCTTATGGTCATATAATCGACCTTTCCCCGGGCCAAAAAATTATGAAAGAAGATCATTGTAATTGGGTTTCATACCCAAAAAAAATTCTGCATAAAACATTTGTGCAAAATAAACAGGAACCTCATCATTCCATGGAAGCCTTCCATAGGCCGCAAGGTGCCTATCATACAAATAACGAGCTATGTCTGGGTGCTTGAAATACTGCACCTTCAACATTTTTCTTTTTGGCCCTTCCTTGTAATTAAACATTGACTTGGCCACTTCTTTTGTAACTTTTTGTTTTACGTCCTCCCATTTATCTGGACCCATTACTGTTTATTTTCTCTTTCTCATCATTTCTACAAATGTATCAATCGTTGGCCCAAGATTTCTGTACACATTTACAATTTCACCCAATGAATGTGTAACTATTTCAAGGCTTTGTCGACTCTCAGCAGGTAGAGACAAAGCCACGAGATCTCTTTGCAATTTTGCATGAAGTCTTTAAAACCTTTGTAAGGTGCATTGCGCCATGTTGGTTTCCCATGGTATATCAGTAATCTCAGCCGGATAAGTTGTGCTGGGTTGAAAACCTTCTTCTTGAATGTAGCGGGCTGCCCTACGTCTATTTTGACCACTAGTTGGAACATTTTCGGCCTCTGCATCAATATATATATATAATTTCGTATATTAGAAAAAACACATGTAAAAAAAGTTGTACAAATTTAATGAAAAAATATTGAAATTGATGGCAACCTTGACGTTGTTGGTTAGCATCTTCTCCAACATGACCCTGCTGAGAACCAGACCCAGAATGACCCTGCTGAGAACCAGACCCAAAATGACCCTGCTGAGAACCAGCAGCCGTTGATTGGCCTTCGGGGGAATAAATATCACCCCCTTCACGCAACCTGCTACCACTCATTGATGGCCCTCTAGGTGGATTTGAACCACCACCAACCTCTCGAGACAAGGGAGAAGCTTCATAAACAAATACGAATTTATAGTCAATTGAAAAATACATTCATGTGTACATATAAATACATATACATATTCATTGATTAAATTGCGTGAACCATACCACGACTGGTTGAACCATGAGCACGCTCCATGGATGGAGTAGAAACCCTTCTCCTCTTACCTCCTAAAAATTAAAAAAATGAAACTTATTAACAACTAATTTAACTCACAAAGTTAATAAAAAATCAATTCCATATGTACACACATGTATGGAGATTTAAGATTATATTTAAATACCGTGAACATCCCCCGATCCCTGAACCTCCATATGGGATTCGACTGATCTTCGTCGTTCATCCTCCATGATATATATATCTATTGGTTGACATTTACACAAAATAGATTTCAGAAAATCAATTTGTAATTTAGTGTACACAAATTATGTAGAACACAACTTTCAAAGCAATAATTGATGTGTGAAACTAAATTTAATCGAAAAAGAAATTATAAAAATGATAAGTTCACCAAATTGTGCTTTACATGGTGGGAGCACACTTGGTATAAAATTTACTACTTATACACTTTAGTTTGTGGGAGAAATGACACATGTACATAGTTTACCTTAAAGTTGTTGTGTTTTACGGATATTAAAATGAAGAACTTCTATTTAGATCCATTCCAGAGATTGACCGTAGGGGCATTTACTAGATATGTCACCTTTCATAAAAGATGAGATCCAGAGGCTACCTGGCCCTTTACAGACTCTGCCTATAGAACTTGTAGAAGTAAACACTAGAGGCATTAACAATATCAAAGAACGTTTTCATGCTTAGACATGGGAATGTGTCTCTTTCCCTATGCAAAAAAATAGTTCAAGGTAGTTAATCTTCATAGACACGTCATCAAGCAGGTCAATGTGATCATCCCCAACTTACTTTTCATGAAATTAGGCTTGGAATCCTCTACAACCTGGTGGATGGAGTTGAAAGGGAATTAGGTCAAGGCCTTTACAAAATACATGCTAGTGAATAACACTTACTAGGTTATGCCAACAAATAAAGTGGGAGAAATGTTTTCTCCTCGAGGTTATCCAATTGGGTGTGTAATACCAACTTCACCAATTTCCTAACATGTTTCTCTCTTAGGTTACAAAGTGTCTTCACCTTATTAGTTATATATTTTTCAATTTCCCGTGGATTCCTTGAATTTTTTCTCCTACCATCTCTCTCTCTCACTCCCCAAATTATTGTCATCAAACATGCCCCATTGAGGATCTGGAGCAATGTTTGCACCATACTTAGAACTGTCATTGCTGCTAATTGAAATTGGAGAGTCATGTATACTAGATTGCTTGCTTAAGTGGCTCTTACTTGGACAATATCTTGAGATGAGTTTGACATGATGGTCATATGAGGCTGGAAGCTACTTGGTGTAATTTTCCTTAAATCTTGAAAAAAACAGAGCAAAAATGTCATTTTTGATCATTTTTTATTAAAGCTTCTGCATACAGCAGATGTTATCACAATTGCAACACAATCATGTTCCATGAGCATGAATTATGAATGTTGCAAGCCAAATTGCAAGGAAATTTGCATTCATTTTAGGCAAAATAAGGCTATGAAATTAAGGTCCATGCTAGACCTTGATGAGAGGATATGATACCTTGAAGAGGCTACATATTTTGGTGACGTCACTAATTGTTTCTCTATTATTGTGTTTGTTAAACTTTTTTATCCCAGAGGAGGGTGTTATCCAATGTGAATTTGAAACCCCCCTCACATTTTTCAATGAAGGTTCTATCTGAATGTTAGGGAGCTACACAAATTATAGAAATTCAATATGATGTGCCAAAAACTTTACATACATCCCAAAAACAGAAACCACCTATTATATGTCAATTAAATCTACATGGAACCAGCAAGCAATATGGTAAAATATAGAATTACGAATCCCTTCAATTAGCTAAATATATATATATATATATATATATATATATAAATATATATATATATATATATATATATATATATATATGAAGAAAGCACCTAGAGGACTAGAAATAACAATATAGTAGAGAAAAAGAATAGTATCTCAGCAGCTATAATTGCAAGTCATAAATTAATATCATATATTCCAATTTCAACACTAAAAGCAAACTCAAAATAACATAAAAGCAGAGACAACATTGTTTTACATGTAAGTAAACATTGTTAATGGAAATATGCAACATGGATTGGCATAATCATGCCTTTATCAATGAAATTTCATCAGACCATTGAACAATTGTGCGCTAGAACAATATTTAAATAAGTTAAAAGAAAAAATTGACCTATATTGTACAGTTTATGGGACAAAAATCAATATGTAGAAATATTCACTTGGTTTTTATAATTGGATAGAGGAATGACTTAAAATGACCTTGTATGTCTGCTCGTTTTAGAGCTCAAATTTTTAGGAAGGATTTAAGTATCCACATTTCAAGAATCACTAGAAGAGGTTGATAAAGAATATAGGAAGACAAAAAACTAACCAGTGGTGTAATAAATGGATTTCTTGGGAGGTAGATTGGCATATGGACTTTTGGTAGCTAGAACATTTCCAAATAAGTGATTGTATTTGAAAACTGAACCTATAGTTTATTTTGGTTTAGACAAGGTCTAGAATTTGAAAAATGAATTCCCTCTTTCTTCCTCTTACATGTCCAATGATCGGAATCTGGATTGAGGGAAAAGAATTTCCAAAATAAAAAATTTTCATTTTATTTGTTGTACACATGAGCTTTTAAAAGCTAATTAACTCATAAATTTCTCACAAAATACACTTAAAGTTTGACACATAAACCCCTTCCCAATTGGCTAACTTTAGACGATCCTAAACACATTTTTATTTAACTGATGAGGGAGATAGCCCAACAAAACTAGTTTGTCCATATTCAAATCAAGTTGGTATCAAAGTACAATTTAGCTCATTTTGTTCAAGGTTAGAAGAATTAGCTATTGGTTTCTGTCTTCAATTTCCTCTCAAAATGAATGTGTATGTGCTTTTGAGAGACACACTAGAGGAATAAGGTCCAAATTTTTGATGAAAATGTGCTATGCAAGTAAAGGGTTAAAGGAAAACATGTACAAGGCATAGTTGAGTACAAGGCATAGTTGAGCCAAATGTTGTTGAGGAAGGGCCTAATTATTTGGGTCTTGGTTATGGAAAACATGATGGAGAATGCTCCAAAGCCAAGGAGGCACATGAAGTTGTTCCAAGAAGGAATTTAATTTCGTGTTCATTACCTCAATCTTGTGAATTTTGTGTTCATGATGAATGGAAAAGTTTGACACCCACTTTGCAAGAAGATGTTAATAATCATGCAGCTAATGAGAATGTAAAAGAAGAGGATGTTGAAAGCTCTAGAGTCATTGAATTCATTGCTAGTATTCATAGGAGAGCCACTACCTCATCAAATTCACCTCCTCAAGAAGGTGACAACGATGAATGTTCAAGGTATAAATTTGCCTCTAATCAAATTGCTTTTGATTATGATAAATATGGTAAATATTCACATAAGATTTGGAAAAGAACTTGCATGTTCCTTTTGTGGTTTGAATAATCATAATGTTTATAGATGTTGGAAGAAGATATCCATGCACATGAAACTTTCTAAATAAATGAGGCAAAAAATCAAAGGCCCATTGGACAAGGAAAATGATGTTGAAAATAAGTTGCAATTGTTTATTACTCATTGCCATAAGAAAGGTCACCTTGTAGACAAGTGTTGGACTTTGTATCCAACAAGTCATCCACAACATTTGAAGAAGGTGGAAAGAGATAATGACAAGAATGGAAAAGTGGATTCCATAATCGATGAGGGTCAAGATGATTCACATGATGATGAAGTGCAGCTAAAATAAGCGCCATTGAAATGGTTTGGTAACGGATGGTTAGATTTCTTATCCAATTAAGGCCTTGCATGTATTTTGATGTTTCATGAATTTCTTTGCAAATTAAAAGTATGGTGCATGTTGCATGAAGCAAGATGTTGAAAGTAGAGTTATGTTGACACACTTAAATGCAACAAATATGGAAATTTGTACATGAGCTATTATTTGACTTGAGAGTCAATTGTTTGAAGAGGCATGTTTTGTCGACTTGTGTTTGGTTGATGGTTTTGTACACCAATATGTAAGAGTACATGGAGATATTCACATGATGTGAATTTTTTTCTTTGAAGGAGAAAAATGATATGTCAGCGAGCTATGTTTCTTGCATGATGTGTTTTTCAGTTTGATGGTTTTGTTTGTGACAAGACATCACAAGATTTTGGGAAGGTCCACTATTGAGCGAGAGCCTCATGATTACAACCTAATCATGAGAATCAAATGGGAGTGCATCCATATTTTGAAAACAAATAGGATTCTAAGCTACCTAGGACTCAAACCATTATTTTTAAATTTGAAATATCATGGTGTGTTGTTTCAATGCCTAAATCCACAACCCTAACATAAATTGTTTTATTCTTTTTTTGCAGGATTTAGTTGGTTATATTAAAAGTCAATTGAATTTAAAATTCTTGGCTTAGTGGCATGAACCAAACATATTGTGTATTAAATGAGGAATTTTTCTCTCCCAATCATTTCTAAATCACCCATATCACCAAGAAAACATGTTTTAAAAGAACATACTTTGGTATGGGAAAGACCTTAGGTCCTTTGACTATGCACATGTGGTGTGAAAAATTGAAATTGACAATTTGAAAAAAAGTGAAATTATGAATGAAACCACGAAAACAAAAAACCCAAAAGTGGTAAATGATTTAAATAGACCTAATTAATTATTTACCAACATAAATTATTCAACTTTTAGCAACTAAATGATAAGTAAAAAAATAAATAAATTTGTAATTATGGTTCGAAAGTTACATAATCTTAAGAAGCATTTTAAATTAATTCTATCTCATAAAAAGTATCCCTCCTAACTTAACAAATACTATCTCTTCTCCTAAGGTTCACAACCTCCCTTCCTTAGCACACAAGACATAAATACAATTAATATTTCAATATGTTAATTCCTATCGAAACAAATGAAAAGTTGTATATAGATGGTTTCAAATATTATAAGAAGGTTTTTGATATGGTTGAGAGAATGTGGAAAATATAATCCATAAACAAATTATTTTTCAAAACATATTAAACTTTCATAGTATCAACAAGGAATGTACAAGGGTGTTCAATGAATTAACGCTATTTATTTAAATTCCATGATGCATATCTTACTCATAATTTTAACAAATTATTAAATAATGATATAGATTGGATAATTATATTATTTTTCATATATTTTGATGCTTATAGAGTGAAAAAACTGAAAGAATCAACTTGTAGGGTCATTTTAATGGTGGGTGGAGAATTGGGGTCTAAAAACTTTTGGAGTCATTTTGAGGTATTAAATGACATTTCTGGGGGTCAAACGATTATCCCTTGTGCCGAAATCTTGACCATTATTCTACACTTAAAGACATATCCAATGGTGCAAGAAAAACATAAAATTAAGTTCATTCAAAATTTATGCCTTTAGTAAGTTGACCTATCATGTTGACCACCATGGTACGAGAGAATGTCATTTTAGCCCCATTACTCATGCATAGCAAGCTAGCTACATGTGGAATTTTAACAAGACTCTAAAAGGTCTAAAATCACAAATCTCGTTAATGGTTGACGGAGTCAAATCTTACACCTAGTTGGCTATCACGCTATGTTAAATACTTGGCCACTAGGAGGAATAAGAATTCCATTTTGTGTTATTGTATTTTGTTCCATAGTTGAAAATACAACTAGGAGTGTGAAGTTAGAGAGAAAAATGTATGAAGTTAAGTTTTTATAGCAACCTTACACGCAAAAAGTCTTAGCTAACTCTAGAGAGATTACCTCTTTCTTTGTACTTACATATTTTCCATACCAGAAAAGAGAGAGTAGAGCATGTTTACATTTTATTGTTGTTTTTCTCCCATAAGGATTTCCTAGGGAAAAAGGAGTCTAGAGCATCATTACTTTTTAGGGTTGCTTGTCTCCCATAAGGATTTCCTAGGAAAATAATTGTGTTGATTTTCTAGAGATATGTATGTGTGTGTTTCATTATGTTCTCTATTTCTTACATTGTGTTTCATTATGTTTTATATTTCTTACATTTCTGCCCTCCTATTTTTCTTTCCAATCAAGTTTTATAAAGTAACATGAGAAGCAACATGAGACTTGGAACAATAATTTTCATTATCTATATGGAAGGCAAGAAGGATTATATCCCCTTAAGCTTAAGCTTATGTAGTTTGTCAATTTTTATCATATATTTTTTGGTAAGGGTAAATGTTTTTTATCTATAGTAAGTCATGAACCCCAATTTTACCTTATGTAAAGCATGATTCTAGGATTACTACAATTTGTACTTGGTTTTTTATTGTGATGATGCCCTGTCTCAATCACTTGGCCATCTCTCGATGGGTAGTTAAATATTTATAACAATACTTAAGTAATATTTATCTATTTGTATTATGTGAAATGTAAAAAATGGTATACTATTTTTCATAAAATTGTGTTGATTTTATCATATATTTCGATGAAAGTTGATTATATGACACATTTTCTTTAAAAGGAGAACAATTTTGTTAAGGTATGAATTTGCAATTTTGTGTGGCTCTCTATCAACCTTCACTTCCTCATTCCTAGAAAAAATCTACTTGCTCATTCATATACCCACTTTGTATTCAAATGCATGAGTTTTGAACTCTCGGTAACTATGTTTTTCCACGCAGGAAAATTATATGTCACATTTTATACTAACTCTAAATATTATTTTGAAGTTTGGATTACTGTTATTATTTTATATAATTTAACATTAGATATAAGTTTAAATTGAAAGCTACTTAGATGAAATATAGCTTAGATATGGCATTTGCAAATTATTATCTATTTATTGAACTAAAGGAAATAATTATTACACATGTTTAATTTACATTCAAATGCTTCTTTGATTTATCTCCTATAGCTTAATGTAATGCTAGATATATAATTTAAGTTGAAGGCCCATGAGATAAATATGAATTCTATGTGACATTTTTATTGAATCATCTATTTGTTGTGTTATATGAACATAATTGGTATGCATATCTAATTTTCATTACTAATATGTCATGCTTCTTTAATTTATCTTTTATAGATGACCGGAGCATCCCTTTTGACTTCGGATATGTGGGCAATACTCATCCGCATATTTTTCTATCATAAAGCAGTGAGTAAAATTGTATTCCATTTGTGTCAATGTTAAGGTTAAGCACATGGATTAAAGTTTTATATAAGATACATTGCCATGGTGTACATTTATATCTAAAGAGTCCAAAAGCTCATTCAAGACCATATGTTTTGTTGATGTAGGTTGATTGGTTATATTACATTGCTTTTGCAGTTGTTGTTGTGGGCCTTACCATCTATTCGTTCTAGTAATTGTTGAAACTAATCTTTCACCTTTTTATTTTAAATAGAAATAACTTTTCAAAGACATTTTAATATGTAAAATTAAGGAAAACCTTTTTTTGCCTATGTGAATATGATAATGTCTAACATGTGCTTTTTATTTCTGCAGTAATGACAGAGAACACTATTGTGGTTGAAAATGGTCTAAATGAAACCATACCATACACATAGCTCAATGAAAAGAGAGAGCCTAATATAGCAGGCATAAAAATACTTTGCTACAAAATGATAAAACATGTGAGTGAAAAATTTAAAACATAAATCAAGATATCAAACACAATGATATTATGATGGAGAGAATATTTTTGCAGCCAAAATGAACATGCAAACCAAAAACTGTAATAAAAAGCTTACAACATATCATTGCAAAATTTAAAAAAATAAATAACCTAACACACAAGGATATCTCAAAACACCTGAATGCATATGTAGAACAAAACCTATAATAGAATATTTTTCTACATACAACACTGCACATTTTTAAAACATAAACTAACTTAGCAGACAATAATATTAAATTAGATAATTGTTTGTGCAGTTGAATTGATGTGCATAGAAAAACTGGGAATAGAAATCTTTGATGCATACAACACACAAATGCAAAATCTTAAAAGATAAATCAATCTTGCAAACAGAAGGGTATTTAACTAGACAGAAATGTCCATATAGATTCAGTCTATATATATAATAAGTACAAAGAAACACTAGCATTGAGTTATATAGTCATGCATGGTTACAAATGTTCAAAATTCTTACAACTAATAGGATGATACAGATTTCCAAAATTCTTACAACAGATAGGATGAAACACTGAAAATATAGGAGTCATTCTTTGCAGAAAAAGAAAAAAAAAACAAAATGATTTTACAGATAATCAAGATAACTAGTTGGTTCTAAATGCTTTGCAATGTTTTTTCACATATGATTATTATCGGAAAATTTTGAATATAAAACTATTGGTTTGTTCAAAATACTTTACATGTCGGAAAATTCTGAATATAAAACTATTGGTTTGTTCAAAATACTTTACATGTAATTATTATCGAAGAAAATTATGAATATAAAACTATCATCACAAAAAAACAATTAAAAATCTTACAGAAAGTGTGGTGGAGAAAAATACCACAACAGACAGGAGGAATGGATTCAGGAAGTGTGGTGGAGAAAAATACCATACGATGGACAATAGATGGTCTCACGAGGAGAGGAATGGATTCAGAAAGTGTGGTGGAGAAAAATACCACATCAGACACACCAACCACTCCAGCCACTCCCATGTAGATAGACAATTTCATAGGAATGTTGGATGGATACAGAATCACTAGCAATATATGTGCTCACCTAGTTTTTTTCAGGTAGAAAAAAACGCTGATGTATATTAATCAGTTCATATGCATATAGACATATTTTCAACTATACAACGAGAAAAACGAGACATATCATCCAACAGTATATTGTACCTATCTAAGAAAGAGAGGCAAAGAATACAATGGGAAACATATTACGGGGGGTTTTAACCACATCCCATCATGATCAGAAAACCATACATCCCTGTAGAAAAAGAGGAAACGATAAAGATATAGAAAAATATGTTATACATCAGCAGATAGACGTTAGGAAAGACATATGAAAGTTCAGGAAAATCTTCTTTCTCTGGTAGAAGAGGGAACGGCTATGACGGGAGTCTCGATTTTCTGTAGCCATGGCAGAACAGACTGAGAGAGCTTTTCTAAAGCAACCAAAAGTATTTCTCAGTTTCAAGAAGTCTGGGAAGGGGAAACGACTTGGAAAAGGTGGCAACAGGTTTTGGAAGAATGTTGGTCTTGGCTTCAAGACACCCAAGGAAGCTATTCAAGGGACCTACATCGACAAGAAGTGCCCATTCACTGGTGCTGTTTCAATAAGAGGTCGTATATTAGCTGGAACATGTTACAGTGCTAAAATGACACAGACAATTATTGTCCGTAGGGACTATCTCCATTTTGTCAAGAAATATCAGAGGTATGAAAAGAGACATTCGAACATACCAGCCCATATTTCACCCTGTTTCCGTGTCAAGGAAGGGGATCATGTTATCATTGGGCAATGCAGGCCCTTGTCCAAGACTGTAAGGTTTAATGTTCTTAAGGTGATTCCTGCGGGTTCTAGCAGTGGTTCCGCAAAAAAAGCTTTCACTACAATATGAATCCATTTTTTTCTTTGTACAAATGAAAGTTCAGGAAAATATATAAGCAAACAAAAGGATAAGATAATAGCCTGTTGATGTGCCTAGATAAGACAACTACCAAAATACTGGCTAGAAAACCTCAAACCAACAGAAATAAACTATTGCAAAATTAATGCTGAGGAAGACACTGTGAACTTGTTGAGTCCGAGGAAACCATGGGTGGTAAGTCAGAGAATTGGATGGAAAATGGGATGGTGTTTGAAATCCTTGGCCCGGAGAGAGCATTTGAATTTTTTGGCACAAAGGAAGTATTGATTTCATAGCTGTGAAAAAATTGAGAGAGTTATAAAACAACTGAAAAATGAACAGACAGAAAATGGAATTGTCAATTAATCAAGTATGTCGAAATATCCATGGCATGTGTGTTACATCAACTCCAAAATGTCTAACAAGTAGACTACGGCTATTGAAACATCCAACACTAGAAAGGAAGAAAATTACAGACATCCATGCGTTAAAGAGAGAACATACCCGACGAAAGGAGAAATAGCACTGACGAAAGGAGCAACAACGTGGACGAGAGGAGAAAAAATGTGCGAAAAGACCAGCGGTGACAGTGACAAAAATATGCGTGAATAATGAAACCGGTAAACAAATCAACTTCGTGGGCGATTTATTTATAGAAACTAGTTTGGCCGAACTATTTTAAAAGTAAAAGTTCGTCGAACCTCAGCGCTCTCAGCCGAACTTTTGTCGGGAAGTTCACCCGAACTTTGTCGCTTTCGTTTTCCCATCTCCAAGAAAAATTTGTTTGCCCGCGCGCGTGTGCCGTCAATCTAAACGTAAATCATGAGTTCTACGAACTTTATAAAATGTTTGACCAAACTATTGCCGAAAAAAATTTCAGCTCTCGATTCTCACAAAAGTGTAACTACCTTCACGTTTTCGCCGCATGCATGAAACAAAAGAAGATAAAAATGACAAGTTTAAGAGAGTACTTCAATCCAGATATCTTATCACAAGGATCCTGAAGTATGATGCCAAAAAGGTGATCTAGTCTGCTACTCAAATTCGAAATCCAAAGCCTTCAAGTCAACAAAATATCTATAGTAATCTCCAGAAATTTTATTCCACCCAAAAATACTTCAAAGAGTGAAGTATTTATATAAAATGTATTACAAAATATCCTAGATGACTTCTAGGAATAAACTTAGGAAAATTAAATATCTTACAACAATAATAGTGACAACTTGCTCAACAAATTAGCAAGCTGTCCTATTTTATTCAAAATAAATAGAAAATGTTTCAAGACAAGAAGCAGTTGGCTTGTTATGTGTCTTATTTGCTGGCCTTTTAGATATTTTCAGAATCTAGTTGCCTTCACTGATACTATTTCTCGTTGATAATCTTTAACACTTATACTCTTTCACTTCTTATACTCTTTACCTTTAGTAAAACTACCTTCTTGCTGTAAAAATCGGTTTTGACTGTGAAATCAGCAAACATAATTTTTCTTCTTCATGTGTTTGTCTTTCTTTATTCATAGCAAATTAGTCAATTCTTACCACTCCTCATTTTTAGGAATTCTAATATTCTTGAGTTTCCTAAAATTCTCATCAGCCTCAGTGTACCTGGAAAATGTGGGCTTGATGACAAATAAATGCTTGATCTCATACTACAAATAAAACAGATCTTCAAAACTTTTTAAAAATACTTTTCTTATGGGAATACCTTGGCCTGTTGGCTTGTTCACCTACTCTTTGGCATGTTCTCTGATCCTTTTTTCATAATCATTTTGAGGCATTAACTTATCATTGATCACCATGATATCAGGAAGTCCCTTTTGTCTCAAATTAGTGAATTTAACCATGAATCTAGTGACAGCAGTGTTCATTCCTTCACATTTCTCTTCAAGCTGCCTCATCAAATTTATTTTGGTGGTTACTTTCCTAATTTCTAGGATAGTAGTTTTCCTATCATTTATTTTAAATTCTTCAAGTTGTTGTTTGTTCTTGTTGTTGAGGAAATTGATCAACCTAACAACCTGTTCTCGTTTATATACCATTTCTTCTTGTGTCTTTTGGCTCTCTTCCTGAGCTGCCAATAGTAACTCTCTCTGCTCAAAAATTACTTGAATTGATGGCCAAACATCATGAATGGCTTCAATTACATTATTCCATAGGTAATTTTTAATATATGATATTTGATCCTTGAGAGTTAATTCTTTCTGGAGCTTCTTTACCTCTTCACTCAATCTGTGGGCATTTTTCTCATGTATTTTAGCATCTATCTGAGCTGCTTTGCTTGTTTTCTAAAGATTTTCAATTATCTTGGTCAATCTATTGATTTCATTGGTCTTCAAGGACATCTCCTCCATTGCCTTTACTAGTTGACTGCTCTCATCTGTAGGTGGCAACACTGTTGTAGAAGATTCAATTACTGAATTAGTTGAAGAAGTCACTGGCACTGCAGCGGCCAATGGCTCTTTTGGTGTCAATTTCTCTGCTAAAGTAGATGGTATTTCTACTGTGATGACTGGGATAACAGTGGGAATGCCTGGTTCCTTAACTGTCTCTTTTTCTTGGACAACTTGGTCCATTTGTACTTCCATTTCCTTGATTTGAGTTGTTAGTTGAAGTATCAAGCTCATCATTTCATCTTTCTCCTTTTGATCCTGTAAAACTTCCTTTGCTTCAGGATTCTCTGCTTAAGGAAGCTTGAGTTTTTATGTCCTCATTTTTCTTTTTAACCAATGCTTCTGCTGGTTTGATGTTTGTAGGATCATATCCTACCTACAATACTAACTCTTCTAAGGCCTTTATCCTTAGATCCTTTGCATATAGTGAATATTTATCCATTTTCATTTGGTCCTGCATATTAGAAATTGTATTTTGAAGCCTATGAGAACTCATAGCTCTTGTGGTCACCGTGGAATAGAGCATCTCTGATGTTTTCCTGTGAAATTCAATCTGATCTCTCGATGTGCATGTTTGATTATTTGATTATATATAGATCCAAGGTTCGAATCTCCTTGGCTTGACTGCGCAATTGTCATGGACAAATCCTCCAAGTGTGGTGCAAATCTCATGCACAACCGATGTCGCCACTGATAGCTAACTCCACCCTTTCATCTACCTCTTTCACTGGTCTCCACTGAACTGATCATGCACTGTAGTGAACTGATGTGTTTTTGAGTTGAATAATGAGTTACTAATTAATGAATTAAATAATATTTAATTCACTCCACTCATAACTAATTTATTAGCTAGTTAAACTAATCTCAATCAGTTCAACTAAAATAAACAGAACACAACTCCACTAGCTGTCTCATTAACTCCACCAAACTTCTGCCACTGAAGTCCTAACTGAAGTCAACCATGCATGATGCCATCAAACCATTGGGAATAGCGTAATTCCTCTGTCAGATGCATGAGCCACTTCCAAGGCTCGAACTGAAGTGCTCCAAGAGAGTAAACTGAAGTTTATAGTCCAAATATTATTAAGGGTAAATAATATTTGACTTCCCTATTTTAAGGAGAGGCAGTCTAAAAATAGACTTCGACTTCTTTGACCTCAAAAATAGAGTCTCATCTATTTTTACCAACATGACCAATGCTCCAAGAATCTCAAACTGGAATCCCCGAACCATGCTCCATATGTCTAAAAATAGACATAGTCTAAAAATAGATTTTGCGCTAGAATTTGCCTGCGGGCCCACTTAGTGAAGGCGACTTCATTTCACTAAGCTCCATCATCTTGCTACATTTTCAACACTCCCTCTCAGCAAGATATGGATTATCTGCAACCCCTATCCTACCTCTGTGGAATTCGAACTTGCTCCTGGTGAGCGCCTTCGTCAGGATGTCGGCATCCTGATCCTCCGTGGGAACATATGAAAGCATCATGATTCTCCGCTGAACACAATCTCTGATATGATGGTACCTAATGTCGATGTGTTTGGACCTATCATGAAATACTGGATTAGCCAAGAGTTTAATGCAACTCTGGTTATCACAGTAAATCACTGTAGGCTCCAAATGCAACCTGAACAATCCCGCGAGGATCTTCCTCATCCAAATAGCCTCGCATGCAGCTAAGCTAGCTGCCATGTACTCGGCCTCTGCTGAACTGAGTGCCACGGATCTCTGCTTCCTGCTGTACCAGGAAACTGCTGTCGACCCAATGCTGAAAACTCCTCCAGATGTGCTCTTCTAGTCCGTTGGGCTCCCTGCCCAATCTGCATCAGTGAAGCCAGAAAGCTTCGCTCCATCCTCCTGTCTGTACCATAGACCATATCCCGATGTGCCACTAAGATAACGCAATACATGCTTGCCTGCCTTCCAGAAGAGCTTGGTAGGCTTAACCATAGCTTGTGAAAGCTGGTTAACAGCATAGCATATATCGAGTCGTGTATTGACCAGATACATAAGCGACCCCACCAACTGTCGATAGACAGTGGCATCCACTACCTCCGCTGAAGTAGCATCCTCCTTCCTCCAACCACCAGGAAGAGGAGTGTCAACAGGCTTGTAGCCTTGCATGTTGAACCTCTCCAGAATCTCCCGGCATACTTGCCCTGAGAAACAAACAGTCCTCCGTTGCGCTGCCAAATCTCCAATCCCAGGAAATAATGAAGGATGCCCAAGTCCTTCATCTCAAACTCTCGTGCAAGATCCTCCTTGCATGAAAGTATCAACTGCTCATCGCCAGTCAAAATCAGATCATCTACATGCAGTACGATGATCAACAGCTTCCCCTCCACCACAATCTGGTACAGGTTTGGATCCGCCTCACTCTTGGAGAATCCAAGCCCGGTGAAGTAGCTGTCTATCCGAGTGTACCAAGCACGAGGTGCTTGCTTCAGCCCGTACAGTGCTCTCTTGAGTCGGCACACATGCGACTCACTACTGAAGATCTCAAAACCTTCAGGCTGCTCTATGTACACCTCCTCCTCAATGACTCCGTTGAGGAACGCAATCTTCACATCCATCTGATGAATGTGCCACCCCATCTGCGCTGAGAGAGCAAGGATCATCCGTATGGAAGAGTACCTTGCGACAGGTGCAAAGGTCTCCTCATAATCAATCCCCTCAATCTGTGAGAAGCCACGGGCGACAAATCTCGCCTTGTGCTTCTCCACACTCCCGTCAACCGCCTGCTTCACTTTGTAGATCCATCGCGAACCCACCACTGATTTCCCCACCGGTCTTGGGACAATCTCCCATGCACTGTTCCTGACGATCGAATCATATTCTTCGATCATGGCATCAACCCATGCGGGTTCCTCCACATCTTCCTCAAAAGAGGATGGCTCCATCACAACACATTGACTCACAAGAGCCATGTATCCAGTGTACCGATCCGGTGACTGTCTCTGTCTGCGCTGTGCTGTAGGTGGTCCTACAACCTTCTCTGCATCTCGAGCCAGTCGCTCAGCTTCTGTAGTGCGCATGCGCCCTCCGATGGTTGGCGCTGCATGGGTGGTTTCTTCCACCTCCTGAACTTCCTCTTGTGGCTGATCCACATCCGGAAGCTCCTCCTTAGGAACTAACAGCTCCTCATCTGCATGCAAGTGTAGCTCCCTCTCAAGCGAACACTGCATGGCTTTCTCCTCCCGAAATTTTATATCCCGTCGCACAACAGTCTTGCGACTGTCTGACAAATACACCCGATAGTTGTGAGGTGTATCAGTGTACCCCACAAATATTCCAACCTCAGCAGTTGGATCCAGCTTCCTTCTCGCATCCTTCTTCACATGCATGTAGACAGGAGAACCAAAAATCCGCAAATGGGAAATATCAGGCCTCTTGCCAAAATAAGCCTCCTCTGGTGTACTCATGCCAAGAACCTTGTGATGACAACGGTTCTGCACATACACTGCTGTATTGCATGCCTCAGCCCACAAGTGAAGGGGTAGGCCCTGATCATGCAACATCGCCCGTGCAGCACCCACGATCGTTCTGTTCTTCCGCTCAGCCACCCCGTTCTGCCGTGGGTTATGGGGTGCGATGAGCTCTCTCCGAATCCCTTCTGCGCTGCAGAACTCCTTGAATTCAGCCGAGATGAATTCACCACCGTTATCACTCCTTAGAGCAATCACCTTCTTCCCTGACTCCTTCTCGACCAGTGCTTTAAACTCATAGAACTTCGCGAATGTATCGCTCTTCTTCGGCATGAAGAAGATCCAGCACTTTCGAGAGAAATCATCAACAAAGATCACATAATACTTGTGCTTTGCTGTCGAAGCAACTGAGAAAGGACCACACACGTCCGTGTGAACTCTCTCAAGGATCGTCATGGCGCGACTATCCTTCTCGTGAAAGGTGGCTTTCACATACTTCCCTAAAGTACACCCCTTGCACTGATCTGACTGCGCAAGAGTGCCCTTAGGAAGCCCAATAGAAATCTGCTGCAGTATCTTCAAAGCTCCATGGTGAAGGTGGCCCAATCTCCTGTGCCACAGTTCGCCCTCATCATCCCGGCTCACCACTTCTCCCGCCTTGCATGCCATAGCTACGCAGCCATCTACCTGCAACTGATAAAGGTTCTTAGTTCGAACCCCTATCTTCCGAGTCTCTCCAGTAGTCTTACTGCACAGGAAGGCTTTTCCTTCGCTGAAGACCACATCATACCCCTTATCCTCCAACATCGCCACAGAAATCAGGTTCTTCTTCAATCCAGGTACATGCATGACATCCTTCAAGACAAAGGGTTTACTAGACTCCCTCTGAAAGGATATGGTACCGATACCAGTCGCACTGTATCTACCATCATCGCCCATCTCGATGTGCACACCCAGATCTTTGTCCTCCAGATCTGAGAACAAATCCCGATCTCCCGTCATATGAAATGACGCACCGCTATCCAAGAACCACACCGATCCCATCACACTTGAAACCAAGCATGCGATCAGTGAAAAGTCAAGCTCGAACTATGAAGCCAAAGCTTCTCCATCTGCAGATCTTCCCGCTTGCTTGTTTTTCTTCTTCTTTGGACAATTGGTAGCATAATGTCCGTGATCATGGTAGTGAAAACACTTCACTTTCGCCATATCCTGCTTCTTGCCCTTTGCACCAGAATGAGAGGTTTTCTTACCCTTCCCCTTCTTTGCTTTGGACACCAAAGCGCAGTTTTCTTCATCAGCTCCCTTTGATGAAGATCCATCTCGAGTAGTCCTCCTTATCTCCTCCTGCATGAGATCCGCCCAAAGGCGCTCTCATCCCGGCAGCTTCTCCCGACCATTGACACTATCTTGATATGAGTGCCAAGCCTTCGGAAGACCAAGGAGAGCCAGGTCGACCATGTCCTCGTCTTCGACAATCACCCCCACACTTCCCAGCTCATCTCTGCATTGAGTGAACTTCGTGAGGTATTTGGCGATACCGTCGCCCTTCTCCATCTTGATGTTCCTGAGCTTATCTTTGAGCGCCAGCTTCCTTTGGTCGCTCTTACTCTGGAATAGATCCGTCAAAGCTTTCCACATTAAATATGGAGTAGCCTTTCCATGCGGGCTGGATACAATATGATCCTTGACGCCCTCCAACAGGATCCTTCGACACTTCGCCATCTTCTTTTGCCATGCTTCGACTTCAGCAGGATCAGTGGGCTTTTGGACATCCGTATCTACGAACTCCTTCAGACCATTATCTTCTAATACTACTTCCATGCGATCCTTCCATGCAACATAATTCAAACTGCCTTCAAGAGCATATTCGAGTCGCAAACCGTTGAAAGACATTTTCAACACTGGCACCAAGAAAACAAAACTGCTGCAAAATTTCGAATTCCACCTCAAAGCTCAACCGCTCTAGATCTATGAGAACAAATTATTTCTAGCACAGAGATTGACTGCAAGGGGCATTTACCAGACCTTTCACTTTCCGAAGAAAGATGAATCTGGAGGCTACCTGGCCCGCATGCAGACTCTGTCTACCGAAATAAGTTTGTAATCACTGTGATGAGCAATCTCTGCTTCAATAGCTCCGATACCATGTAGAAATTTGCTGAATAATGATTAATTATCCACTGAGACTATCCCGATCACATACAATTTGAATTTATATGCAACACATAATCTCCTCCACTCAGATCATCACACATGCGGAAATAAAATCAAGCGATAACACATCAAATCATCATACACATTAACACAGTATGTATGGGGAAAGCTTATAGATGAAAACCCCGCAGCTATTTTGTATATTATAATGGAGAAATCAAGTAACAAACTCAGTACAATACTCCTCACAAGTACTCAGTACTTTCTCATGAAGTTACTCACAATCTAGCTCAGTTTTGAACAGGTTACTGGTTCAAAACTCACCGCCAATTTCCTTGCCTCTATTGCGCAATCCAGGCCTGTCTATATAGATATCCAAGGTTCGAATCTCCTTGGCTTGACAGCGCAATCATCATGGGCAATTCCTCCAAGTGTGGTGCAAATCTCATGCACAACTGATGTCGCCATTGATAGCTAACTCCACCCTTTCATCTACCTCTTTCACTGGTCTCCACTGAACTGTTCATGCACTGTAGTGAATTGATGTGTTCTTGAGTTGAATAATGAGTTACTAATTAATGAATTAAATAATATTTAATTCACTCCACTCATAACTAATTGATTAGCTAGTTAAACTAATCTCAACTAGTTCAACTAAAATAAACAGAACACAACTCCACTAGCTGTCCCATTAACTCCTCCAAACTTCTGCCACTGAAGTCCAACTGAAGTCAACCATGCATGATGCCATCAAACCCTTGGGAACCACGTGATTCCTCTGTCAGATGCATGAGCCACTTCTGTAGCTCGAACCGAAGTGCTCCAAGAGAGTAAACTGCTGTTTATAGTCTAAATATTATTAAGGGTAAATAATATTTGACTTCCCTGTTTTAAGGAGAGGCAGTCTAAAAATAGACTTCGACCTCTTTGACCTCAAAAATAGAGTCTCATCTATTTTTACCAACATGACACATACTTCAAGAATCTCAAACCGGAATCCCCGAACCATGCTCCATATGTCTAAAAATAGACATAGTCTAAAAATAGATTTTGCGCCAGAATTTGCCTGCGGGCCCACTTAGTGAAGGCGACTTCATTTCACTAAGCTCCATCATCTTGCTGAATTTTCAACATACATATGAAAGGCCCAATTTGATTTTTGAGTTTAAATTGGGTCTTTTTCTTGGCTGCCATAAAATTAATTGAATCTGAATTCAGGATCTGCCTAATGTATTCTAAGGCAAACTTCCTCATAGATGGATGCTTAGGTAACTTGTATGGAAACAAGTTAGAACCGAAAACTCTGATTTCAGTGAATTCCTTATATAAATACCAATCTCCTACTTTGCTTTGCTCTGATAGCTACAAAATTCTCTTCATTTCCTCACTAATTCTAGGCTGCTCTGTTTCTGTCAAAATGGTGGTCAATGGATGTACAAACAACTCTGCAACTCTGAATAACTAAATTATGTTCCTTCTTTTCTGAGTATAGATGTCCAAAAGAAAACTGATAGAGGTTTTCCTTCTATATCCAAATTCTAAAGTGAAATTGGAAAAATATCTGATTGGAAGAATATAAACAAGTGAAAAAGATAGGATTTATATCTAAATACTCCTTCCAGCTGCAGATTAGTCAATTGATAGTGAATGTTATCAACTATAAAACCAGCATAATCAAATATAACTAAGGGTGACTGTCCTGGAGAAAAGGTGGATAAAAATCCTAGGATAGACTCATCAGTATGCTCATCAGTGAAATACCCAAGTATGAAGGAAAGCATGGCGATTACATTCCTTGAACATTTAAGGAACTTGGCAGTTGAATAAGGAGGGTTTAATTTTTGAATTTCAACATGCAGAGGCATAAAAGTTTAGAAAATCATAAACCTTTTAGGAAAGTCTAAGTTAATGTATAACTTAGTGAGGGCTTCAATAGACAATGGGACTGCTTGGGGGTCTGGTTGAAGCTACAACATTTGGTTTATAGACTCTGCTATAATGGTAAATAGGATTTATTTATTTGTCTTGACAATACCTCTCTATTCTGGAATGTAGTACTGGTGACACAGTCTGATAAATTCTTGACAGGGGTGAGTCATGGGGATTACATATTTGGGAAAATTGGATTCCCAAATCTGAACATCTTCTTGATCATCTAGGGATTTTTCAAAATATCATTTGTGGATATCTAACAGATTAAACTCAACTATAGGATCATCTATCTTGTAATCAATATCAGCAAGAAGAATATGCTCAATATCAACAATAGGGGGTTGTAATGGGTTGTCTACAATTGTAGTATTTGGAGTCATAGCAGGAGTAGCTTTAGGAGTCTTGGAACCTTCAGAATTGTTTCCACTCTATTTTTTAGGCATATTTATTGGCTTCTGCAAGTTTAAACTGTTTGCAAAGGATATTTTACTATAACATAGGCTTGATTAGGCAATTTCAGCAAAATAGACTATCTCTTTGGATTTTATACTCAATTAGGTCTTTCAAATGAAGCTCTGAGGCTAAAAATTGGTCTAAAACAAAAAACATAGGTTTTCTAAGTCTTTTGACTGCAAATTGGGCTAAAACTCTGATAAAAAAGGATTTTCAGAAGATAGGGCACCTGCAGAGGATTTCTGGCCTTTAGAGCTTGAAATTGACCCTAAAAACTGTGGAAAAATGATAATTTTCTTTGAAAATTGTACACAGTAGATTCTAGGATTCCTGGAAAAATTTTACCAGGGTTTTTCCTGTTTCTGGGACTTTAGGGAAATTGAATTTAATCAATTTCTTAATCTTAGGACATATTATTTTCTTTTAAAAGTTTTTTTCAATTGACTATAGGTTAAATTCTGAGAAAAATACCTGTTTTGATGCAGGTATAGGTTTTAACAGGGTATACTTCACTCTTATGGTCGAATTGATTGCTTTTGAGGTTGAACAAGAGCGATATAGCTCCTCAGTAGTCTTTTACAAGTTTCTTGGGTGAATTTAGGAAGTTCTGTGCATAAAAATGGTTATCAGAGGCTTTCATAGCTTTACACAGTTGGGGAATGAAATAACAATGGTTTAAACGCGACAAATAGGTAAAAGAATGCAAAATGCATATACAAAGGTTTTTGATAAACATTTGATCGTATTAATCCTTTGTCATTAAATGCCGGTCACGATCAGGCGGGAAGCGATTTTCGAATTATTGAAAGGACAAAGACTGATGGTAATCGCGTGGGTTTTTAGTGGTAAGCAGTTTTAATCAAAACCCATGTGATTGAATTAAAAGAGGCCACATGGAGGGGAGGGATTAACACGAAACAACTTATTTCGCATGGATTTTGCAACGAAGCGGTCGGGCATGTAATCTACACAATATCGCTCCTCAACCGTTTGATTTGAGAAATGAATGCGAAGGGCTGAGATCAGTTTGAGAGCTGCGTCGGGATAGAAAGGTGGGACTGGGTTTAATAACATGCAACAGAAGGGTTAGAAAACTTTATAATATGGCTAAGGTTTAAATGTTTAAAAAAATGTATGCAATGGTTTGTTTATATACAGCGGCAGGATAAATCGTTTAAACATTATAATAATTCTTAATAAAATATACAAAGGCGCGTTTAAACAAGATTTTTTCAACCTTATATATTGATATATATATAAATGGCGGGTTAGGACTGTTTTATTTTAAAACATTTGGAAAATGTTTAAAATATGAGGGCGCGTTTAATTATTTTATATAGTTTTTTAACTATTTGGATAGTTTAAAAAACTATAGGGGCGGAATAAAACAAATAAAGTTAATCTTTTTAGACCAAAGGGTTTTATATCTTGGGTTTTTCATTTATGCACATGGGATAATAAACTTTGGTCAAAAGCTTATAATAGTGGGTTTTTTTGGGGTATTATTGAATATAAGGGAATTAATAATTAGGAAAGGGTGTCTCTTTAGGGATTTAACAAAATATGTTAAAATTTAATATGAGAGGGGAATGAAATGTGAAACAAAGTACACATTATCTCCAAGTATAACATAATAATCAAGCATTTGCTCATTTTTATATTTCTTTCAATAATACTTTAGGATAAGTGTGACTTTTTGGGTTTTTATGAATGCTTATGAAGGGATGAAGTTAATTACTCTACTGCTACCATTTTACAAAGTAAGAGTGTGTTTTTACTTAGGAAAAATGGGGTTTTAATAGATGAATGAAGGGTAAATGATGATAAATGAGGATTTAGCATAAGAACTCAATATTTTCAACTAAAAAGTCATAGAGCCTTGGGTCCGGTCCTAACAAAAGTCAGAGAAATGCTCTAAGCCTGTTTGACTGATAGCTTAGAATATTGAATACTCATAGGGGAGGGGAAATTAGTGATTTTTCCCGATGATGTATTATTTACATGATTGCTCCACTGCTTTCTACTTACCCAATTTTGTATTTCTAACATTTTTTCTTCATTTTGAAGGTGCATTTAGGCTTGCAACCTTGAAACATTTTCTTTCAAAGCATAAAACTATCTAAATCTACCTTATTTCATCTGAGGGCTCAGATTAAACTGTTGAGCTCCTCATTATTCTCTACCTATCTACTGATTTGTCAAGTTTAAACTATTTGACAAATCTTTATTCACTATCTAAAACATATAATTGAAACATGAACAGTTAAGATTAAACTATTTAACTTATCATGGATTATGGCATTTATTGACACTCTGCACATAATCATTATTTTTGCAGTAAAAGTAACAGTAGTGGCATTCAGATTTGTTCACTTCTAGGTTTCATTTCTTTTCTTTTGGGGTATATATTTTTCTAAGTCCTTTGATCTTTCTTTTAGGACTTTTTACCCTCTTTTTGATTTTTTTATTATTTTTCATCTTTTCAAAATATGGGAAAAACCGTTGGAAATATTGTCATTGATGGCAAAGGAGGGGCAAGACTCAGTAAACGAGGCAAAGACTTGGGGCAAAAGAGGCGCGCTCGAAGAAGAGGAAGCAAAAGAGGACAAATAAAGCAAGAGAGGCAGCAAGAAGAAAGTCAAAATGTAACAATCATAGAAGCACAGTGAAGAACCGTTATCGAAAGGTAGAGACAGAGGCAGAGCGACAGAAGCAGCAGAGGCAGAGGGAGAGACTAAGTGACAGTGAACAACTTGTAGAAAGCAAGGTATGTACATAATTACAAGACTTATCAAATTCAATTCAAAATTTTATAAACCCTATTATTATAGGACCCTAACAGTGGCTCCACATGGGGATGACATTTCCTGGTGAAATATCAAGAAATCTAAGACTTAGTAGCCTTTGAAATTTGACTGTGATGATCCTGTAAATGTCTTCTGATATCTGCAACTTATTCGTATTTATGATATTTAATTCTCAAAGCTTAGGGCCTTCTCTTCGGGCTTCAACTTTGCTAAGGAAAAATCCAATCCAATCTAAACTTTGAAATGTATATGTACAATGATCAAAGTGAATAAAAACTAGTTATTGGTTAACTCAGGTGAGTGGTAGTGCTTCAGTATTCTGCCATTAATGGGTCCTTCTTGAAGATCTGTTCCATCCAATTCTTTGAGAAAGAAAGCATTATTACCTCTATATCCATAAATTACATAAGGCCCTTTCCATAGAAAATCAAATTTTCCATGTTTTCCTTTGTCTTCTCTTCTGGAATCCCATTTTAACACTTTATCTCCTATGTAAAAATCATCCTCTTTAGTCTTTTTATCATATATTTTCTTGATTTTATCCTAAATGACTTGAGTTTTGATGTAAACTTCTTCCCTTGTTTGTTGCAAGTGAATAGTTTGATTTATCCTTCTTTGGATGGCATTTGTTTCAACCTATAATTCTTGGATAATTTTCATCACTGGTACACCTAAGGAGGAAGGAAAAAAAACATCCATTCCATAAACTAGTTGGTAAGGTGAAGTACCAATGGATTTCTTAGTAGTAAGTCTATCTGCCCATAAGGCATTGACTAACTTCTTATGCCAAGTCTTTTTATTGTCTTCAAGTAATTTTTTGATGATATTTACTGGCTTTTGTTTGAGGATTCAGCTAGGCCCATTACCTTGGGGGTAATATGCAGTAGAGTGGCCTAGGGTAATATGGTATTTGTGGAAAAAGTCAATCATTTTCCTGGATTTGAATGCTGCTACATTATCAGTAATTATCTTTTGAGGGAACCCAAATCTTGAAAGGATGTTGCTTTCTAGAAAGGAAATAATGACAATATCAGTGGATTGTCTAGAAGGCGTGACTTCAATCCACTTGGTAAAATAATCAATGGCTGTCAAAATCCACTTATGTTGGCCTGAAGAAGGAGGGTGAATTTCACCAATGAAGTCTACACCCCATTGCTGAAATGGCACTTTTATTGAAATAGGATTTAAAGGGAAGGGTAATAATTTCTTCTTAGCCTAAAAATTTTGGCACTTATGACATGAAGTAACATATTTTTTGACATCAGCAAACAAGGCAGGCCATTAAAAACCAGCTCTCAGGATCTTGTCAGCAATCGATTTCTAGTATAAATTTCCTCCACAGTCACCTGCATGGAATTCTTCAAGTATATTGTCAGCTTCTTCCTTTAGTAAACAATTTAGTAAAATCCCACTATGATCTCTCCAAAAAAGTACATTATCTAAGATACAAAATCTTACTACTTTAAGTTTCAAAAATCTAGCTTTAGTTCTTGACAATCTAGGAGGAGCTTGTAAGTTTCAGAGTACAAATATGATATCCGTATACCAAGGTGAGTGTGAAAAGGCTTCACTGATCAATGGAGTCGCCATCTCTTCCTGATCATCTACTTGAGCAATGAAATTTATATATTGGGCATTAAAATTAGATTCAGCCATAAGTCTGGCTAATCCTTGACCTTTAATGAGCTTGGTGGGTTTTATCTCTATGTCATATTCCAAGATAGTGGAAATCCACTTACCTCTTCTTCCATCAGGACCATCCTGAGTAAGAATGTCGTTAACTACAGAATTTGGGACATAGGCAATAATGTGTAAGTAGATAATATAAACTCTGAAGTCTTTAATGGCCTTAACCAAGGCAAGAGATTGTTTTTCCATAATGTTGTACTTCAAAGGGGCATATCTAAGGGATTTACTGAAAAAATCTATGGGTTGTTAAAATTTGATCATTTTTCTGCAGTAAAACTGCAAAAATGGTGTGTTCTGAAGCAAATAAAAAAATCATGAAATATTTCTTAAAATAAAGACTTATTAGGACTGGAGTTTTAGTTAAGGCTTGTTTGATAGAGTCAAATGATTGTTTAGCCTCAATAGTCCATCTAAGAACTAAATATTTCTTGAGCATGTTATTTAATTCTCTAATTATCTCAACTAAATTAGATATGAATCTTCTTAAAAATTTTATCTTACCTAAAAAAGCTTGTAATTCTTTGATGTTTCTTGGTGAGTTGATGTTCAGAATTGCTTCTATCCTAGCAGGATCTATCCTAATTCCTTCTTTTGAGATTATATTTCCAAGTAACTTACCTTATTCTAATCCAAATAGATTTTTCTTAGGATTTAAAGAGATGCCATATTTCCTACACTTAATAAAAACTTGTCTCAAATGATCCAAGTGTTCATTATTTGTTTTGGAAAACACAGTAATGTCATCTAAGTAAATAACTAAGAACTCATGTATTTCCTTTGAAAAGGCTATGTCCATAGCCCTCTGAAAGGTTTCTCCTGCATTCATTAAGCCAAAGGGCATTTTTACATACATAAAAGTGCCCCAAGGAGTAGTAAATGTTGTTTTAGCTCGGTATTCTTCTTGAACTAGGATCTGGTTGTATTCTGAAAAACCATCTAACAATGAAATCCTTGAAGAACCTACCACCCTTTGTAATATGTGGTCCATTTTGGGTAAAGGTTAATTATCCTTTAAAGATACTTTGTTAAGATTTCTAAAGTCCACACACAATCTAATTTCTCATGTTTTCTTTCTTGTAGGAAGTAGGTTTGAAACCAATCAGAATATCTGATTGGTGCAATGATCTGGGCATCATACATTCTCTTAACTTCTTTTTCAATAAAAGGTAATAACACAGGGTTAATCCTTCTCAAATTTTGTTTGAATGGCTTTTGATATTCTTTTATTGGAATTTTGTGTTGGATTATGTTTGTATCATAAGATTTTAAATCTTCATAACTCCAAGAAAACACATCTTGATATTCTTTTAATAGCTCAATATGTTTATCCTTTTCTTGTTGAGGTAAAATTTTGGACAGTTTGATTATCTTTGGTTTTGATTCTGTACCAATGTTACATTCTTATATGTTAGATATTAATGGCTCTATTTTTTGTTTTCTAGCTACATCATTAGAGTCAAAAAGATCCTCTAATGGATTTAAACCTTTAGGTAAAAAATTATCCTTAAGATTCACTATATCTGATTCATCAACAATTTCTTCAATATCTACTTTCTCTTAGCTATCAATATCAGCTTGACTAAATCTAGTGGGTTTATCAAACTTTATTTTATTTACTTCTAAGTCATTTAAATCTATTTCACAGTCCAAATCATGATTTAATGTACAATCTCTATCTATAATACAATTATGAAATTCTCCTTCATTGTTCATAAACTTGTAAATCTGTTCATCCTGAGAAAAAATCTGCCAATATTTAAGATTATCTGGAATTATTGGCCTATGTTTGATTTCAGCAGTATATCTGTGATTAGGTTGGAATGGTAAATTGCATGTACTAGAAAAATTTGCAAGACAATGAGCTTGTATATTTTTCTTTCTAGGTATAAAAACAAACTCACATTCCAATAAATCATCAATTATATCTATGACAGTGTCTCTATATCTTCTCAGTCTAGGATTGTAGACAGAATAAACTCCATTTACTTGTTATATGATCAAATCTGAATCTCCCATGATTAAAATTCTTTTTCCTCCTGAGTTTCTAATGATTTGGAGTCCTAGGATAAGGGCTTCATACTCGGCCATATTGTTTGTACGTTTGAAATTTAGCCTAAAAGCATGACCTTCAGAATTATTGATCTCCATATTTGTTATCTAGACTCCTGCTCCTGCTCCTAACTTATTCACCAGACCATCAAAGTCCAAATGCCATTGAGATTCATGAAAAATGTTATTATTGTTTGGCACTCTCTTTTTATCTACTAGTTTAGTTTGGATTTCATTTTTTTCAGAGTTTCAAAGGATGAAAGAATCAAGGTTATTTGGTGTAGAGTAAATGGGATAGGTAATAGATCTTTCAGCACTACTGACCATGTACTTCATTAGTGTTTCTCTATATAACTTTTTAGGCTGGCCAAACGTCGATATAGTAGCATAAGACATGTCCAATTGTAGAGATCCCTGCAAATTTGCTCCCCATGAGTGATAAAGTGGCATACCATATTTTTGTGGGATATCAGCTACTACAATGTCCATTAATATACTCTTACCGGGGTATTTAACTAGTGTTACACACAAATCCTTAATTAAACCTAAGCATTTAACCTTACTAGAATCAAAAGAAAACAAATCTTTGTATGGCCTTGTAATTTCTAGATTCAAAGTTTCCATGATGGCTTTTGGCATTAAGTTATGATAAGCTCCTAAATCTAGCATTGTGTTACGTAGAATTTGATCATGAATGGTTAAAATGATATAGAATGGAGGAATTGCCCCATCTGCATGTTTTCCATTTACATCTGGGCCAAAAATCAACTCTGGCTGGTCATCATTTAAATTTATGGAGTCTTCTCCATCATTCATATTTAGTGTTTCAGTTATGGTTGATTTATACAAGTCATTCTTTACAAATTAAGTCAAAGGAATTGGTATTTAAAGTTTTACAATTTCTGATTGTATGTTGAATGCAGGTTGAGCTTTATCAATTTGAATCAGTTCTTCTTTGGTAACTGTAGTCTGTGTTGATTTGTCTTGCTTTTCTATAGTTATTTTTTCATTTTCAATTGTTTTAGGATTCTCTGTTTATGTTTCCTATGTTTTACTACTTCTAAATTTCTTTTCATGGATTGTTTTTGAAGCAGTAGATCTTCTTTCTGTCTTAGAATTTTCAACAGATGTTTTTGAAGCAACAAATTTTGGGTCTGCTGTTTTAGGATCAACAGAAGGTTTTTTGGGATCTAAATTTGTTGTTTTTACAGAACTAGAGGCTTTAGCAGTAGTAGATTTTTGAGGATCTTTTGCAGCTTGAGCAACTTCATCAGTAATGTCAACAATTTTAGGACTTGATGCTTTCTTAGGACTAGAAATTATTTGGGAGGAATTTGCGTTTTGCTTATTTTCCCTTGGGAGAATTTGCAGAACTTTTGTTTTAGTGGCTTCTACTCTTTTCTGATTCTGATTTTGGGAATTTTTTTTAGTAGAAGACTCATTTTTTTTCTTGTTTCTAAGGCTATAATGGCTATGTATTTCATTTATTTCATATTCATAACCTTTCTTGTAATCAAAGGTTCACTAGAATCTAATTTAAGATGTTGAAGTTCAAACAATTCCTGATCTTCCTGAGTTAGGAAAATGGTATTGTTGTCATCTATTCCCATTAGATTAATAGTATCCTCCTCCTTATCATTATTATTCTGAGAACTTTCAACATAGTTCTCTTGGAATGGTGGCCTAATCATTTAGCCCGGGGATGTTTCTTTTCTTTTTCCAGAATTTATATTTTTTCTAAAGTTGGAATTTCTAATCTATTGTTGGTTATCCCACTGAGTTCTTCTCTCCATATTATCTAATCTATCAATAACTCTTTCTAAATTTTTAGCTATAACATCCAATTTTGTGTCTGAATTTGCATTTTCTTCTTTGATAGTAACCCTTCTTTCATTTCTAAGTCCATATTTTCTAGCTAGGATGTTCACTTCTACGCTTACTGCATCAATTTGCATTTTTTCTAATGCATCTACATCTCTTTCCCTTAATTGGTAAGCCATATCTGTGTCAAATCCATCAGGGAATTTGAGCAGAATGAAATAAGGAGTAGGTTTCAGATTTGCAGGGATAGAATTATAGAAACTATTATACTTGGTGCAGTAATCTTGAACTGACTCATTTGGAGCTCTTTTTAAATTATCAAATTCAGACAAAATTTGGAGGGGGTTATTTTTCTTTTCCCATTTATTTAAAAACAAAGTAAAAAAGACAGTCAAATCAGTTACACCACCAGCAGCTAAATATTTAAACCACTTCTTAACTGCTCCTGTTAAGGTTTGAGAAAATAGTCTCATTTGAACATCTAAATCATCAATTTCATAAATTTCAAATAATTCTGAAATCTTAGTAATGTGTTGTTGAGCAGAATATTGAGTAGTGACATCAAACAGTGGTATTTTGTTTTGATAGTCTTGTGGCATATCATGAATTTGTTGTGGTAGGACAAGGGGAGCATATCTAGTAGCCATAGCTTGAAGCTTAACTTGACTAGGAGGTAAGGTTGAACTACTTGGAGCTGTGTTGGAAATGATAGTGGATGAACTATAGATTGTATTTGATGTGCTGGGAAATGAAGATGATGTTTTTAAGAAATCAAAAGGTGAACTAATGGATATAGTGGATGAAGTGATTGGTGTAAATAACACTCTGGGTTGTAGGGGTAGTTTAGGGATAAATGGATCTATAGATGAGCTGGTAGTATAATTTACGAATGATGTAACAGCATAAAGAGATGAATCTCTAGCTGGAATTATTGTGGTATGTAATTGGGAAGTTGAAGGTATGTTTTCATAAGTCAATAAATGAGCTAATTCAATAGCTTCATCAATATCCTTTAGAATAGTAACATTAATTTCCTCAACTTTGGTATGATATTCAGATTTCTTAGATCTAGAATTTACTGCAATAGATTTATGTTTTTCATTCAAAAATGAAAGGAAAGCGGGGTCTAAAACAACAGTTTTTAAATCATTTTCAGATTTAGTTTTAAATAATGAATGCTCAAATTTCAAATCAAAATCAATGTCTTGAAGACTTTCTAATTCACTTGGTAATGAATTGACTCTTATTAATGAAATTTTAGTCTCTAAATTTTATGTTTGTTTTTTCTTTTTACCAATTCAGTCTGGGTTATCTACTAGGAAAACAGGCTTAGGATCCGGGTTAGACCTGGTATAGTAGGTTTTCCTAGAAGCCAGAATTACTATTTTTCAATACCCACAACCTATAAAAGCAATATTAAAGTAAAATGATGATTTAAATGATTCCTTTAAGACTAATTTTATGACTGAGGACTGGTTATTTCCCCACTATGGTCGCCAGTAATGTTATCACTCCAATAAATTCTTAAGTTGTGGGATTTTGGTTTTTAGTCAAAGAATACAAGAGGTAACCACAAACCTACTTCAAACTCTAATATCTAGCCTTCCTAGGGTTCAGAGAGGGCTCTCTCTTTCAAGTTTAACTTTGTTTTAGTTTTGAATATTAGGCTAGTTATTAAAGTGCAAATTTGGTTTTGTTTTGTTGGATTTGGTGGGAAAATCTCACTTGGTGTGTAGATAGAGGGAAATATACTTTTCCATTGGGCTATGGAGTCTAAGTCAGGCTAACATAACTGGGATCAAGGCCTAAAAGGTCAAATATCTGCAGGGCAAGGTAGATAACCCTTGGAGATCTTGCAAAAAATGGTTTTTGAGATGGTATGATCGGGATAAAGGGCACTTAAGGATCCTTTGATCTGCAAAAGTAAAGTAGGAGATAGAGGTCAAACGGGAGAGGGAGAAATTAAGAACTCCCTACACCGGAAATCAAAAGAAAACAAAGAAATGATAACTAGTTAAAAATAGGGTGCTATTAACATGTCATGTAGTAATACTCCTAGTTATACATTCAGATTTATAATTAAACACAGATGTATGCATGAAACAAAAGAAGAGAACAATGACAAGTTTAAGAGAGTACTTCACTCTAGATTGCTTATCACAGGGATCCTGAAGTATGATGCAAAAAAGGTGATCCAGTCTGCTACTCAAATTCGAAATCCAAAGCCTTCAAGTCAACAAAATATCTATAGTAATCTCCAGCAATTTTATTCCACACCAAAATACTTCAAAGAGTGAAGTATTTATATAAAATGTCTTACAAAATATCCTATATGACTTCTAGGAATTAACTTAGGAAAATTAAATATCTTACAACAATAATAGAGACAACTTACTCAACAAATTAGCTAGTTGTCCTATTTTATTCAAAATAAATAGAAATTGTTTCAAGATAAGAAGCAGTTGGCTACTTATGTGTCTTCTCTGTTGGCCTTTTAGATATTTTCAGAATCTAGTTGCCTTCACTGATACTCTTTCTCACTGATACTCTTTAACACTTATACTCTTTAAATTCGAATACTCTTTACCTTCAGTAAAACTGCCTTCTTGCTGTAAAAATCTGTTTTGACTATGAAATCAACAAACAAAATTTTTCTTCTTCATGTTTTTGCCTTTCTTTCTTCATAGAAAATCAATCAATGCTTGCCACTCCTCATTTTTAGGAATTCTAATATTCTTGAGTTTCCTAAAATTCTCATCAGCCTCAGTGTACCTAGCAAATGTGGGCTTGATGACAGATAAATACTTGATCTCCTACTGCAAATAAAACAGATCTTCAAAACTTTTTAACAATACTCTCCCTGTGGGAATACCTTGGCCTGTTGGCTTGTTCACCTGCTCTTTGGCATTTTCTCTTATATTTTTTTCATAATCATTTTGTGGCATTAGCTTATCATTGATTACCATGATATTAGGAAGTCCCTTTTGTCTCAAATTAGTGAATTTAACCATGAATATAGTGACAATAGTGTTCATTCCTTCACATTTCTCTTCAAGCTGCCTCATCAAGTTTCTTTTGGTGGTTACTTTCCTAATTTCTAGGATAGTGGCTGTCCTATCATTTATTTTCAATTCTTCAAGTTGATGTCTGTTCTTGTTGTTGAGGAAATTTATTAACCTTACTACATTTTTTGATTTATCTGCCAATTCTTCTTGTGTCTTTTGGATCACTGCCTGAGCTGCCAATAGTAACTCTCTCTGCTCAAAAATTACTTGAATTGATGGCCAAACATCATGAATGGCTTCATTTACATTATTCCATAAGTAATTTTAATATATGATATTTGGTCCTTGAGAGTTAATTATTTCTAGAGCTTCTTTACCTCTTCACTCAATCTATGAGCATTTTGTTCATGTATTTTACCATCTATCTGAGTTTATTTGCTTGTCTTCTCAAGATTTTTAATTATCTTGGTCAATCTATTGATTTCATTGGTCTTCAAGGACATCTTCTCCATTGGCTTCACTATTTGACTGCTCTCATCTGTAGGTGGCAACACTGTTGTAGAATATTCAGTTACTGAAGTAGTTGAAGAAGTCACTAGCACTGTAGTGGCTAGTGGCTCTTTTGGTGCAAATTTCTCTCCTAAAGTAGATGGTACTGCTGTTGTGATGACTAGGATGAAAATGGGAATGAATAGTTCCTTAACTGTCTCTTTTTCTTAGACAACTTGGTCCATTTGTACTTCCATTTCCTTGATTTGAGCTGTTATTTGAAGTATCAAACTAATCATTTCATATTTCTCCTTTTGATCCTGTAAAAATTCCTTTGTTTGAGGATGCTCTCCTTGAGGAAGCTTGAGTTGTTTCCTCAAGGCAACTACCTCATTTTTCTTTTTAAGCAACGCTTCAGCTACTTTGATGTTTGTAGGATCATATCCTACCTACAATACTAACTCTTCTAAAGCCTTTATCCTTAGATCCTTTGCATATAGTGAAGCTTTATCCATCTTCATTTGGTCCTGCATATTAGAAATGGTATTTTGAAACCTATGAGCACTCATAGCTTTTGTGGTCACTATGGAATAGAGCATCTCTTATGTTTGCTTGTGAAATTCAATCTAATCCAACTCATGGATTTTACCTGTGGCTACTTCCATATCAACCTTTTTATAGTCAACCACTGTCTTTGGTACTGGTACAGTGGGCTGTAAGACTGACATAATTAATTTTTAATTTGAATAATCAAAGGCTGATAAGAATATGTTTTGATTACCTGGCTTCTACTTCAAAAACTCAAAATATATTTCAGTTTTAATTTCCTCATTCTTTAATTTTATTTGCTTGTATTTCTCCTTAATATCTAAATCCTTCTCCTCAGCTGAATGTGAGGAAGAAGCCACCATACTTTGTTGACTTTCCATTATCTGTGCATCTTCATTATTCAATTGTTCTTTATTCTGATTTGGCTCACTAATGATAACAGTGGCTACATTGGTATTTGTCTATGTAGTGTTGGTATTTAAGGGTTGTGTTTCGTCAACATCTATTGTTATTTTACCTTTAGCTATTGTATCTAGTTTTGGCCTCTTATTGTAAATGATTTTAAACTTTGTCTCTGTGGTAGTTTCTCTAGTATAACCTCCTTCTTCTTTGACTCTTTAGTGGATGTCTCTGGCTGTTTGGAAACTTCCAAAGGGTGACTAGTATTCCTTTGGTTTACTACCTCTGTTAAAGTATTTTCAACCCACTCAATTTGATTAGAAAATTTCTCTATATCTGGCTTTGACTCATGGATAAAGGGTGTCAATTTACATTTTACCCTTAATTTACTTAAGATCCCTTGTGGATCATAATTCCATGGGAAGCTTTCTTGTAATTTGTATTCCAGTAATTGACTTGTTGCTTCGTTTTCTACACCTATTTGATTACATATGAAAGGCCCAATTTGATTTTTGAGTTTAAATTGGGTCCTTTTCTTGGCTGCCATAAAATTAATTGAATCTAAATTCAGGATCTACCTAATGTATTATAAGGCAAAGATCCTCATATATGGATGCTTAGGTAACTTGTAGGGCAACAAGTTAGAACCAAAAACTCTGATTTCAGTGAAGTCCTTATATAAATACCAATCTCCTACTTTTCTTTGCTCTGATAGCTGCAAAATTCTCTTCATTTCCTCACTGAGTCTAGGCTGCTCTATTTTTTTCAAAATGGTGTTCAATGGATGTACAAAAAACTCTACAAACTCTGAATAGCTGAATTCTGTGCCTTCTTTTCTGAGTATATATGTCCAAAAGACAACTAATAGAGGTTTTCCTTCTATATCTGACTTCTGAAGTGAAATTGGAAAAATCTCTGATTGGAAGAATATAAATAAGTGAAAAAGATAGGACGTATATATCTAAATACTCCTTCCAGATGCAGATTATTCAATTGATAGTGAATGTTATCAGCTATAAAACCAGCATAATCAAATATAACTGAGGGTGACTGTCTTGGAGAAAAGCTGGAAAAAAAAATCCTAGGATAGACTCATCAGTATCCTCGTCACTGAAATGCCCAAGTATGAAGGAAAGCATGGAGATTACATGCCTTGAACCTTCATGGAACTTGGCAGTTGAATAAGGAGGGTTTAATTTTGGAATTTCAACATGCAGAGGCATGAAAGTTTGGAAAATCATAAACCTTTTAGGAAAGTCTAAGTTAATATATAACCTAGTGAGGGCTTCAATAGATAATGGAACTGCTTGGGGGTCTGGTTGAAGCTGCAACATTTGGTTTATAGACTCTGTTGTAATGGTAACTAGGATTTCTTTATTTGTATTGACAATAGCTCTATATTCTAGAATGTAGTACTAGTGACACAGTCTAATAATTTCTTGATAGCGGTGAGTCAGGGGGACTACATATTTGGGAAAATTGGATTCCAAAATGTGAACATCTTCTTGATCATCTAGGTATTTTTCAAAACACCAGTTGTGGATATATAATGGATTAAACTCAACTATAGGATCAACTATCTTGTAATCAATATCTGCAAGAGGAATATGCTCCATATCAAAAATTTGGGTTTGTAATGGGTTGACTACAATTGTAGTATTTGGAGTCATAGAAGGAGTAGCTTTAGGAGTCTTGGAAACTTCATATTTGTTTCCACTCTGTTTTTTAGGCATATTTATTGGATTCTACAAGTTCAAACTGTTTGCAGAGGAAATTTTACTATAACAGAGGCTTGATTAGGCAATTTCAGCAAAATAGAATGTCTCTTTGGATTTTATACTCAATTGGATCTTTCAATTGAAGTTTTGAGGTTAAAAATTGGTCTAAAATAGAAAACAAAGGTTTTCCGAGTCTTTTGACTGCAAATTGGGCTAAAAATTTGATAAAAAGGTTTTTTACAAGATATAGGGCACCTGCAAAGGATTTCTGGCCTTTAGAGCTTGAAATTGACCCTAAAAACTGTGGAAAAATGATAATTTTCTTTGAAAATGATATGCAGCAGATTCTAGGATTCCTGGGAAAATTTTCCATGGTTTTGCCTGTATCTGGGACTTTAGGGCAATTGAATTTAATCAATTTCTTAATCTTAGGATAGATTCTTTTCTTTTAAAAGGTTTTTCAATTGACTGTAGGTTAAATTCTGAGAAAAATACCTGTTTTGACGCAGGTATAGGTTTTAACAGGGTATACTTTAGTCTTCTGGTCGAATTGATTTCTTCTGAGGTTGAACTGGAGCGATATAGCTCCTCAATAGTCTTTTCTAGGTTTCTTGGGTAAATTTAGGAAGTTATGTGCATAAAAATAGTTATCAGAGGCTTTGACAGCTTTACATTGTTAGGGAAGGAAGAAACAATGGTTTAAATGCGACAGATAGGTAAAAGAATGCAAAACACACAAACAAAGGTTTTTAATAAAAATTTGATCGTATTAATCCTTTGTCATTAAATGTAGGTCACGATCAGGCAGGAAGCGGTTTTCGAATTATTGAAAGGACAAAGACTGACGGTAATCACATGGGTTCTTACTAGTAAGCAGTTTTAAACAAAACCCATGCGGTCGAATTAAAAGAGGCCACGTGGAGGGGAGGGGTTAACACAAAACAACTTATTTCGTGTGGATTTTTCAATGGAGTGGTCGGACATGTAATCTACGCGATATCGCTCCTCAACCGTTGGATTTGAGAAATGAATGTGAAGGGTTGATATCGGTTTGAGAGCTGCGTTGGGATAGAAAGGTGGGACTGGGTTTAATAACATGTAGTGGAAGGGTTAGAAAACTTTATAATATGGCTAAGGTTTAAATGTTTAAAAAAATGTATGTAATGGTTTGTTTATATACATCATCGGGATAAATAGTTTAAACATTATAATAATGTTTAATAAAATATACCAAGGTGCGTTTAACTAAGGTTTTTTCAACCTTATCCATTGATATATATAAATGGCGGGTTAGGACTGTTTTATTTTAAAACATTTCGAAAATGTTTAAAATATGAGGACATGTTTAATTATTTTATATAGTTTTTTAACTATTTGGATAGTTTAAAAAACTATAGGAGCGGAATAAAACAAATAAAGATAATCTTTTTAGACCAAAGGGTTTTATTTCTTGGGTTTTTCATTTATGCACATGGGATAATAAACTTTGGTCAAAAGCTTATAATAGTGGGTTTTTTTGGGGTATTATTGAATATAAGGGAATTAATAATTAGGAAAGGGTATCACTTTACGGATTTAATAAAATATGTTAAAAGTTAATATGAGAGGGGAATGAAATGTAAAACAAAGTACACATTATCTCCAAGTATAACATAATAATAAAGCATTTGCTCATTTTTATATTTCTTTCAATAATACTTTAGGATAAGTGTGACTTTGTGGGTTTTTATGAGTGCTTAGGAAGGGATGAAGTTAATTACTCTAGGGATACAATTTTACTAAGTAAGAGTGTGTTTTTACTTGGGAAAAAAGGGGTTTTAATAGATGAATGAAGGGTAAATGATGATAAATGAGGATTTAGCATAAAAATTCAATATTTTCAACTAACGAGTCATAGAGCCTTGGGTTCGGTCCCAACAAAAGTCAGAGAAATGCTTTGAGCATGTTTGACTGATAACTTAGAATACTGAATACTCATAGGGGAGTGGAAATTAGTGATTTTCCCCGATGATGTATTATTTACATGATTTCTCCACTGCTTTCTACCTACTCAATCTTGTATTTCTAACATTTTTTCTTCATTTTGCAAGTGCATTTAGGCTTGCAACCTTAAAACATTTTCTTTCAAAGCATAAAACTATATAAACCTACCTTATTTCATCCGAGGGCTCAGATTAAACTATTGAGCTCCTCATTATTCTCTACCTATCTACTGATTTGTCAAGTTTAAACTGTTTGAAAAATCTTTATTCACTATCTAAAACATGAAATTGAAACATGAACAATTAAGATTAAACTATTTAACTGATCATGGATTATGGCATTTATTGACACTCTGCACATAATCATTATTTTTGCAGTAAAAGTAAAAGTAGTGGCATTTGGATTTGCTCACTTTCATGTTTTATTTATTTTCTTTTTGGGTATATATTTTTCTAAGTCCTTTGATCTTTCTTTTAGGACTTTTTACCCTCTTTTTTGATTTTTTATTATTTTTCATCTTTTCAAAATATGGGAAAACAACTTGTAGAAAGCAAGGTATGTACATAATTACAAGACTTATCAAAGTCAATTCAAAATTTTATGAACCCTATTATTATAGGACCCTAACAACCGCCACATCTCTTCTAAGAGATATGCCTACCAACGCCCTAGATGTTTATTTCAGGCATTTGATTTTAATAAAATGAAGCATTATTTCCGTTGCATCTCTATATCTATGGTTATATGTGTATTTTGTTGCATTCCTCCAAAAATATGGATTAAATGTGTTGTAATATTTTTATTTAAAATAGTAATTTATATATGTATTTTTTTAAATGAATATTGCTAAATGTGTAATTGAGTAAAATGTATTAAATTGATATTCTAATTTTTGAGATATTTATTTAAAAAATTCAAAGTATGGTGGGTTTTTTTTTATTAAGCTTTGAGTCTAGATGTGTAGAGAATGAATATATCTCAAGTCCCAAACAAGATTCTTCTTTCTCTTCTTATTCTAGCTTGCACCTTGACACTCCTATCCTCCTCTCTGCATAAATTTAAACTATGAGGCACAAGGTAGTTGTTGCATATAGGAACATTTAGATATGATAAGAAAAGTGTGATACTCTATTGTAATTTTCTCTACAAATGTGATGGCGAGTGTGCTCTAAATGTTGACAATATCATGGTTAATGTAGTATAAGCTACATGAAAATTGACTATCTTGTATACAAGATCAAGAAATCTAAGAAAAATATCCAACACCATAGAGCAAGACATGTTCACCAATTCAACAGCTGCCTATGCCAAATACCCAACACCATAAACAAGACATGTTCACCAATTCAACAGTTGCTTCCAAATCTCTCTAAGTGCTATAGTTGCTTTCTCAGTAAACTTGTTTTTACTGCTCTTGAACTAATAAAAGCCATCATTGTTTCATATAGGAGCATTTAGTTCTGATAAGAAAATTGTGATTCTATCTATTATCCCTTTTTAGGCTTTTAATGATTCAATTAAGATTAAAATTTGTATGTTGTCATGAGGAGATTTTTTATTTTTCATGTCAATTTCCTTTTATAACTCTAGGAGGTTCTTGATATTGCCTTTGTTTTTAATAAATGGAACTCAATTATATATTTGAAAATATGATTAGGTAAGAGAATTTTAGGATTATAATTTTTTTTCCAAGTTGACAATGTGAATGTTTATTTACCTAAAGTTGGCTCCCATGTTCAATAACTCCCCATGGGATTTGAAGATAATAGGTAATGGAAATTCAACGACATATAAAACAAATAATTTATACATCAAAAAATCAGTTCTATATATTATAGTAGTTCTCGCTTGAGAAATCTTTCAATTTGGCATTCAATTATTTATTAATAAGGTTATTTTACTTAGTAGGGAGTAAAATAATTTTGTAATCAAATAGTAGGAAAAAACATATTCATAGATGTGTGTAAAATAGTTTAATAAGAAACTAGATGTGTAATTATAAATATAAAACTGTAACTTAAAATTGTGAAATTGATTTGTATTTTTCGTTTCTTATGTATATAGAGAAAGAATAAACCAATTTTGGAGTTAAGAAAATAAACCATAACATAAAGAACAATATCTCCTTCAAAAAATGTCTTCATATTAAAAAGACATTCACTTTCTTGTATACCAAGACTATTGGTTTTCATATACAATATCAAATTGATGACAAGCATGAAATTAGTGCTCAGATATGTAGATGAACTTGGACTAAACTCTATTTATGTTAATAAAAATTCTCTTTTATTTACATCTATGCTAGATAGATTATACTTGAATGTATTTAAAATATCTTATTTGAGTTACATGCTCATTTCATGCTTGTTTCATGAGATGATTAATCACCAAAGGATTTTCACCCCCAATTTCCAATTTCAATATCTATAACAACATTTTTACATGTGAGCATATTATGTTGGTTTATATATATGTTTTCACCCACAATTTCTTATTTCAATATCTATAACAAAATTTTCTGGTTGACAACTCTTATCATCAATATCTTTGAAACCTCCATGACCTCCTTCCATGGAAGAAATTTTTTTTTTTAATTCCTTCACAGTGGCTCCTTCTCTGCAAGAACTTATTTATTCTAAGCTACTCTTTCCTATGCTATTTCCTTACGATGTTTCTTTTGCAACATGTGTTGCAATTTCTAGTAGCGCAACACTACCCAAACAAGATAACAGGTTGGCTTGAGATGATCCATGGAAATAATACCTAGTGCTTAAAGCCACATTAGCCATTCTACTTCTCTTATCATTTTCGAAGAATAAGAATAATTTTTTTCATAAAATAAAGAGCTGGAGGTCGTAGTTTTGTAATTAATGGAGGTTGTAGTTTTGTAATTAATGTTGATTTTTATATTTGTTAAATATTTGTTTTTTTATTCTAATGTGTAGGAGAATAGAAATGTATATAGAAACTACAATAACAAGTATAAGGTCCAAGTGCTAAACTTAATGGAAAAGTAAAAACATAATAATATGTTGTTAAATTTCCCATATGTTACATTTATTAGATTTTAGAAAACATAAGGGACTCACAAAACTGAAGCAAAGGTGAGACTAGATTCAAGAACTCAAATTATTTGAACATTAAAAAATGAAATAAGGAATCTACAACTAAAAAATAAAAAGTGTAGATGACATATGCATATAAGATAAATAAATAATCAACAATATGACTTGAACATTAATTTTTTTTGGAAAGTATAATCCTTATGTTACATTCAAAGAGTACCAAAATGCTAATAATGATCTTAGAAGCTAAGTTTGAAGCACTTGGGCTTCTGTTAATGTTTTTGGGAAAATAGGAAGAAAAAACTAAAATTTTTAATCAAAAAATAAAAATGAAAAACAATTTATGATTTCAAAGGCATAATAAGACCAATACACCAAGAAAATCATTTAAACAATTAAGTATGAATATATTTAGTATAAATTAATTGATTGCACCAAATAAAAATTATTATGTTCCATTTTCCATAGAGAAAGACTTCGCCCATACAATATATAAATATATAAAAATATTGTGACTATAATGTATCACCATTAGACTGTCAAAATGTATATATACATTATAAAACTATTACAATATTATCAAATCTTCAAATTTTATATGTCATTTTTTTCTTTCATGAGTAATTTAGGGACTTGGTAGTATTGTTTCTCTTGATAGGGAGCCTCCCAAATCTTCATCTTTTAATGCACACTTATGTCTAATATTGTTATGATTAGGGTTAACAGGAAAATAAAAAAAGGTTGAAACCAATGAATATATGACATGTGGATAGAAACTTATTACGATGGTGGTTATGTATTAATGTACGAGTTACTAAAGTTTTAATGTAGGTTAACACATGATTTACTTCTCATGCTTTGTTTTACTATTGAGTGATTGTATATTAATGTCCTAGTTAGTAAAGCTATAAAGTAGTTTAACACATGGTCTTATTTTTATTCTCTTTTAAGAGTTTGGATGTAAATGTAAATGCAAGTTCATACAATGATCATGAAAGAACATTCAATTGTTTAGTTGATATAACCAATGCTAATTTATTTTTTTTATTATTCTCATCACTCAAAGGGAAATGGAAAAGATATATTTGTCATAATATTTGTAAATTTATGATGATAGATGGATCTTCCATTTTGTTTTGTATCCTAGAGGAACCAAAAAACCTCCCTAACATGTAACTCCTAGTAAATCTTTGGGGTCTACATCCTAACCTCCTCTCCTTAAACCATGTAAGGAAATAGAGAAATTTGAAACCTAGATCTCTCAATGTTCACAGATTTCACATTACTTCGATCACCAATTGAGTAGCGCTTGAGACCATAGAAAGATAATATTGTATAACATTATAGAGATATATAATTTTGTCCTTTTTATTCATTTATAAGGAAACAATAAATTTATAATCAATATTGTTTTACTTAAAATTTTGAATAATATAAACATTTAGACAATTGAATATTAAAAATATAATAGTATTTAAGCAATATGCTTTCATAAAAATAGGTTGTAAAGCATCTCATAATTAATAAAATAAAATAAATAAATAAATAAAATTGAAAATATAGTATATCAAAAACATAAAAATTAAATTCAGTTTATAATATATGATGCTAATTGAAGAAAAAGATGATAAACTAGTAAGAAACAAAAGTAGATGGCATATGCATGTAAGATCAACCATCAATATGCAATATAACTTGAACTTCATATTTTAATTTGGAAATAACAACCCTAATGCTATTGATTCAAAGAATATCACAATGCTAATAATTATTCCAGAAGCTAAGCTTGAAGCACTTGGGTTTGTCTCAATGTTTGAGGGAAGATATGAAGACAAACTAACAAATGAAATGAAATTTTTTTATGAGTTCAAAGGAGATAATAAGAACAATATACCAAGAAAATCATTTAAACAATTAAGTATGAAAAAAATTAGTATGAATTAATTGATTGGACCAAGTAAAAATTAATATAATATGTCCCATTTTTGAAAGGGAAAAAATTCATCCATACTTGTATATATTAGCCAATAAAAATATCGTTACTATTATCTAGCACTTCTGGACCCTAAGAATGTATGTATACATTAGAAAACTATTACAATATTATCAAATGTTCAACATATCTTCTTTTTAGTTCCATAAAATTTAATTGAAATTTCATCGTTCATTGTTTCTCTTAGGAGTAATTTAGACATTTGATAAAAATGGTTATCTTTATAGCTAAGCTCTTTATCTGTAATATTGTTATGATTGGGATTAAGAGGTAGATAAAAAATGTTGAAATCAATGCATAGATAACATGTGGATAGAAACTTATTAAGGTAGTGGTTATGTTTTCATTATGGGTGGTAATATATTAATGTGCAAGTTACTAGAGCTACAAAGTAGGTGAATATGGTCGATTTCCCATAGTCTTTTCAGATTTTAGATGTAAATGCAATGACAATTTATTTAGTGGTCATGGAAAACATTTGAATTGTTTAATTGTTATAATCAATGATAATTTATTGTTTGCATTATTTTCAACAGTGAAAGAGAAATGGAAAGGATATCTTTTTCATAATATTTTAAAATTTATGATGTTGGGTGAAGATCAACCACTATTATTTGGGTAAATTTAAATTGAAATACATGGAAACACATAATTGAATCAAATTGTGTGAATATATATATATATATATATATATATATATATATATATATATATATATATATATATAATCAATATGAATTTACTTAAAATTGTGAATTGGATAGAAAGATTAGAGAATCAAATATTAACAATATGGTAGGTATTCAACCAATATGATATCATAAAAATAGTTTGTAATTCATCTCATATATCACCTTTAAAAATTGGAAATACAATATATCATAAACTTAGTAATTACATTAAATTGATACAATACGGTACTAAAGGAAGAAAAATGAAAGTATTGTTAAATAGAGAGAATAGATAAGGGAGTGAAAATGACTAAAGACTCTTAAGATTATGAAGAGAGGTAATTTTAGCTAAGGAGAAGGAGGATCGAAGAAATTGGATTTGGGTGGTAACTTGGGCAACTCTTTAGGTTTCAAGAACTTGAGCTTTAGTGGTAGTTTGGGTAAGGGTTTAGATTTCAAGAACTTGGGCTTTGGTAATAGTTTAGGTAAAGGTTTGGGTTGGTTGAACTTGAGTTTGGTGGTAATTTGGGTAAGGATTTAAGATTGAAGAATTTGGACTTAGGTAATCCTTTAAGCTTCAAGATGAAAAGATGTTTGAGCAGAGGTTTTGGTTTGAAACACTTAGGTTTAAGAATAGCAGAAATAAGTGGAGGTTTGAATAATCGTTTAGACTTGAAAAAGTTGAGCTTAGAAAATAATATATGTTTAAAAAAAATGAGTTGGAGATGGTTTAGAGTTAGAGATGGAAGATAAGGGAGAAAGTTAGGGTAAGGAATTTTTTTTTTAACAATCAAGAGTTAAGTGGCTGCTTTGGCGGTATAGAGTTGATAAGGGTTGAAAAGTTTAATGTACCGTGGAATTTGGGCAAATTTATGGACAACTTGAAATTGGGTTTGGGAGAACGGATTTTGAAAAACATTTTATCCATTGTAGTCTCTGCATCGTTGCATATCAATGGAGTTGAGACTGTCAACTTCTATCAATGGAGTTAAGACTGTCAACTTCTCTAGGGTGGAGGGAGCAGAAGTTCTGAATATAGGTCTCGCAATTCCACGTTGTCCAGGCAGTGGATGACGAAGGATCCGTCAGCTTTCACGCTTCCTGTTCTGTTGACAGACAGATCATTTCTCCCGTGGCACTTCATCGCCGCAGGGTGAAGATACAAGCTGCTTTCATGGCTACTACAACCACAAACGTAATGAAATAAAGTGGAATATGTCGTTATTATTTTTCAGCGTTGGACTTCGCCATCGTTTATTAATGTCAATGGCCATAATAACTAGTCGTGACCGACGGCCATGACTTTGGGTGCTTGAAAGCAGCGTTTCACATGTATTGTTTGTTTGGTGGTGTTGCATCTTATTGGATTTGTGCTTGTACGTGAACTTTTATATATATATATATATATATATATATATATATATATATATATATATATATTAATTATCAAAATTATTTTGTATAATATTTTAATTCTAAATAATTACGTATAAATTTGACATTTTTGTTTCTCTCACATTTATATCTATATATTTTATATTTTGACATACATATTATTCATCTATTTCAATATTATTATTAGTTGTTGTTAATTTAATTTATTATATTATATTTTTTTTTAAATAATAAAGTTAGGAGTATTTTTTTTTAATATATATATCACATTAATTTAAATTTAACTAATAGTAATAATTCATATTCGTAACTATTATACTGCAAAATATAGAGATGTGATAGATCCATCTTAACTAGGCATTTATCAAGTATCACTAAGAGGAATCAAACGTTAAGTGCGGAGCATCTAGAAAGTTTTGATCCCTCTTAACCCTTGGTAAATTTAGAGTTAAGATAGATATATATTTAAAAGTATTATAATTCAAGTTACACATGATGTAAGCATTATCCAAGTTATTACTCCTATCCAAAATGTAAAATCTCATTTGCCCATTTATGATTATAAATGTCTTATACCTTTTGTTTAAAGGTTATCCATGTTACCAAAAAACCCCCCTAACATGTAACTCCTAGTAAATCTTTGGGGTCTACATCCTAACCTCCTCTCCTTAAACCATGTAGGAAATAGAGAAATTTGAAACCTAGATCTCTGAATGTTCACAGATTTCACATTACTTCGATCACCAATTGAGTAGCCCTTGAGACCATAGAAAGATAATATTGTATAACATTATAGAGATATATAATTTTGTCCTTTTTTATTCATTTATAAGGAAACAATAAATTTATAATCAATATTGATTTACTTAAAATTTTGAATAATATAAACATTTAGACAATTGAATATTAAAAATATAGTAGTATTTAAGCAATATGCTTTCATAAAAAATAGGTTGTAAAGCATCTCATAATTAAAAAAATAAAATAAATAAATAAAATTGAAAATATAGTATATAAAAAACATAACAATTACATTCAGTTTATAATATATGATGCTAATTGAAAAAAAAGATGATCAACTAGTAAGAAACAAAAGTAGATGGCATATCCATGTAAGATCAACAATCAATATGCAATATAACTTGAACTTCATATTTTAATTTGGAAATAACAACCCTAATGCTATTGATTCAAAGAATATCACAATGCTAATAATTATTCCCAAATCTAAGCTTGAAGCACTTGGGTTTGTCTTAATGTTTGAGGGAAGATATGAAGACAAACTAACAAATGAAATGAAATTTTTTTATAAGTTCAAAAGAGATAATAAGAGCAATATACCAAGAAAATCATTTAAACAATTAATTGATTGGACCAAGTAAAAATTAATATGTCCCATTTTTGAAAGGGAAAAAATTCATCCATACTTGTATATATTAGCCTATAAAAATATCGTTACTATTATCTAGCACTTCTCGACCCTAAGAATGTATGTATACATTAGAAAATTATTACAATATTATCAAATGTTCAACATATCTTCTTTTTAGTTCCATAAAATTTAATTGAAATTTCATCGTTCATCGTTTCTCTTAGAAGTAGTTTAGACATTTGATAAAACTGGTTATCTTTATAGCTAAGCTCTTTATCTCTAATATTTATGATTGGGATTAAGAGGTAAATAAAAAATGTTGAAATCAATGCATAGATAACATGTGGATAGAAACTTATTAAGGTAGTGATTATGTTTTCATTATGGGTGGTAATATATTAATGTGCAAGTTACTAGAGCTACAAAGTAGGTGAATATATGGTCGATTTCCCATAGTCTTTTAAGATTTTAGATGGAAATGCAATGAAAATTTATTTAGTGGTCATGGAAAACATTTGAATTGTTTAATTGTTATAATCAATGATAATTTATTGTTTGCATTATTTTCAGCAGTGAAAGAGAAATGGAAAGGATATCTTTTTCATAATATTTTAAAATTTATGATGTTGGGTGAAGATCAACCACTATTATTTTGGGTAAATTTAAATTGAAATACATGGAAACACATAATTGTATAAAATTGTGTGTGAATATATATATCTATATATATATATATATATATCTATATATATATATATATCTATCTATATATATATATATATATATATATATATATATATATATATATATATATATATAATCAAACAATAAATTTACAATCAATATGAATTTACTTAAAATTGTGAATTGGATAGAAAGATTAGAAAATCAAATATTAACAATATGGTAGGTATTCAACCAATATGATATCATAAAAATAGTTTGTAATTCATCTCATATATCACTATTAAAAATTGGAAATACGATATATCATAAACTTAGTAATTACATTAAATTGATACAATATGGTACTAAAGGAAGAAAAATGAAAGTATTGTTAAATAGAGAGAATAGATAAGGGAGTGAAAATGACTAAAGACTCTTAAGATTATGAAGAGAGGTAATTTTAGCTAAGGAGAAGGAGGATCGAAGAAATTGGGTTTGGGTGGTAACTTGGGCAACTGTCTAGGTTTCAAGAACTTGAGCTTTAGTGGTAGTTTGGGTAAGGGTTTAGATTTCAAGAACTTGGGCTTTGGTAGTAGTTTAGGTAAAGGTTTGGGTTGGTTGAACTTGAGTTTGGTGGTAATTTGGGTAAGGATTTAAGATTGAATAATTTGGGCTTAGGTAATCCTTTAAGCTTCAAGATGAAAAGATGCTTGACTAGAGGTTTTGGTTTGAAATACTTAGATTTAAGGATAGCAGAAATAAATGGAGGTTTGAATAATTGTTTAGACTTGAAAAAGTTGAGCTTAGAAAATAATATATGTTTAAAAAAAATGGGTTGGGAATGGTTTAGAGTTAGAGATGGAAGATAAGGGAGAAAGTTAGGGTAAGCAATTTTTTTTTTATAGAGTTGATAAGGATTGAAAAGTTTAATGCACCGTGGAATTTGGGCAAATTTATGGACAACTTGAAATTGGGTTTGGGAGAACGGATTTTGAAAAACATTTTATCCATTGTAGTCTCTGCATAGTTGCATATCAATGGAGTTGAGACTGTCAACTTCTATCAATGGAGTTAAGACTGTCAACTTCTCTAGGGTGGAGGGAGCAGAAGTTCTGAATATAGGTCTCGCAATTCCACGTTGTCCAGGCAGTGGATGGCGAAGGATCCGTCAGCTTTCACGCTTCCTGTTCTGTTGACAGACAGATCATTTCTCCCGTGGCACTTCATCGCCGCAGGGTGAAGATACAAGCTGCTTTCATGGCTACTACAACCACAAGATGTAGCTACTACAACCACAAGCGTAATGAAATAAAGTGGAATATGTCGTTATTATTTTTCAGCGTTGGACTTCGCCATCGTTTATTAATGTCAATGGCCATAATAACTAGTCGTGACCGACGGCCATGACTTTGGGTGCTTGAAAGCAGCGTTTCACATGTATTGTTTGTTTGGTGGTGTTGCCTCTTATTGGATTTGTACTTGTACGTGAACTTTTATATATATATATATATATATATATATATATATATATATTTTAATTATCAAAATGATTTTGTATGATATTTTAATTCTAAATAATTACGTATAAATTTGATATTTTTTTTTCTCTCGCATTTATATCTATATATTTTGACATACATATTATTCATCTATTTCAATATTATTATTAGTTGTTGTTAATTTAATTTATTATATTATATATATATTTTTAATAATAAAGTATATCACATTAAATTAAATTTAACTAATAGTAATAATTCATATTAGTAACTATTATACTGCAAAATATAGAAATGTGATAGATCCATCTTAACTAGGCATTTAACAAGCATCACTAAGAGGAATCAAACGTTAAGTGCGGAGCATCTAGAAAGCTTTGATCCCTCTTAACCCTTGGTAAATTTAGAGTTAAGATAGATATATATTTAAAAGTATTATAATTCAAGTTACACATGATGTAAGTATTATCCAAGTTATTGCTCCTATCCAAAAATGTAAAATCCCATTTGCCCATTTATGATTATAAATGTCTTATACCTTTTGTTTAAAGGTTATCCATGTTACAACACCTTACAAAATTTCCTCCATAATATATAAAAATACTTATGATATTAATGTTATAACAATTTACAACATCCCTTTATACAAAACTAGAGAAATATTTTGATTTTGGGCCATTACTATCCACATTACAATTTTTAAAATATAGAAATTTACAGGGTAAGTTTCTTAAATCAAACACCAAAGGTCACCGCTCTCAAACAGATCACAAATCAGTACACCAATATTTTACATACCAGGAAACAGTCCACGACCTAAGACAACACGACCACTTCATGCAGTTTATCAATATAAATAAAGAAAAATTACATAACATTTTCTCATAAACGTTTCCTGGAAAAATGACCCTCCATGCTTTTTAAATAGAGATCATCAACCAATCAGGTGTTAAGCCAAATATTAAATGTCGGTAATACCAAGGAGAGAATGAACCATCAGATCACAACATATCGTGACCGTCTGATTATAAGTTACAAATGTACATAGTAAAAAAACACACTTTACCTAACTCGACGCTAGACCAAGTTATACTTAACTATTTCCTATGTGTCGGAATATCCTTACATCCCCCCTTGCCCTTAAGAAAAACTTGGGATAGGATTGAAAGATTTACAAAGGTGGCACAATAGGAGACTATTTCTTATGTGTCGGAATATTCTAACATCCCCCCTTAAGAACAACTTGTGATAGGATTTAAGGATTTAAAAAGGTGACACAATAGGAGAAGGAAGGAGGCATTAGAGCCTATCCCCCCTTAATTATAACTTCCTTGAACTCCAAGCATAGATCAAATTTTGGTAAAATTTTCTTCTGTGAGATCCTTTGTAAAGATATCAACAACTTAATCATTAGTTGAAAAATATTGCACTTTAAGAACATGATCGTGAATGAGATTTCTAATGAAGTGCATGTGTAGTTCAATGTGTTTCATGCGTTGATGTTGAACTGGATCTTTGCATAGCGGAATGTCACTCTGATTATCACACCAAAGTGTAGTTGGGTGTTGCTGATGAAGACCAAATTTGAACAGGACCTGACGAAGCCACAGGACTTACTTGCTGGCTTCAACAACACCACGATACTCTGCTTCATTCGAAGAAATAGAGATGGAACTTTGTTTCTTACAAAACCATGTAATAGGTCCTGAACCAAGGGTGAATACATAACCAGCAGTAGACTTTCAATTATCAGGGTCATCAACCCAATCAGAATCAGTGAAACCAATCAACAATGGAGATGCTCCTGCACTGTAATGAATCCCGAACTAAATTTTACATCGAATATATATCAAAGTATTCTTTTACCTTCTTTCTAGTGACTTTCATGAGGTTTGTGCATAAATCGAGCAACAAGACCAATAGAAAAGGAAAGGTCAAGATGGGTATGGGTTATATACAAGAGTTTACCAACAAGTTGACGGTATAAGGTAGCATCAACTTCAGGGGAAGTACAAGTGACTAAAATCTTGACTCCAGAATGAAAGGGAGAAGGGACTGGCTTACAATCTTCCATGTGAAAGTGGCATAGAACATCACAGGAATACTTGGACTGAGAAAGGGAAATACCTTCTTTGGATTACAAGACTTGAAGACCAAGAAAATAATGCAAGCGTCCCAAGTCTGTCATTTAAAACTTATTTTTGAGGCTAGACCTCACATGGTTTATATGGTTGGGATCACTACTAGTAAGGATAAGGTCATAAACATAAATAACAAGCATTATTAAGGACTTACCCACTTTCTTGGTATAGACAGTGTTGTCAGAATGACATCTAGAAAAACCATTATCTAAGAGAAAACGATCAATTTTGGCATACCAAGCCTGACAGGCTTGTTTGAGACCATAGAGAGACTTCCTAAGGTGACAAACAAGGCTACATTCGTTTTGGATAAATCTAGGGGGTTGTTCCATGTAGATTTCTTCATGCAAGTCTCCATGTAGGAAGGCGGATTTAACATCCATGTGATGGACATCCCATTTAAAAGATGCAGCAAAGGAAAAAACAAGGCAAATAAAATTCATTTTGGCAACAAGGAAGAAAGTTTCAGTGTAGTTAATGCCTTCAATTTTTAGGTTATTACTATCTACATTCCAATTACATAAATATATATTAATAAATAAATCTATAAAATCTTAAGTTTTTCAATTTCAATTTTTCTAAATTTTTATTTTTTTTTACAAATTTCATATGTAAAAAGAATATTATATTTATATTCAATTTTGTTTTAAACATTAACTTATTTTTATTCAACTCATTATTGCAATATTAAAGGAAGAATTTGTTGTTTATTAACTAAGTAGGCTCTAACTCATTTATAACAATAACTCGTTAATTCATTATCTAGAAATATAAGTAAATGTTAACCATTTTTCCTTATTTATTGAGATAAAATTAAAAAAAGTTTATTTTTATGTGATTACTAAGGAAGAAAAATAAAGATTGAGAATAATGTAAAGAAGGGTATTGTTATTATTTTTTAATGATGTTTTATTTTCATCCTAAGGAGTTTTGAATTTTGAACAAATATATATTTTTAATTATTAAGTTTATTTTAATTTTAAAATATTTTAATTTTAAATTAATATGTATAAATTTTATATTTTTTCATATATATTTAAGTGTATATTTATGTGAATTGTATTTATTTATTTCCACGTTTATTATTATTATTGACAGATTATGGGAGTGTGTGACAATGCTTTACTATATGTGAGGGAAGTTGGCAATGTTTTAGTATAGGTGAGATGTAATGATGAGTACAATAAAGTGAAGTGTGTGATCGTGTTCTAGTATAGGTGAGGGCACTACGTGACATTGTTCTCGTATAGGTGAGATGTAATGATATGTACAATAAAGTGTATATGTTATCAGATTAATTTGTAGCTTGAGGAAGCGAGATTAGTGAGTATTTAAGTTATCAAAATCACTGAGGGATCACATCTCACTTAAGTTACATGATCTTTTATTATGGTTGGATTTTTTCTCATGGAGTTACCAACCAATGACCTTCACATCAAAATGTGAATTAACGATACCCCCATCACCATCTTACTTATGTTATACTAAACTATGAAAACACTTTGATTTTGGGCCAAATCACTATCCACATCTACATTTCATTAACTTCAATATTTTTTTTTATGTCATTATTATGAAGGAAACTAAAATTTCTCATTTCTTGAGGATAATGTAATGATGTGTACTCTTATTTTTTTAAATTTAATTTTATTGATGTTCCATTTTCATGTAAAGGAATTTTGAAAAAAATGAATTTCTTAAATGATAAATATTAAATTGAATTTGTAAAAAAAAAATAGTAATATATATTGAAAATAAATATTTTTATATCATAACAAAAGATAAAAGATAATTATAGGTTAATTTATTGTTAATATTTCAAATAGAAGATATTCAAAATTTGTAAGGGACTATTTTTTGGGTTAATCTCAAATCTATTATTTGATTTATTAAGATAACTCTAGTTTGGTTATTGATGAGTTTGTTACTAGTGGCTTATAGGTATGGGTACATGGTATCCATTGTGATGAAACCTATTTAAAGGTTTGAAGAATTCCAGTGTATGATGTTTCATGTAGTCTGATAATATGGAAAATAAAATAATAGATACCCATTAGGTTTCTATTTCACATTCAAGTATTTCCAAGGTAGACCTTTATGTAGTGTAAAAATATGTGAATGTAATTTTTTCATCTATGTTTCTATAAAGAATCTATGTGGATTTCTTTATTATAAAGGTTTAAAACTTACATTTGTTATTATAGTAGTCATTGTGTTCATGGGGTGTCTTCATTCCTAAAGGTATAATTATATGAAGTCTATGATAAACTTGGTTTCAATAGAATATATGTAGTGGTGTTTCTTATGTGATTAAATAATGATGAGTATTTCTAAGATTGAAATTGAGTAATTTAATGGGAAATTTTGAGCTATGGAAGCTCAAGATAATAACCTGGTTGTTTCCTATGAATATTAAAATTTTAGATGAAGATAAGTGAATTAGTTCATTATGTTTGTTTCCATTAATTTTATCTATGTAATAAAAATAAATAAAGAGGAAAACCATGGATAATGAGAGCATGGATGGTTTATCTGTAAGAGGACGTTCCTTTGATAGAAATAAAAATGATTCCTTGATTTGGAGACACAGATATCTAGGAAAATCATTAAGGAAGTTCTATAAATGTAATAAAGTTGGCAATTATGAGAAGGATTATAGATCCAAAAGTGCTGATAAAAGGGAGTAACAGATCTAACGATATTTCTTCCATATAGGGGAAGTCCTCCTTAGATAAAAGAGGGGACGTATACTTGACTTATTCAAGCACACATAAATATCATGAAGGGTGGTTAGACGAATTAGGTGGTTTTTGTATGAGTCCCCATAGGGAATGATTATTTAAATATAAATAGTATGATAGAAATTTTTTTTGTATGAGGTGACTCGATAGACAAAATCATAAGACAAGGAAAAATCAAGTTGTCACTCAAGCTTGCAAGGATTACAACATTCCCTATAGTTCTAGACGTTCCATAGTCAACTAGAAACTTGATATCTGTAAGAAATATGAGTGATGCAGGTGTAAATATTATGTTTGAAAGGTAAGTCTACTGATAGTTTAAGGAGTAATGGTGTTGTTAACGAGACTTCTGTCTAGGACTCTACACAAGTTATTGAGGAGCACCATACTAATGGGTGTAATAGTTCTCTTGTTCATGAGGGTGGAAATGAAGAAGAAAAAACCCCTATTGTATTTATACAAAAGACAATTCTATGGCATCAACGACCAGGACATATTAGGGAGAATGACTTTTGAAATTGCATGGTAGACTTTATGTTCGATTGCACTCTAGGGCTTGATTTTTGTGAATGTTGCACTTATGGAAAACTTAATTGGCTAATATTATAATAAATTTCTAGAAGAAAAAGTGAATTTTAGAGTTATTACATGAGCCTTAGACAACTTTTATGTTAAGACCTAGCCAAGTCACATGTTAACCCTAAAACCCCTTATTAATCCCTAGATACGTATTTATATTGTCATGTCAGAAAAAGCCTTTCATTGTACCATTTCACACGTGCACACACACACACATCCTTTTTATCCTCTACATACACATACAAAGGAGACTTAGTCTTACGATCATCCAATCTTATCTTATACATTTTTTTCATTGTAAAAGGAGGTGTCCCCTTTAAAGTGGAATGCAATTATTAGATTATCATAATTTTTAAGGTACATGTTTCATAAAATTTAGTATTAAAGAATATGAACCTAGGGTTTTTTTACTTCAAAATAGTTTTGGAACCTTCATTATAACCTTTTTATAGGAAGTTTTGGATGGTGAAATTTGAGCGTTGTTGTAACTTTTCTTTACCTATGAAATTTTCTTTAAAAATTGTGCATATATATATATATATATATATATATATATATATGGATATCATACACTTTGTAATAAAATTTGACATATTTTTACAAATGCTTCTTTTAATTTGGATTTCGAGCAAATAAAATTGTTTTAATTCATGTTATTGTAATTTTTGCTAGCACACATTGTTCGCACATATTCCAAAGGTCTAGATCCTACCCATTGTGATAAGTGGTTGAAAGTGTATTGCGGCCCCCCCTCACAGTTCAAAAGTTTAACGCAGGGGGGCCATGCATTCCTGTTTTTAAAAATCACCTAAAACTACATGGAAACATTTGGTGAAGTGTGCACCCCCCCCCACACCTCCCCCACCCAAAAATACTTACCACTGATACTGCCCACCCCGCAAACCACTATCCTGACTGGTTGTTACACCTGCTAACTTATCCCTCTGTTATCATTTCTGCTAGCTAGTTGACAAAGTAGTTATAACTATTTCCTCTATTATCTGTCATCACATAACCATCAACTCACTAAATTTTTAAATGAATCCACACCAACGTTTAAAAAATAAATTAAATTCTCTTATCATTAAATCACCAACGTATATTTATTTCTTCAAAGAAAAATTATCTTCCATCAGTTTTACCAATTTTATCAGGGTTGAAGTGTAGCACGATGCACAAAAGAGGTCCAAGTTCATTATAGCTGCTTTGTTCAACATTTGTACAATTTTTGGGTATTCAAGTCTTCTCTTTCTATATTTGTTTTCAAAATGAGTTCTTCCAAGGGGAAAAGTAAGTTGCAAATTAAAAACCTTATGCTTCCTCGAGTCCTGAATCTAGATGAATTGCCATTAGTAGATGTTGATTTCAAAATTGCAGAGACCAAATGTGAATTTAAATTGTATGAATTGCACAATTGAGCCTTCCAAAAGTTTGAATATGCCAACGACAAGTTTAGTTTTTGGGAATCTTTGTTGCCTCAATTATTCTTCCCTTAAACCTGTCATTTTCTTGAATTTGTCTCCTAGTATGAAGGTTGGTATTTACCAAGTTAGAGAGCAATAGTAGCCAAAAATGGAGAAACCCTGTTATATATAACTGTAGAATCCATTTGCCAAGATTTTCACAGTAAACCTCCAAGCTCTCTTCATATTGTTTTAGTTGATTCATTAATGGAAATATATCAGAAACTTACCTTCCAGCAGAGGGCCAACATTTTTGAATCATTTTTTCTAGAAGGTTCTGAATTGCCTCATCATAATCCACCTTATTCCTCAATGAAATTTCCAGAAATGTCCAGGAAAATAATTTCTATGGTTTTTCTGTCTCCTAGGGTATAAAAGTAATGATGGATTGATGAGGTTATCCTAGGGTTCCTGCGAGTATTTTGATCAGGGAAAAATCCTTATGTAGTTTTCAATTATGGCCAATTCATTTCAGATACCATTCATGAGAAAACCTTGAAGTTAAATGAAGTGAGGGCCTTTAAACATCAATATGTATTAGTGTATTTGTTATTATACCATCAAGAAAATAGGTTTAAAATACCATTTCATAAGCTAAATTCAAAGGGGAGACCATAGTCTATTATTAAATAGACTTCACTTGTTAGAAATAATTTAGAAGACTATTCTTTCAGTGATTGGTGTTATGACATCTAATGAGAGAAGGCAATGACCCTTCTTGTTAAAATTCAGATAAATTTTCAATACCTTATGTTCAGAATTGCATTCATGACCTGTAGGTTGTAAATTCACCAAGTGTTTGAAGAAATTTCAGTCCTGGTTGGGGATGGTCAGGTCAAGTCCTAGTTTAAGTTTTTTTATTTACAAGAATTGTTTCTATTTCATTTATCAACTCTGTAAGTTTCACTAAGTTCTAGGAAGAAACCCGAGTCCTGGCCCTAAAGAAGTGGTACAAAATTTGGAGTCGCTAGAATAGGAATGAGCGGAAAAGTCCATAGTTTAATGGAGACATGCTTATGAGTGTGACTGGGAACCCATAGTCGAATGGAGGCCTTGGGAATGGAGCGACTAGGGCTCTAGCTCAAAGTGAGTTATCTCAGCAGCTGGACACCTGGAGGGGTTGGGTTACTCCTAGAGGTCTTGTGGCTCCTTATGGAAGTAAGGTCTTAAGCTATCGAGTTCATTTCATTAAGGTCACATAGAAGGTCGAGTCTTATCATAGTGACCCTCAAGTCATGTTTACCCCCAGCAAGCAGGTGAAAGTGGGAAAATGTGGGAGGGGGCGTTACAGGGTGGTATTAGAGTATGGTTGGGATCTGTTTAGGTAATGTATGATGTTGTCAAGGTTATGGTTGTCATGCATGGGCTCATGGTATACAGTTGGTATGGTCATGCATGATCTTGTTGTGATGATATTTTATTATATGGATATTGTATGATTATACACATACATGCTAATGTGGACTCATCTTGTAAATGAGATCAATCCACCCTATACATAACTAAGGTATGGATTTGATTTTGGTATCTATTTGGTTTATCTAATATGGTACACTTACAGGAAGAAGAGAATTCAAGATGATAAGTAAAATGGTAGATTATAGTTCCCATGAATCAACCTATATATCAATTGAGAAACAAGGAGAAGAGAATTCTCCTGGTATAGCCGATACATTGAGGAGCTTGAGGGAAAAGATCAGAAGTTGCAAAGCGGAGAATGATAGGTTGGTTGAGGCCCAGGAAAGACTTGAAAGGGCTTTGGAGAAGCAGGTAGAGGTTAATGCAGTGATTCTTCAGAGCTTGTCAAAGTTTCAAAATTAGGGACAATGGAGAATTAGTCAAGAGAATGAAGATAAAACAAATGGAGCCTCTGGTAGCATATCTCCACCTAGATACAAATTGGATAAAGGGGACACAGTTAGAGGTGGCATATCATTGGATACACATGATAGGAAGACGAATATGCATGGGCATAATTTGTTGAAATTTGTAACAAGAAATAATTAAATTGGAAACAAAAAATGGAATCTAGAAAATGGCACCGAGAAATGGCTACCATATGAGGATTTTTTATTTAATTTTCCCTTAATTAAATTAAAATTTTAATTTTAATTTCATCTCATGACAACTTGTATTACTTAACTGAGTGAGGTAGACTTATTTCGCTTAGGAAAGTCAAGTTAGAGGTGTAAGAGGATGCATTTAAAGGGATCTCCTATTTTTTAGGACCCCCCTAGTTGAGTTATTTGTGAGTTATAATTATTTAACTCAATTAGTTGAGTTAAAATAAATTTAACTAGTTCTAAATGAGAGATGAGGTAGTAATAGGTCTAGTGAATTAAATTAGATTTGATTCAAAAGAAATGATCAATCAATTAACTGATAATTCACTATTAACATATATTTCATTTTAGTTCTAGGGAAGGCCTAGTTGAGACTGAAGTTAAAGGGAAGATAACTATCAGTTGTACTATTAGAAAATAGTACAGGTCATGCATGAGGTCATCGGGAAGGCCTTGAAGGATTAAACAATCATAAATTGGGAATTTCCTAATTAATAGGGGCTCAATTAGCCTAATAATGTGAAAGCAAGGTAGACCATGCAGAGGCAAGAAAAAGGTTAAATACTTGACCAATTTTTCTTAGATTGCAAGTGAGTTTCAAGTAGGATCAGAGTTAGACAATCAACATAATACAAGAATTTTCTCTACTATGAGAACGAATTGTATTGTTTTATGATCTTGGCCATATGAAATATACAGATAGAGGTATTTTGAGTAGTTTCTTTCCCCAGATACATCTTGCATTGTGTGATTGATTTCTTCTTTCTCTTATATGTGATTGTGTGGCAATGTTTTGTTTCCACAAATTGTAGGAGGACTCAATATATTTTTTTAGTACGTTAAAATATCATATTGAATCCCATTGGTAGATTTTCTACATGGTATCAGAGTGTCGGGAATCACAATAGAAGAGAATAAATTGAATTTGTTTTGAACAAGTTCGGATTTGTAGATTTATTCTTTAGGATCCATCAATAGATCAAGATGTCTTTTAATGGCTTGAGACTCGAATATGCCCTTGAGTGCAGTTCAAATTACCTAACATGGAAGGACAGGATGGAGGCAGTGTTGGAGTACAAATGGCTGAAGTAATTCATAGATAATGATATTACCAAGCCCACAACAACAGATGCCCAACTTATTGATGCATGGTAGAAGAAGGTAGCAAAGGAAAGAAGGATCTTGTTAGAGGGAGTTTGAGATCATATTGTCTCGAGTATCCATGGGAAGGAGACTCCATATGCTATGTGAAACGCCTTGAAAGATTTTTTTCATAATAACAATGACCACAGGAAGTTGGCGTTGAAGGACAAGCTTAGAAATATCAATATGGAGTAGGGAGAGACAATACCAAAACACTTGACAAAGTTCACTCAATGTCGAGATGAGCTTGGGAGTGTTTTTGTGATAGTATCCCAGGTTGATTTGGTGAGCCTAACACTTATACGCCTTCCCAAGAGCTGGCATAGTTACCAAGACATTCTGAATGGGAGGGATAAGTTACCAGACTAGGAGTGTTTGTGGTCTGACTTGGTAATAGAAGAGATAGGGAAGAGAACCAAAGTCAGGACCTCCAAAAAAGATAAAGAAGAAGATTTTGCATTGGTGGGAAAATGCAAGAAATCCAAGGGAAAGAAGTCCCAAGGCAGAGCACCAAATTAAGAGAGACTTGTTCAAGATCAAGTTTTTTCTCTGTCACGAGCATGGGCACTATGCCTCAAATTTTCCACAAAATAAGGAAACCAAGAATGAGCCTGCAGTTGCAATGGGTGAAGCACTAGATTCATAGTTCGAGCTTGATTTTACTCTCATTACATGCATGGAAAGAACTATAATGGGATGCATGCAGTTTCTAGATGGCAGTGCCTCATTCCATATAACGAGGAATAGAGATCTCTTCAATGAATTGGAGGATAAGGACCTCCAACAAAACATAGGGTTTGGAGATGACAAGAGGTATAACGTGGCCGACATAGGTACAATTACCTTTTAAAGGGAGTCTGGCTCCCCTCTCACACTGACAAATGTTTTGTATGTTCAAGGCCTAAGGAAGAATCTTGTTTCTGTAGTGGTATTCGAAGACCATGGTTATGATGTGATATTTAGAAAAGGAAAGGTGTTCGCTAGACACATCACCACGAGACCTGTGAAATAGATCGGTTTAAGAGTCAAGAAACTGTATGCTCTTGTGGTCGAGGATGCACGCAAATATTTAAGGAGCAAAGAAGAGGTTAGTGACTTGGTGGTTGAGAGGGAGCCTTTCAACATGCAACCTCAAAAGCAATCTCAAAAGGTTGTGGAGCAGCCACAATTTAGAGAGGAGACTGAGTGGAAGCATCCACTTAATCAGAGACCTCCAGTAGGGGGAATTTCAAGCCAAATAGGGAGAGCGAGCACATGCAGCCATACCTCCATGTGAGAGGTGGGGCGATGTGCAGATATAATACCAAGAGAAGAAATTTTGGTAGGATCTAGTGAGATTATATGTCTCATGGATTGAACCTGACTATGAGGAACCCACAGTATAGTAGTAACAAGAAGGATCAGTTATATTGATGCAGTCAGATGTCAGGAAGAAAAAAATCAGAGTGACATATGTCAGATAATGGAGCGCAGATAGGAGTTGGAAGTAGTGTAGAGGGCACAAATGTAGAGTCACAAGCAATGAAGATATGTTAGTAGATAGTGGAGTAAGTAGTAGCATTCAGAGACTCTAATGACATATGCATTATATTGATTTAGTTTTTTGGAGGCTATTCAGTTTCAGGAGTTGTAGCAGGAAAAACACTAGAGAGAAGCATTGCATGTAGAACAATCCAAAGGTACCGGATCATGATAGATTGAATTCCTTTCTTGTTGAGAGGGAGTGTTGAAATTTGCAACAAGAAACAGTGTAATTGGAAACCAGAAATGGAACCTAGAAAATGGCACCCAGAAATGGCTACCATATGAGGATTTTTTATTTAATTTTCCGTTGATTAAATTGAAAGAAAATTTGTAATTTCATCTCATGACAACTTGTATTAGGTAACTGGGTGATGAAGACTTAGTGAGCTTAGGAAATTAGAGTTATAGGTCTAAGATGATGCATGCAAAGGGATTTCCTATTTTTTAGGACCCCTGGTTGAGTTATTTGAGAGTTGTAACTAGTTAACTCAATTAATTGAGTTAAAATCAATTTAACTAGTTCTAACTGAGAGATGAGCTAGTGAGAGGTCCAATGAATTAAATTAGATTTAATTCACAAATAGTGATCAATTAGTTAGCTGATAATTCATTATAAATAGTTGTTGCATGTCATTTCTAAGGAAGGCCCAGTTGAGCCTGAGGTGAAAGGGAAGATAACTATCAGTTGTACTATTAGAAAATTGTACAGGTCATGCATGAGGTCATTGGGAATGCCTTGAATGATTGTGAAATCATTAATTTGGAATTTCATAATTAATATGGGCTCAATTAGACCAAGGATGCATAATCAAGGAAGGTTGTGTAGAGGCAAGTAAATGGTTAAATACTTAACCATTTTTTCTTATATTCCAAGCCAGTTTCAAGCAAGATTAGAGTGAGGCAATCAGTAGAGTGCAGGAAGTTTCTCTAGTGTGAGAAAACATTGTATTGATGCATGATATTGGACATATGAAATATAGAGATAGAGGGCTTTTGAGCAGTTTCTTTCCCCATATACATCTTTTGTTTTGCGATTGATTTTTTCTTTCTCTTGCTTATATGTGATTGTGCGATCATGTTTTGTTTCTGAAAATTGTAAAAGGATTCAATATATTGTTTTATTACATTGCAAGATAATATTGAATCTTGTTGGTATATTTTATACATCATTCTAGTTCCTCATTCAGGAGAAATAATCACAGTCATTACCGTCATCATCCTTATAGGAGGAGGGAGCATTTACATGAGGAGATCAATAAAGTGAAGCCTCCTACATTTGATGGAGAGATGAAGAAGCTAGAATATGCAGAGGAATGGTTTCTTGGGATGAAGAAATTATTCAGATTGAAAAAGTATTCAGCGAATACAAAATCAAGATAGCCACCTTCAATGTTAAAGGGAAAGTAGATATATGGTGGGAATATGTGAATAATGTCAAGGAAATTAGAGAGAAAGACTTTATTTGGGATGAATTCGAGAGGATATTCAAGAAGAAATACTTATTAGAGAGGTACTACGATGATAGAGCTAAGGAATTTTATGAACTATAGATGGGTTTTATGATAGATGATGAGTGTACTAGCAGATTCTTGGAGTTATTGAGATATGTGCCATATCTCAAGGAGGAAAAGGCTAAGATTTAGAAATTCATTAGCATATTTCCAGCAGCATATAGAGACCAGATTGAGTTTGATGATCCTATATCACTAGAGGAAGCCATCCATAAATTGAAGCATTCTTATGAGCAATCAAAGCATAAAGTTGAGCCTAAATGTGACTTGAAGGGGAATGATAAAATAAAATGGAAATGGCCACTGAAGCAGGGGAGAGATCAAGATAGGTGAGAAAGAAAATGTTTCTCCTTACAATAAGTTTAATGCAGTTGAGAAGGGGCACGTGTCGCAACCTAGAGCGCAACAAACTAGAGGTGATAGTAGAGCACCGTTGTAGTGTTGGATATGTGGCAAAGATAATCGTAAGAATGATTTTCCATTATATCAAGGATGTAGGCCACATAGATATAGTGATGAGGAGGTGCAAACATTTGGGTTTTTGGTCATAGTATTCCTGGGATTTATGAAGCTCTCACTAATAGGAAGGAGGATCATCAAGCATCTTTTATTGAGATGGACGGTAAGATTTATGATCAAGTTATTTCTATTTTGATTGATCCTTAATCTAATTGTAGTTATGTTAATCCTGACCTGGTGGATAACTGTTGCTTGAGAAAATAAGTGCATGTAGAGACTTGGTTGGTGCAGTTGGTTACATTTACGAAGAAGAGAGTTCATCATTGGGTAAGGGCTTGTGAATTTGAGTTTAATGGTATGCCTCCAACAATACATATAAATGTACTACCATTGGGATTGTATAGTATGATTTTGGGTATGGATTGGTCATGTATTCATAGGAACGAAGAAGATTTCTATGACAAGTCTATTGATTGCATGGATGATAATGGGGAGAAGAGAATCTTGTAGGGAAAGAAAAATCCTACATCAGTAGGCATGGTCATAACTATGCAGGCTAAGCACAATTGGATAAAAGGGTGTGTGATGTTCGTAATTCATATTTCTAGTGAAAATGGTAAGGACATGGAGGATCAATAAATATTGAAGATATACTGTATATTGCAGCAGTTTCAAGATGTGTTTCCAACAAATATTCCAAAGTTGCCTCTGAAAATGGAAGTAGAATTTTCTATTGAGTTGGTACTAAGGGAAACATCAGTATCAAAGGCACCTTATAGGACGATCACACCAAAATAATTAGAGTTGAATTTTTAGTTAAAGGAAATGCTTGATAAAGGATAAAATAGGAAAATTGTGATGCTTTGGGGTGAACCAATGTTGTTCGTGAAGAATAAGGATGGTATTTTTATACTATGCATTGATTACAGGCAGTTGAATAACGTGACAATCAAGAACATGTATCCATTTCCAAGGATTGACGAATTGTTTGATCAGTTGAAGGGAGAAACAATGTTCTCAAAGATAGATATGTGATCAGGATACCATCATGTATGCATCAAGGAAATGGGAATCTACAAGACTACCTTCAGGACCAGGTATGGGCATTATTAGTTTTTTGTAGTTCCATTCAGTTTAACTAATGCTCCAACCACTTTTATGTGTTTGATGAATAGTGTGTTGTGTCTTTATCTAAAAAAGTTTGTTATTGTATTCATTTGTGACATCTTGGTATATTCTAAGGATTAGGAAGAGCATGTTGAGAATTTAGCAAAAACGTTGAGATTTCTAAGATATCATCAGTTGAATTCTAAGATTATAAAGTGTAGTTTCTTTCATACAAAAGTACACCCCTTGGGACGTGTTGTTTCCAAGAATGGGATAGAAGTAGATCCAGAGAAGATAAAGACTATCATGTAGTGGGAAACTCCTAGAAATGTGGATGAAGTTAGATCATTCATGGGATTAACAGGTTACTACAAGAGATTCATCTAGAAATTTTCACACATTTCATATCCTATTACATCATTGCAGAGGAAAGGTAAGAAGTTTGAATGGACATAGGAGTGTGAAACTAATTTTGAGCAGTTGTTGACAAATTCTCTAGTGTTAAAGATTGCATATCCGGATAAAGAGTTCGTAGTATATATAGATTCTTGCAAGAGAGGGCTTGATGGAGTCCTTATGTAGGAGGGACAAGTGATATGCTATGAGTCTAGGAAACTGAATGAGCATGAGCTTAACTACATGACTCATGATATTGAGTTGGAAGCTATTTTTCACTCCTTGAAGATGTGGAGACATTATCTTCAAGGAAAATTTTATGGATGGACCTTTATATTAAAGTTTAAAAACTTGGCGAATCTTAATAGTCCCCAATATGTAAATTGTAAAATTTTCGATGTTATTTTTGTAAAAATATTTAGTTTTGTAATCATTTTATATTAGTATATATAACTTTTTGGAGATTTTTAGGGTAAAATATTTTTATACTATAAAATTTGGGCGAATAATTTTTTTTTTAAAATGGGAATTGGAAATTTTTTTTTTTGAAAAAGCATGGAAAATTAGCCCACATACGAATATTAGCCCTAAAATTTTCCATGATTATCTTCTTGGAAGGAGGTCCGTCTTCATGATCGATTACAGTGGGTTGAGATATATGTTTGAATAAATGAATTTGAATGCCATGCAAGATAGAGGATTGGCTATAGTTAGTGAGATTGACTTTGATATCAGGTACATTAAGGGAAAGGAGAACAGGGTTGCAGATGCTCTTAGGAGGAAAGTACAATTGAACCATGTTGCAGAAGTGAGGTCATATGGGACATATCTATAGGATCAGAACTTACAGGTAGGAAAACGGAATGAAAGGTACAGGGATATTTTTCACATGTTACAACATGGTACAGGTGATCAATATGTGGACTATCGTCTCACAACAGATGGCTTGGTGAGATTTAGGGATAGGATCTATGTATTGGATGACAATGAACTCAAGAAGCTTATCTTGAGGGAGTTTCATGTAAAACCATATTCAAGTCACCTAGGATAGAAAATATGTTGACAACAATGAATAAGTTCCACTGCTGGCTGAATCTAAAGAACAAAGTGAAAGATTTTATGGCAAGATGTTTGGAATGTCAGTTGGTAAAAGAATAGTGTAAGCATCTAGGTGCGTTGCTTCAGCCTATTCCGATTCTGGAATGGAAACAGGACATCATTTCCATGGATTTCATTACAAGTCTTCCAAGGACATTGAGGCACCATGATTCCATCATGGTTCTAGTAGAGGGGTTAAGAAAGGTAGTTGACTTCATTCCAAAGAAGATTAATTATTCAACTAGTGAGGTAGCACAATTCTTCATCAGGGAGATCGTGATATTGCATGGTGTTCCAAAGAATATTGTGTCAGACAGGGATGCCAAGTTCACTTCCAAGTTTTAGAAGGAGTTATTTTTAGGATTGGGGACAAAGTTGGCCTTTAGTACAAATTATCATCCATAGACAGATGGGAAAATAGAGAGGGTGAACAAGATACTAGAGGATATGATGAGGATGTATCTCATGCATCTGTAGAGGAAATGGAGGGAGTACCTTCCATTGGTTGAGTTCACTTACAATAATGGTTATTAGGATTCATTGAGGATGAGTCTGTTTGAGTAACTATATGGGCGGAGTTGTAACACTCCCATAAACTAGAGTGATCTAGTGAATAGGGTACTTATTGGACCAGAAATGTTGGCAGACATGGAATAGGAAATGTAGGTTATAAAGAAGAATCTAAAGGTATTAGCACAGGGAATTTAAGGAGTTTCAGGTTAAGGAGCATTTGTATTTGTGCATCAAGCCCCAGAATAACTCCTTGAGTATCAGATCATGTTCCAATTTGACACCACGATATTGCAAGCCTTTTGAGATCCTTGAGAGGATTGGACCATTGGCCTTTAGACTTCCACTACCACCGACAGTGAAATTCCATGATGTTTTTCATGTTTCACAACTTAAAATATATGTGAAGTATGTTTATCATGTTACTGATTGGTTTGTATTTAAAGTGGAGCAAGAAGGAGAATTCCAACTAGAACCCCAATGCATATTGTAGTGGAAACATCTCATGCTCCGGAACAGAGCACTCAAGCAGGTTAAAGTTCGGTGGAAGCACTTTGGGCTCGATGAAGCTACATGAGAGATGGCTGATCAGATGTGGGATATGTATCCTTCTATGTTTGCTGGTGTAGGAAAAAGTGTCTTCGTATTTTTACATATTTATGTATGGTTTTTATTGTAAATACCATAATGAGCTATGTTATAAAGCTCCAATAAGCGTATGGTTGTCATGATGTCATGTTTTACATGATAGTTTTGATTTTGAGTAGGATAATATTATAAATACTGCAATAAGATGGGTTATAAAGCTCGATAGGTAGTATGCTTTTTATTTTTAGTGGTTTTGCTGGATATAGGTGTGGTTTAACATCGAGGATGATGTTCCCCTAAGGGAGAGGGGTCTGTAACAAACCTAGGATAAAATTTCATGTGATAAAGTTAATAAAGGTGAAATAAGACCACGGGAAAGGGATACTTATTCCAACATGAACGTTAGGAAAAATATCCTATTGGGCATCACTTATTGTGTTTATGGCTAAAGGAAATTGGAAAAGGTAATGGCTGAGGCTTTGGAAATGAAAAAAGGTATTTTTGGCACATTATTTATGAAACTAATGGAAATTAGGAAAAAAGGAAGGTGAAAGGTCATAGGTTCCATGTGAGGAGGAAAATGAAGGAAAATAATGGAAAATTGAATAAATTGGAAGCCTCATCAATAAAAATACCTTAAATAATCAGTGGGTATCCTTCTGTCAATTTAGTTCTAGAATTTGTCTCAGAGAGGAGAAGAGCACCAAAAGGATAAATAAAGCTAGAATGTAAAGGAAAAGAAAAGGAAACAAACAGAAAAACAAAGAAGGAAAACGAAAGAAAAGGAATACAAGGATCAAGAAGCTTCAAGAGGAATACTTGCAGGTAATAGGTTGCATGTATGATTTCCTAGCCGCTTTTTACATTCATGGTATGTGCATGTTGGTATTTGGATATTTTGATGTCATTGGCAGGGATTTTGTCGGGTTTCAATAGTTAATTTTAGCATAGCCTTTCCATTTCCATATATCCATGGTGTGATGGGATTTTTCTCTGTTTGGAGATTTGGATTGCCGGAAGATTTTGGATTCGGGTGAGGTGGTCTCAAGAAATTTCCCAAATTCCTAGGAATCCCTTAACCAGTAATGGTGGGATAAATGGTAAAGCGTGAGGGTGGAGATGGGAAAATCCATCAAGGTATTAGTGAAGAAATTCTGAGGCATCCAAGCTTGGTTTGGTTTTGTGATCTCAACACTGGTTTGGGTGTGATTTGAAATGAGGGAAAACTTGTTAATGCTATGCAAGCTCCCTCATCAGTATAAGAAATGTGTTTCTTATGAGCATGGTTTTATAAGGAATGAGCAGGTTTCTTCCAGTATTTTAATGTTTAAATTTCTTAGAAAATAACATGCCAACAAGAATTTTGATGAAGGATTTCACCTCGCCTGGGCTACATCTCCTTGGCATGTCAACGTGACTAGACCACTCTTCTATTTAGTGAAAAAAGGTACTTATCAGTATATTGCCTTACTATGTGGCTATCACCCCTTCAAGATGACGTTCTCCTGCAAATAACTCTCACATAAAACAACAATACAACAATATCCTACAGAGATGATCTATACCTCATAAATGAGTGCTAGAAAGCCCTCACAAATACACTCCAATTCCACATTGAAGCATACATAAAACATCTTCATAAACTTAATGAATGAACAAATAAAACCAGAACTGAACCGTACTGGCCATAGCTTCTGCAACAATATTTTTGTAAATGACAACAACCCTTGCAAGGTCTCCTCCTTGATCAACTGCTTCCAAAATTGCTTCAAATGGTTGAATGATCCATATACCCTCCAGTTCAAACCTGAAATTTGACCTTAAATATGTGTTAAAAACACAAAACAGAAGTTACCATTGGATTCATAGCATCATTAAATCCCTGGCTAGCCACTTCTGGTTCTTCAATTGGACTATAAGTCCTCTAAACATGGCCTCTTGATCTCCTGGTGGCCCTGGGCATAAAAAAATATTCAAGTGGGAAAAACTCTATCAAGAAGTGCTCCTTGGCCTCTGAAACCTATTCCAATGGATTCTCGGCATACAAAAATTCTAAGAATGACTTTTACAGAGCTCAATTTGGTCGAATATTGAATGAGTTATGACCAAAACTATCTTTCCCCCAAATTCTCCACTAAACTTGGGGAGATTTCCAGTTAATTTTCCAAATTTGGAAATTCTGCCTTAAATGGCACTGCCACTATTTATGCCGCCAGGTTAATCCAGGATTAACTTAATTCTAAGTAGTGCTTATCTTATCAATAAGTGGACTTTAATACTACTTTAGTGCTAAGCGCAATTTGCGCTAATGCTCGGATTAACTTAATAATATGGGTTATTAATGTTTAAACACACATTAATCATGTTTAATAATCCTGCCATTCCATTGGGTGGAGTGCTTGGTCTTTGAATGATGGTTCCATGGGAGGGGGCTGGTCCCCTCCAGCCCCCAACTCTGGAGCTGTGAAAATTTAAATATACGCGGCATTATCTATGGTTATGAACCATGAGATAGAATAGTTCGTAGATAATGCCAGCGGTAGGCGGAAGGTCAGGGGTTCGAGCCCCGATCCGACCAAAATTTTTGTCAAATAGAACTTAGCCAACCCACCAGATTTAGCATGTCGTGTCCAAGTTTAGACCTATGCCAAGTTGGTTGGTGGCTTCTCCACTTATGGTTTAAATCCGTCGAATGTGGGTTTCAAACTATAGGTTATATATATATATATATATATATATATATATATATATTATTCCACCATATCAAACCTATCCACCACATAAAATCCTTAGCCTGGGATAGAACTTAGGATATATAAAAAAATGCACCATCCATAATGCCAACCTTCCCATATATGTAAACTAAGAATTTAACTAAAGGTTGGAGAGGGCCCATCAGTGAGGACACGTGGCACCCTCTGGTTGGGTTGTGATTCAACCTAAAAAAAATTCAAATTCAAACTTAGGAATATATTGGAGGTCATTGGGAAATTTTTCCTTCACAAACCCATTTGGCAAATCTGGAGACGACACTTGTCACAGTGCCATTGGCTTAAAATATGGAGAATATTCTTGAGGTGCTGATTGGACTACCAAGTCAGCTGTTGTACCTGTTATGTCCATTTTTTACCTGTTTGACAAAGCGAACAACAGATGATAACTCAGTCATATGAACTCTCATTTTGATGAAACGAGTTGTGCCAGAATCCTAGCAATAAAATCTATCTGATCGTTCAAGTCTGAAACGATTTTGAGCACTTTGAATTTTTAGCTAATTTTAGGCCCTGATCCAAATTTTGATCACTCCTTCCCACTGACGGCTTTTGGACCCACAAAAGCTAATACTTATCTGCTTGAGCTTCAACACTCTTCTGCTTTCAAGTTATATCAACTAATTTTACTTTTCAAGTCTTCTTTGACAATCACATTGACAATCCTTGCATCGCAACTGCCTATGTCTCTCAACCACTGCTCTCTAGCTATTATTGACCCACTTCAGCATCGCTGACTGTTGTAAATTGATACATAACTAGATGCACAACATCGATATCTATGTGCTTGGCAAACTCTTAGCCTTCCCACTGAGACTAAAGTCCCTCTTGCAACAAATGCATACAATCTTCTTCTTGGAAATCCTCTTATCCAAATTAAGCTTGCAATATGAGTGAACTCTGGTGTCAACAAAAGAAACCAACTTGTTCTGCAATGGATGCAAAACACTTTGCATCTTGTCCACTTCTCACTGAATGGACATGAAACTTCCTGCGACATCTTGTCACAAGAACACACAATAAATCTTGAAAAGAAAACATTATGCAAGAATTGAAATGATGACCACCTCTTTTTTGCTCCTTCAAAGAAATGACTGTCACCTCCTGTAACATCAAGTACATGGCGATCTTCTTGCACATTGGTGTATCCAATATTGACTCAAAATCGACAAACACCATCGACTAAAACATAAGTCGATCAACATAATCGACAAACATAGTTGACAAAAAGCATGGGACATCAACAACACAAGTCGACATGAAATCGATATGAAATGTGTGTGACACAATTGACACAAGTCGATAAACATATGATACAAATTGATAACACTCATGCATGTATCTATTTACAATGAACCTATCACAAGTTCTCTATTTACATATACAAAATCTCATGCATGTACAATTTTCAACTCTCTCTTTCAAGTAAAAATAAGTACATAAACCCAAAAAATATGAGTAATCATACGAGCTGAATTGAATGATAAATTGTTGCAACATAAATGAGTGACATACCCATCTTTTACACCGTCTTGGTGAAATTTCTCAAAAAATAGAAATTCCTTCAACCGAACAACATTCACATGAAATCTTGCATCATACAATGTAAAGAGACAAACCATTTCAATGGTGTCTGTCCGGAGAGCTAAACAGGTACAAGCTCTGGATGCAAAATCCAACACCTTGCTGCTTCATGTCCTCTTTTGCGATAGTAGGGACATGATACCCAATCATCACTATCATAAGAAGACCATTCTTCTGATGCAACATACCCCAAGCCTTCATGCTTAGGCCTTTCTTTCACCTCTATTGGGTTCTTGATGCCTTGTTGATTTGTACCAAGATCCAAGCCTTCTTGGTATCCCGTCTTTTTCAAGATTTTGGACCCAATACCTTTGTTGTATATTTCAAATGCTGCAAAATAATTATCATCAGTATGTGCATACAAGTAAGGAGCATATGCATGCTGACCATTTGTCTCATCTTTTGATTGAGACATGAAGATGGCTTCATACTCCTTCCAGATTCTCAAGGTGTACTCTTGAGCTCTTGTGTCTTCTTCTTCCTACTCCTAAACATAAGATGCTGATTGATCCTCTCCCACATAATGTGGATATAAAACACAAATGTGTCCATATTCCATATTGGAAGGACTTTCTACATCAGTAAATTGCATCAAATCTGTAGAAAACAAAGAAGTTTGTGGTGAATATGGTGGTGAAACACCATTCTTTTTACCTTCTTCCGTTGAGAGACTTATTGGATTTTCTCCTTGAGGTATTATCTTCATAGCCTCAATGCATTCAAAATATGAAACTTGAGGTGGGGCTTGTATCAACCCTAGACTCCTTCTCTTTGTTCCTATTTGGGAAGTCATACCAACAAGCGTTTCCTTCTCCTCTTCGGAGCTTCAACCTGGTAAGAATTTTCACCTTAATAGACAACCCTTCTTTCACAAAGAAACAATGAACCTTATGCTTTGATACCAACTTGATCCGAAATGAGGGAAAACTTGTTAATGCTATGCAAGCTCCCTCATCAATATAAGAAATGTGTTTCTTATGTGCATGGTTTTATGTGGAATGAGTGGGTTGCTTCCAGGATTTTAATGTTTAAATGTCTTAGAAAAGAACATGCCAACATCAACAGCTAAAAATACATATACATCGAACCATAAGACAATAATTTTGATGAAGGAGTTCACCCCACTTGGGCTACATCTCCTTGGCCTGTCAACATGACTAGAACACTCTTCTATTTAGTGAAGAAAGGTACACATGAGTATACTGCCTTACTAAGTGGCTATCACCCCTTCTGATTTTCTCTTACAAATAACTCTCACATAAAACAACAATACAACAATCTCCTACAGAGATGATCTATACCTCATCAATGAGTGCTAGAAAGCCCTCACAAATACACCCTAATTCTACACTGAAGCATACATAAAACATCTTCATAAACTTAATGAATGAAGAAATAAAACTAGAACAATAGTTCTTAAATGAGAACAACCCATACAAGGTCTCCTCCTTGATTAACAGCTTCCAAAACTACTTCAAATGGCCAAATGATCCATACACCCTCCATGTCAAACCTGAAATTTGACCTTAAATAAATGTTCAAAATAGAAATAGAATTTAACATTAGATTCATAGCATCATTAAACCCCTGGGTAGCCTCTTCTGGTTCTTCAATTGGACTATAGTTTCTCTAGACATGGCCTCCTCTCCTAGTGGCCCTGGCATCAAAAATATTCATGTGGGAAAAAATACATCAAGAATTGCTCCTCTACCTCTAAAAACTATTCCATTGGATTCCCAACATTCCAAAATGATAAGAATGACTTTTACTGAGCTTAATTTGGTCGAATATTGAATGAGTTATGACCAAAAATTTCTTTCCCCCAATTTCTCCACTAAACATGGGGAGACTGCCAATTAATATTCCAAATTTGGAAATCTGCCTTAAATGGCGCCACCACTATTTATGTCCCCAGGTTAATCCAGGATTAACTTAAGTTTAAGTGGCGCTTATCTTATCGATAAGTGAATTTAATTCTAGTTTAGCGCTAAGCGCAATTTGCGCTAACGCTCAGATTAACTTAACATTAATCTAGGTTATTAATGTTTAAACGTGTATTAATCATGTTTAATAATCTCACCATTCCATTGAGCGAAGCCCTTGGTTTTTGGCGAATGGTTCCATGGGAGGGGGCTGGTCCCCTCCATCCCCCAATTCTGGCGCTTTGAAAATTTAAATATGCAGGACATTCTCTATGGTTAAGAACAATGAGATAGAGTAGTTAGTAGATAGTGTGGGCGGTAGGCGGAAGGTCAGGGGTTCAAGGCCGGATCTGATCAAAAAAAAATTCAAACAGAACTTAGCCGACCCATCGGATCTAGCTTGTCTCCTCCAGGGTTAAACCTCCACCAAGTTGGTTGGTGTCTCCTCTATTTATAGCTAAATTTTGCCGGATGTGGGTTTCTAACTATAGGCTATATTGCAATATATATATATATATATATATATATATATATATATATATTATTCCACCATATCAAACCTGTTCGCCACATAAAATCCTTAGCCTAGGTTAGAACTTAGGATATATAAAAAATGTGCCATCCATAATTCCAACCTTGCCATATATGTAAAATAATAATTTTAACTAAGGGTTGGAGAGGGACTACCAGAGAGGACACGTGGTGCCCTCTGGTTGGGTTGTGCTCCAACCTAAAAAAATTCCATATTCAAACTTAGGAAGATATTAGAGGTAATTGGGAAATTTTTCCTTCACAAACCCATTTGGTGAATCTGGAGACGATACTTGTCATAGTGCAACTAGCTGGAAATATGGAGAATATTCCTGAGGTGCTGACTGGACTTCCGAGTCAGCTGTTGTACCTGTTCTTTGACAAAATGAACATCAAATGATAACTCAGTGTTACGAACTCGGATTTTGATGAAATGAGTTGCGCCAAAATCCTGGCGACGAACTCTATCCGATCATTCAAGTCTGAAAAAAATTTAAGCACTTTGAATTTTTAGCTAATTTTAGGCCCTGATCCAAATTCTGATGAGGGTGAGATCACGATATGGAGAGGGTGGAGGTGGTTTAACCTCTAGATTCCATTGGTTTTCTTTGGAATGGTTTATCCCATGAGATCCCACATTCATGCTTTGAATATAGCACATGGGGTGAATGGCTTAAAGAAAGCATTTGGTTTAGCCAATCTATGGTTCGGTGGAATGTGGAAGTCCCAAACTTGCTTGGTATTTTCCTATGTTTAATAAAAGATAAGTTTCTCTTGCTTTTGATAATGAAATTTAATTGTTATTATGTGGCTTCAATGACTTATCTCTTATTTTTATTTATTTGGTTATATGTTGATTATAAGCATGTTTTTATGACAGATATTAGTCATGTCTCTTTCCATGTTTTCACTTATAGCTGAATGAATAATGAATGCAAGACCTAGTTAGTGTTATGAAAGCTAATGAGAGAAGGAAATGACCCATATTATTAAACCTCAGATAATTTTCAGCCCTGTATGTTCATACATTCATTCATTACCTGTAGGTTATATATTCACCAAGTGTTTAATAGAATGTCAATCCCAGTTGGGGACGTTCATGTTAATTCTCGGTATCAATTTTTGGTTTATAAGCAATGTTTCTATGTCATTTATCAACTTTGGAAGTTTTACCAAGTTCTGGGAAGAGACCATAGTCCTAGGTCTAAAAATGTGGCACATAATTCTGAGTTGCTAACATAGATCTTAGCAGAAAATTCCATACTCACATGGAGACATGCTTATGAGTGCGGTTGGGAACGCATAGTGACATGGAGGCCTTAGGAAGGGATAGACTAGGGCTCTAGATCAGGAAAAAAGTGATTTTTCTCAGGGGCTGGACACCTAGAGGGGTTGAGTTACTCTTGGAGGTCCTGTGGCACCAGAGGGATGTTAGTAAGGTCTTAAGTTGTTGACTCCATTTCCTTAAGGTCACATAGGAGGTCAAGTCTTATCATATGTTTACCCCAGGTACACCTTTGAAAGTGGGTAAATGTGGGAGGGGTGAATTACACAAGGGATAAAAGAAAAAATCATCTGAAGCTAGGAGCAAAGAGGTGTCTACTACTTGGATGGTATCAAGCGAGCCTATTTTCAGTTTATAGAAAATTGAAGAAACAATCCATGATGTATCTGCTTCCCCTTCTTCTAGTGGAAAAAATATTTATTCTATATTCATAGAAATGAAGAATAAAAACGAGATACGTAAACCTGCCACCTATACTCAATTTTGGAAACATAATTCTTCTACCCAGAACATGTTATTGGTTGCACTAGAGCCTAATAGAGGATAATTCCAGTTTTCATTTCTTGTGCCAAAAATTCTTGTTTCGAAGTCTATAGAGGATTACAAGACCTCATTTTTCTTTTTTTCACAAAACAAATCCATCCTATGGAACATATAGATATACACAGGAACATTGGTGAAATTATCTACTCTACCATAACAAGTTTTTCCATGGTTGTTTCCAAGTTGCAAACCTCCTTAAATAATATACATTCTCAGTTGAAATTATAAATAATTTCATCCTTGGTCAAGGACACAAGGTTAAATCCATAGAAGATATTGTCATCAAAATAAGATTGGATCCTAGAAATGTTTATGTGTCTCAAGAAATCATCAAGAATAAAAATGAAAATATTTAGGCATTGAGGAAAAGATTGAAGTTACCAACTATAGAGCATCCTCAAAATCTGAAGGAAGGGAAGTGAGAAAATAAAAAAGGAGAATATGTTAAATATGATTAATGAGCAAACCCTTCAGATACAAAAAATGTAATCATAAATGGAGAAACTTACTAAGGAGAAATAACATCAAGCTAGTGTAGGGGCTTCAATAGTGGAACCCAGATCAACCAACCAAGATTGAACAAAGAAGTTATCTAAAGAAATGGATGATATTCCATTGAGAAATATGGAAATCGAAAACTTAAAAGCATAATTGTAGAAAATAGAGGAAAATAAGATAAAGGAAGACAATCCATACATTTCAAAGTTGCAGAAGAATTTCAAGCTTCTCAAACAACTTGAAAAATATCAGGATGAACCAATTAGTGCCAAAAAATTATTAGAAGTAAAGGGGGGGGGGGGATTTGGATAGATATAAATACTACAATTTCATATTTCTAGACTTCCATAGAAATTATGTTTGAGCGGGAACAACTATTGGAGAAATCCAAGGCAACAATTGAAGAGATCAAAGAAGAACTGAACAACAAACCTGGAGAGGCATTAACCAAAATTACCAAAGTATTGAGTTAAAAAATCATAGAAGAATTAGAAGAAATGTGAATTGAATATAATACAGATGTAGTTCTCGAAGCCTGACAAGTATTAACTAAAAGTAATTTGATGTTGCAACTAGAAAATAAATGTGAAAATTTAGAGGCTCAAATTAAAAAATTTCCCAAAAAACGTACTTCAATAGAAAGGGCTCCGATCATTGAAGGGGATTTCAAGGTGAATTAATTCAACATGAAGACTATCAGAAAGCATTACATGATATAGAAATATAAAAATCAAATTTTTCTGAACTTATAGGGATTGTCAATGGTCAAATTTTTCTTCAAGGCATAGCGGATGATTTGTTTATTTCACATGAGATTAATAACCTCTTTATTAGTAAACCAACTTTTGAAAAATATATTGAGGTAGATGAGGCTTACAGGAAGGTAATAAAGTTTTCATGTCCAGATGATGATCAGTGGGATACGTTCCTTAAACTTATCAATTGAATAGCAAGCATATTTTCAGGCAGAATTTTGGTAAAGTGCATAACAACTAGGAACATAATCACCAGAAGCGAAGTTTAAGGTCATTAGTTGAAGTCTTGATCCTTGATTAGTGTGTAGTTTCCACTTAACTATTCACATATTTATTTTTTAAGTAATTTTGTTGTAAATATCCAAATCCTTTTGGATAAGTTTATTTTCTCATGAAAAATTTGTAATAGGTTAGATATTTTGAGGAAAAACCTATATATACTTTGTAATTGGAAGTAAAAAGGGTTGATATTTTGACAGAACCAGGAGATATTGTTGTATTTTTTTTGGAATTTTGAAGATAATGAAAGGCTTCTGAGTGAAAATGTGAAGCTGGGTTATGCTTTTTGCCCTTTTTTGAGAAAAAAATATCGTTTTTAGAAGTTCTTCAACTTTTTGCAAGCCAAAACAATTTTTCTGTTTAGAATTTCATTTTACAATAAAAATAGAACTTGTCAGAAATTTTATTAGCTTTCTATTACTTATTTTTCGGAATTTTTTATTCACATTTGATATGTCAACTTAACATTTCTTTGAGTGTGTGTTATTTAACAATCAAAGGATTCATAAAAAGTCATGTTGAGCATTGGTGTATTATTTGAAAACTGTGTTTTTGAGAAAAAAATGTGTTACAAGAATCTAGACACAGTCTACTTCGGTATCGTTATATTTACGAAACCAACTGATGTATGTCATAATTACTAGAAGTTTTTGAACTGAACTAATATGAAAAAATTGCATATTTTGAATATGTATCATGCCACGTGAAGTCTCTCAGCATATTAGGTATAAATTAAAAAACTAAAAACTACCCATTATAGACGACGGACCAATGTAATGCACCATAATTTTTTCAAATTTTTTACAATGTATTTTGGAAGATACAAAATTTTGATTTCACTGAATCATAATAACCTTCAGAAATTGTTTGCACCCATTTTATTACAAAATTAATTAAAATTAGTAAATATCTATGGAATTCCATAAAAGTTATATTTCCTAAAAGTAGATTGAATTCTACAAATGCTTGTCTTGGTTCCGAAAGTTAATTCATAATTTTTTATGGATTCTGATCATTCCAAAGTTGAAGAAATGTGTTCAGAGCAGAGCTGCAGTGTAGTTGCAGATGTTTTAGTTCGGCCGAACTTTTGTAATAGTTCGGTCGAATTGTTTTTTTCCGCTCCGTCCCATTAGTTTTAACGAAACAAAAGTTCGGTCGAAATTTTTATAAAATTTCAGCCGAACTTATGCTCGCAAATTACATCAGCCAGAAAATTCAATGAAGCCCCTCCAAAAAAAAAAAAATTTGCAACCATATAAATAACCGAAAACGGAATCATTATTTTCACACATTTCTTCTTTTGGGCTAAACTTGCAAAGGAATATTTTTGGGCTTAATTTCAAGGGACATTTTTTGGAGTTATTTTTTAAAGTGACCTTTTTTGGACGTATTTTTTAAAGTGATTTTTTTTAGAGGTTTTTTGGGTTTACTTTTCAAAGGACATTTTTTGGAGGTATTTTTTAAAGTGACATTTTTTAGAGGTTTTTGCGACTTAATTTTCAAAGGTAATTTTTTGGAGGTAATTTTTAAAGTGACATATTTTTAGAGATTTTTGGGGATTGATTTTCAAAGGACATTTTTTGGAGGTATTTTTTAAAGTGACATTTTTTAGAGTAAGTGTTTTGGGTTGACTTAAATATTTTATAATGATTTTTTAAAGTGAGTTTTTGTCTAATTTTTTAAGCGAATTTTTTTTGCAAGAATTTGAAGGAAATATTATGAGCTTCATTTCACTTTTGTAACACATTTTTTTTGGCGGAATTTTTAAAGTAAGTGTTTTGGGTCTTTTGTGCGAAAATTTTAAAGTGAGTTTTTTTGAAATTAAATCTTTTGTGATTCTTTTTTTAATTGAGTTTTTGTCTAAATTTTGATAGTGATTTTTTTTTTCCAGGAATTTGAAGGAATTTTTTTTAGCTTCATACTAAATTATCATGGGAAATAAAAAGAATTGCAAGAGTTTATATAATCGAAAAAGAGACCCTGAGGCTCGTAGAGAACACGGGAGAGCATATCGCAAAAAAAAGAGAGAGAAGAATGCTCAAATATTGAAAGTGAAAATCAACCTCAACTAGAAGTTGAAGTAGGTATGTAAATTTAAATATTATATATTTGATATTTAAAATTTAACTAATGTATTGTGAAACTTAATTTTTATTTGATGAACTAATTTGAAAAATATTTTGCAACGTAAACAGAGAGAGATATTCCTCAAAACATTGATGATGAGATAGAAAATTTTGAAAGAGAAAGTGAAAGAGATATTGAACCAATGATTAAAGATGTTGAAAATGTTGAAAGAAATTCAAGTGAAGAAATAGAATCACCAGGTATGTATATATATGTTGAATGTGTATTATTTAAATTATACATATTTATTAATTTAATTATTTATTGAATATGTAAACTCATTTTGTACATTTAATTCTAATATGTACAGATGAAATCAATATCAATGATGAGATGTTAGAAAATGTTGACACTGACACATATGGAGATAAAAAAGTTGACCATGTTATACGATATCGTGTTAAGCACATTATTGATATGTTCTTCAAAGATGAGAATGTGGAAGTTCAAGCCCAAATTTTGAAAAGTCTCTTAACAACAAAGAAATTAAAAGAAGCTACAACTTTATTGGGTATTCGAAAATCAACAAGAGATAAAATAAAATGAAGGAAATTTTGATACAAAATATAAATAGTGCTCTAAAGTCAATTGGAAGATCTATAAAGAAAAGTTATTTAGATGCATGTAGATCAATAAAAATGGTAGTGGTTTCATGAATTACTAAAGAGAATATTTGGTAAAATCTATGGCACAAGCATTAGGGACCTCACGAAAAACTTTGCACAAACATCAGAAATTTCGATTGCAAATAGATATAAATGATGAACTCACTTTTTGGATAGTTATTTGTAGGAAACCATACAAATATCGACTTGGAAAAGATGTAAAAAGGATAATATATGAAAATTGGATGAAAAATTCACATGTTTCACCAAATGCAAGGGATGTGATGCGACGAAGAATAGCGTGAAATTAGTACGAAGAACATATAAAACATATCCTAGACACCACTCAAGTATATTTTTTCAACAAGTTCATAGAAGAGAATCGTGAAATTAATGTCTTAATTAGTGCCTTTGTTAAAAAAAACCCATGGTATGTTAAACCTATCATTGTACTTGACACTTGTTGTTTTCGTTATCATGTGGAATTTCAGTTATATTATGACACATTCCTTAGTTTTAGTAAAAAAATTTGGAAATATTCACCTCCTCCTTCCACTATCCATGATTTCATATCTCAAATTCTATATGCAAGAGAAAGCCATGAATTATTTTACCAAAAGAAATGTGTTGGTGGTAAAAAATGCGATGATTGTGGAAATTTGACTTTATTTCAAAACAAATATCGTAATTATATAAATGATCAATCACTGTCCAACATAAAAGTGAAATGGAAGAGAAATGAATATATGCATACATGGATTGGTTCAAGTGGTACTACTAGTGCTAAAAGAATTGATTTACAAGAAAAGGAATTTTAGTGATAGATTTTTTGAGAAAGTTTGAGGCGGAAATTTATAAATACAACAAGCATTCCCATATAGCTCGATGGCAGGACTTGCAATTCAAAAAATGCCGTGAAGTTTTTCCACCAAGGACCATTTTGTCAATAGTTGATTTTGCATAGAATTACACATTTGTTCCACAAAAAGAAATACAGAGTGAATATAATCATTCTAACCAAGTCTCCATGCTTGCCTATATTCTATGTAGACACACTGAACAAAATGTTGATCATATAGAAAGAACCAGTGAAAATTGACATATTATTAAAGAATATAACTTTTATATCAGTGATGATTGTACACATGATACATATTTTGTACAACATTTTTTTGAAAATATTTATGACTCCTTGAAAATTCATGACATAAAATTCAATGAAAATTGGATATGGTCATATGGATGTGTAGGTCTATTCAAATCTTCATGATCATTATTTTGGTTGTGTCGTCTTCATATGAAACCCCACATTAAACATTGTTGGAAGTTCTTTGAGATTGGTCATGGAAAAGGAGAACATGATGGTGCAGGGGCATGTATAAAATGAGCACTTTAAAGATATCAAATGGACCACTCTGCAAACTGACTTGTCTTAGCTGAACAAGTTGTTCAATGGTGCATCGCTTCACTAAGCCATGAGACTAACCAGCCAAGGGAAGTACGAAGGTACATGTGAATATATATATATATATATATATATATATATATATATATATATATATAAAATTTTAAACATTATTTATCACAATGATTATCTTTGATGATATTTTGAATAACATATTTATATTCTTGTTTGAATTTTCCATATATGTTTTTTTGGCATATTTGGGTCCAAGATGTAGATATATCGATTGGAAATGACATTGAAATAATAAAACGGACTCGAAAATTGCAGTCAATTAAAACAAAGCAGTACCAAAATGTGTTTGCATTTGATAAAATAAAATATTCTTGTTTTTTCATGTTTGCATAGACAACAAAAAATCCAATGATGTTTGTGAAAACAAAATGTATGTAAAATATTGGCAACATACATAAATAAATACAATGGGGAAAATGTTCATTGCAAACTTTGAAGAAATGCAATAAGAGGAGACTATAGTATCATCTAAAGGTGATCGAGTTTCTGATCTTGTTAGAGAAGGTAACATTTTAATTGCTTTCAAATGATAGAGATCTATAAATAGATAATACAATCAACTAAACATGTCATTTTTAAATTTAATTTTTCATGTTAAATATGATCTAAATTTATGTATGTTTTATTGTGCAGGAGATGTTTTTGCTGTAGTTGCACCTACTACCGATGCAAAAAATGTGAAGTATTATTTGATGTGTTGCACTAAACGAAAGATGAAATTGTTGGAAAGCTATGATGATAATGGGTTTATATATGATAGAGGTTCTATTATACTTAAAGGTTATTTTTTCCAACAAACTCATCAAAGTAAGGATTTTGTTTACTTTCAAGGCTATGAACCTGATGTCATAAGTTGTCAATATAGTCACTTGATGTGTGAAGCATGCATAAAGTTGATAGAATTTCAATCAAAGAAAAAATTAAAAATTAAGAAATGGAAAATGTCAAAAGTCGATCATGAATAGATCGTTTAAGATGGCATTCCACTAGAATTGTTTTGATTGAACTGCCAAACAATTTATTCTCCTTGGATTCATCTTTTAGAGCTTACAGAACTCAACTAGAAATTGCTAGCGTTTTTTTTGTGCATTCTTAAGTTTTACATTATTATATAATATGTATATTTTATGTTATGTACAAGTGTTTTCACATGTACATTGTTTTGGTACATGCACACAAGTAATTTATACACATGTACACATACATGTAGATTATCTGGTCTTAAATGATTTAATACATTCTCTGGTACAATTTATGTCATTATGTCATTATTGCAAAATGTACATGTGTATCTAGCATAGTTTATATAATGCAAATTTTAATTTATGATTTTGTTTAGACATCTATTAAGAAAATTATATTATTCATTCTTTAATGCAAAATGTGTGGTACATGTTTTGTAATTTCTAGTTTACTATCAACTAGCATACATCGTAGCTTTTCTATGTACCTTAATGAAAAATGTTGTCTACTGGATATGCTTTAATGCAATTTTAAAATTTTATGATTGTTTGACACATCTATGAACACCTATAATTTTATGATTTTTTTTAGATATATACATCGATATGTACTATATATTAAAACATTATTAAAATGATTTCAAATGAAAATTGTATGAATTAAATGTAAATTCACTTTCATTGATACATATTCATGATTGTTTTAAATTATGAATGATCATGTGAAAAATGTACACCTAAATATCACCTTTAATAGATGTATGTCCTAATTATATAACATTCATACATGTTCAAATGCATTTAACATGTACCACATGTGTTTTGTAATTTGCAATTTCAATCTAGACTCTAGATTTATTTTAAATAACAAATGACAAAACAAATTGAGCTTTAAAAGAAAAAATTTAATCTAAGATTGAATATAAGTTAACATTATAACAACATATCATCATGTACATGCAAAATGTAACAACTAAATGCAAACGTACTTCATTCATAGTTACATATATTCATGAACTTAAATATGTAAAACCATAGATACATGATTGTTTTAAACGACAATGTACCTAAATATCACCTTTAATAAACATCTACACCAAATTATATATCATTAACACATGTTCAAATTCATAACATGTACCACATTTGTTTTACAATTTTCAATTTCAATCTAGATTCATTTTAAATAACAAGTGACAAAACAACTTGAGTTTTAAAAACAAAACATAATCTAAGATCACCTAAGTGAACAATATATAGCAACATGTGATCATGTATGCAAAATTTTAACAAATAAATGAAATGTACTTCAATCATTTTTACATATATTCATGAACTTAAATATGTAAAACCATCTATTATTGTTTTAAATGACACATGATCATGCAAAATGTACCTAAATATCACCTTTAATAGACATCCTAATTATATAACATTCACACATGTTCAAATGCATAACATGTACAACATGTGTTTTGTAATTTGAAATTTCAATCTAGATTCATTTTAAATAACAAATAACAAAAAAACTTGAGTTTTAAAAACAAAACATATAATCTAAGATCATCTAAGTTAGTTCATTAGAACAACATGTGCTCATGTATGGAAAATGTAACAACTTAATTAAATGCCTTTATGTACTTCAATCATTATTACATATTCATGAACTTATATATGTATTTAATCAGATCTATATTGTTTTAAATGACACATGATAATTGGAAAAATGTACACCTAAATATCACTTTTAATAGATGTATGTCCTAATTATATAGCATTCATACATGTTCAAATGCATTTAACATGTACCACCTGTGTTTTGTAATTTGAAATTTCTATCTAGATTCATTTTAAATAACAAATGAAAAAACAACTTGAGTTTTAAAAACAAAACATATAATCTAAGATCATCTAAGTTAATTCATTATAGCAACATGTGATCATGTATGGAAAATGTAACAACTAAATTAAATACATTTATGTACTTCAATCGTTGTTACATATTCATGAACTTAAATATGTATTTAACCATCTATAATGGTTTTAAATGACACATGATCATATTCAAAATTTACCTAAATATCACCTTTAATAGACATCCTAATTATATAACATTTACACATGTTGAAATGTGTAACATGTACCACATGTGTTTTGTAATTTTCAATTTCAATCTAGATTCATTTTAAATAACAAGTGAAAAAACCTCAAGTTTTAAAAACAAAAAATTTAACCTAAGATCATCAAAGTTAACATTATATAACAACATGTGATCACATGCAAAATGTAGCAACTATCCAAAATTTAAAATCATTCAATAAAAGTAAATATAACAATGTATAGTGTTACAAGTATCAAGTTATATAGAAAAGTAAATATGTCTTCATAAATAAGACTATCTATATATAAAAGTAAATAAGACTATCTATCAAATAAAATGTTGCATGTGCATCATCAATCAAATAGAGAGTTTGGCTGCAGTGTATTTTCCAGTAGTGTCCTAAGCCTCCTTGTGCTATCATCAGAAGAATGAGGAAACTACATAACGTGTAAAAATTAAAATTTAATGCTTTAAAATTTAATGAGAATGTAGAAATTCATAAAAATAAAAATAAAAATGAAAAAAAAAAAATCATGCAATACCTCATGTTCCCCCTCCATTGTCCCGTGTTGGTTGTCCATCAATGCATCCCCCATGCCAAGCTATAAAATATACATGTACAAGTATTTAACTAATATATATATTAAAAATTTTCAAATTAAAATGCATAAACTAATGAAATAATATTAATTAAAAGGTTAGACAACTTATTGTTCAAATTGTTTGGATGTTCCTATATCCATCATACACTCCATCGCTAAAGTCCTTGGAGAATGCAAATCATCTCCACAAACCTAAAATTCAAAAAATTTAAAACTGTAAATAACTCAAGATCTAGATCTTATTTTTTAATGAAACTTTCACTTCAATTTATAACTTAAAAATAAGTGAAAAATTGAATAATTTTGATGGTGGATTTGGCACATCTCCTAACAGGGAAGAAGAGGGTGGCTCTGAACGAAAATCATCTCCACAAACCTAAAATTAAAAAATTTAAAAACTGTAAAGTAACTCAATATCTAGATCTCATTTTTTAATGAAATTTCACTTCAATTTATAACTTAAACATAAGTGAAAAATTTAATACTTGTGACGGTGGATTTGGCACATCTCCTAACAGGGAAGAAGAGGGTGGCTCCATTACAAAAACATCAGACGAAATCAGAATCAGTTAACATTTAATTATATACATACATGTGTACACAATTATTTATTTTAAAAATGTGTCATCATGATACCAATGTAATAATAGAATAATAATTGTACATCAACATCATGAACACTTAAAAAACACTAACATTTCCCAAGATATCATCTTGATTGTGAGAAACTGAAGCTTCGACCGTGATATTATCAAAATTTTCATTCATCAAGTGTGTTAATTGTAAATGGTGAACATATGATACATTTTTGTTAGATTAACATATACAAATAAACATATATATGTAAATTACAAATTACATTAAAATATTCACCCTAGCCATTAACACATAAAGATCCCATGCCCTCTTCCTCATGAATAATTAAGTCCTATGAACCATTGCGACAATGCTTTGCATATGCTCTAAGCTCTTCAATACTCATGTTTTCTATCTCATCATCTATATTATACACAAAATTAGCACGTGCATTCTCTCATGCACGTTGTCGATTCATACCAATATCATTTCCACGAAGTCCGGTCTGAACATTGTCTATGATGGCATCCCTTGCTTCTTGACTAATTTGAGAAGTGGCATCCATCTCTGACCGCAAAGTTTCCACACGAAGATGTTGGCTTACCAATGGTGGCTCGATGCGAGGAAAATCAGCATCACACTTAGCGCCCCTATGGTCACATAATCGACCTTTTTTAGGACCAAAAAATTCAAAGGGAAGGTCATTATAATTGGGTTTCATTCTAAAAAATAATTCTGTATAAAATAAATTTTCAAAATAAAGATGAACCTCGTCCTTCCATGGTAGTCTTCCATAGGCAACAAGGTTCCTATCATACAAATGGAAAGTTATATTATGGTGATTGAAATATTTCACCTTTAACATCTTTATTTTCTGCCCTTCTTTCAAATTAAACATAGATTTTGTCATTTCTTTTGTGACTCTATGTTTAATATTGTCCCATGTATCGGGACCCATCATTGTTTCATTTCTTTTCCTCATCACTTCTACAAAATTAACAGTGGTTGGCCGAATATTTTTGTAAACATCTACAAGTGTGCTTAAATAATGCGTAACTATTTCTAAGCTTTCTCGACTCTTAGCAGGGAGTTTCAAAGAAAGAAGATCTTTCTTCAATTTTGAATAAAGATGTTCACATCTTTGTAATGTTCATTGTTGGATGTTTGTTTCCCAAGGTAAATCGGATGTGTCAAAAGGATAAGTCGTGGTTGGTGTACAACCTTCTTCTTGAATAACATGGTCTATATTACGTCTTTTTCGAGCACATTTTCACCCTCTACATCAATATATAAAATTATGTATAAATAAAAAAATATGTGAACAAATTTCTACAAATTTCCTTTATAACTATAAAAAAATTATATATAAATAATTTAAAAAATTAATAATTGAATGAAAATAGTATACAGATTGATCATTGAGAACCAGCATGACCACCCATTGATTGGCCAATACTCATTGATTGAGAACCAACATGACCACCCATTGATTGGCCACTACTCATTGATTGAGAACCAACATGACCACCCATTGGTTTTCCACCGGGGGAATGCGTACCACCACCCACACACGATTGGCCACCACCTATTGATTGGCCACCAGGGGAATGTGTACCACCACCACCCTCACGCGACAAGAAGGAAGCTTCATAAAAAAATATGAATTTATAATCAATTCAAAAATACATACATATGATTGATTAGATTGTGTGAACCATACCACAATTGCATGAAACATGGCCAGGCTCCCTTGATGGAGTAGATACTCTTTTCCTCCAAACTCCTAAAAAATAAAAAATGAAATTTATTACGAATTAATTTCACTCACAAAATTTATAAGAAATCAATTCCATATGTATACATGTATGTACATAGGGATAAAAATATATATATTCAATAACAAAATCAATTCCACATTTATACATGTATGTATGGGGATAAGATTATATATTCAAATGTCATTTAACACTAGTACATATGGTCAATTTTTCGACACTTTAGTTCCAACAATTTTGATGTATTGTAGGAAAGTTCCCCAATTTTTCTCAATTTTTTTAATCCTGCCCAAAAGCGTCGGAATAACGACGTTTTGAGACAAAGCATCGGTAGTGAAATGTTTAAGACAAAAGCGTCGGAATAACAACATTTTTGACCAAGTGTCAGAATAGCAAAGTTTTGGACAAAGTGTCGAAATAGCAACTTTTTGGAGAAAGTGTCAGAATAGCGACATTTTGGAAAAAGTGTCGGAATAGAGACATTTAGGAAAAGTGTCTAAATAGCGAAGTTTAGGACAAAAGAGTTATAATAACAATATTTTTCATGTGATGGCGCCCAAGTAAACGCAGTTGGGTTGGGTCAGGGCGGATCGGGTTGAGTCGTGTGATGGCTTCCAAGGAACGCATCCGGGTCAGGTCATGTCAAGTCATGTGAGGGCACCCAAGGAACACGTCTCGGTAGGGTGATGTGAGGGCACCCAAGGAAACGTGTTCGGGTAGGTCAGGTTGGGTATGATCGAGTCATTTCGTGTGAGGCCACCCAAGGAAACACATTCGTGTGGGTTGGGTCATGTCGTGTGAGGTCGGCCAAGGAAACACGTTCGGGCAAGTCGGGTCGGGTCGGGTTGGGTCATGTGAGGGTGGTCATATAAAAAATGATAAGTTGTGACCACCTGTGTTGCTTATGCATGTTTTTGTGATCCGTTTTCCGTTTTCTCTCTCGTGTGCCCTTCGTTCGGGTGGGTTGTGTCGTGTCGTGTGAGGGTGCCATAGGAAAAGCGTTTGGGTCGAGTCGTGTGAGAGAGGTCGTATAAAAAATGATAAATTGTGACTGCCCATGTGCCTTGTGCACGTTCATGCAACCCGTTTTTTGTTTTCTCCCTTGTGCCTTCGACGTTCAGGTGGGTCAGTTCATGTGATGGCGCCTAAGAAAATGTGTTTGGGTCGGGTCAGGTCAGGTCAAGTTGGGTTGTATTGTAAGGGAGACCAAGGAAACACATTCGGGTGGGACAAGTTGAATCGGGTCATGTGAGGGCGCCCAAGGAACACGTCTGGGTCGGGTCGTGTTGGGTCATGTGTGGGCGCCCAAGGAAATGCGTTCGGGTGGATCAGGTCGGGTCTGGTTAGGTCGTGCCATGTGAGGCCACCCAAGGAAACGCGTTCAGGTGGGTCGTTCAGTCGGGTCATTTCGTGTGAGGGCACCCAAGGAAACGTGTTCGGGTGGGTTGGGTCGAGTCGTGTCGTGTGAGGGTGCCCATGAAAACACGTTCAGGCGGTCGGGTTGGGTCGTGCCATGTGAGGGTGCCCAAGGAAACGAGTTCAGGTAGGTTGGGTCAAGTCATGTCATGTGAGGGCGCCTATGGAAACACGTTCAGGCGGGTCATGTCATGTGAGGTTGCCCAGGAAAATGCGTTTGGGTGACGGGTTAGGTTGGGTCGGGTCGTGCCATGTGAGGTGCGCTAAGGAAACATGTTCGAGCGGGTCGGGTCGTGTCGTGTGAGGGCGCCCAAGGAAACACGTCCAGGTGGGTCGAGTTAAGTCAGGTCGTGTCATGTGAGGGTGCCCCGGAAAATGCATTCGAGCGGGTCGATTCGGGTCATGCCATGTGAGGCCACACAAGGAAACGCATTTATGCGGGTCAGGCCAGGTCATGTCGTGTGAGGGAATCCCAAGGAAACACGTTCGGGTGTGTCAGGTTGAGTTAGGTCGTGTCATGTGTGGGCTCATAGGAAACACGTTCGGGCAAGTTGGATCGACTCAGGTCATGTGAGGGTAGGAAACACATTCAGGCAGGTCGGGTCGGTTCAGGTCGAGTCATGTGAGGGCGCCCTAGGAAACACGTTCATGCGGGTCGGGTTAGGTTGTGTGAGGGCACCTAAGGAAACACGTTCGGGTCGAGTCAGGTCAGGTCATGTGAGGATGCCTAGGGAAACATTTTTGGGCGTGTCATGTTAGGTCAGGTCATGTGAGGGCACCTATGGAAACACGTTCAGGCGGGTTAGGTCAAGTCGTGTGAGGGTGCCTGAGGAAATACATTCATAGAGGTTGGGTCGGGTCAGGTCATGTGAGGGTGCCCGAGGAAACACGTTTGGGCAGGCTGTGTTGGTTTTCATTAGGGGAATTTTGAGGTATAAAACGGGCCTCCTAAGGAAATTATAAAATAATAGTGGAAATAATAAAATAAGCTTTGATTACATCATCAAATTTTATAGGAAAAAAGAAAAACTACTTTTTCAACTCGTATTTTCAACTTATCTCCCAAAGTTTTTACTCAAATTTTGAGCGTGAGTACACATTGGATGAAAATTTTAATTCCTTATCCAAGGATTACCCATATTTCATACTTTCGATGGATCCTGCTACGTGAAAAATGAGAAATACATGAAAAACATGATTGCAATAATATTTTTCATGTATTTATGATTTTTTGTGTAGCAGCATCCATCAAAAGTATGCAACATGGGTACTCCTTGGATGAGTAATTAAATTTTTCATCCAACTACTGCTCCCACCCAAAATTTGAGTAAAATCTTTGGGAGATAAATTGAAAATACGAGTTGAAAAAGTAGTTTTATTATTTTATTATTTTTTAATATTTTAACTATTTTACCTTAAAAAATGATGAATCATCCCCCATGGTTGACATCATCATCTTAAATCCTATTATTTCTTATAAATTTTATTTTGGTTGTACATTTTTCTTAGGAGGCTCATTTTAGACCTCAAAATTCCCCTAATGGGGTTGGGTTGTGTGAGGGTGCGCACCCTAAGAAACATGTTCGTGCAGGTCGGGTCAGTTCGTGTGAGGGCACCTAACCCCCCAATCCCTAAAATCTTAACGACTAACTCATTATTTCCCTAACCCCAATCCATAGTTTCTTCACCACTAACTCATTATTCCCCTAACCCCTAAATGCGCCTAAATCCCCTAACCCCTAAGCCCCCAATCCCTAATCCCTTAACCACTAACTCATTATTTGACCCCTAACCCCTAAATGTGCCTAAATACCCTAACCCCCAATCCCTAAACCCTTAACCACTAGTTCATTATTCCCCTAACCCCAATCCCTAACCCCTTAACCACTAGCTGATTATTCCCCTAACCCCTAAATGTGCCTAAATCCCCTAACCCCTAGGCCCCCAATCCCTAAACCCTTAACCACTAACTCATTATTCTCCTAACCCTTAAACCCTAAACCTCTAACCCCTAATCCCCTATTCCCCTAACCCGTAAGCCCCTAATCCATAATCCCTTAACCACTAACTCATTATTCCCATAACCCTTATAAGAGTCCTTAAAATCCGTTGGGATTAGCCATTCCAAATGAGAGCAAGTCTATTTGGGACCTATGATCGAGTTAATTCCCCCTTGTTGGAAAGGTGGAATTTTTTCCCTGTCAACAACCCTATAGTCCTTAATTCATATAACATATACTTAAACACTCTTTTTTTTGTAAATGTGACCCTTGCCTATGCCATGAAAACTCTCCAAAAATTATTAAATGATGGGAATTCATATTCATGCATGAAGCTAGTGGAATGTGACAAGTCATCCAAGATACATCCAAATATTTTATTTGTACCTTAGGGAATGTGAAAGAATGGGGCAAGGGGAAGCAAGGGTAGCATGCATGAGTATAATTCAGAGGTGCAAGTATGGTTTACTATCATCTATAATCCTAGTAGTAGAGAATGAGAAGGGGGCTTTGGACCTAATTTCATAGGGGCTAGGGGACCTAGAGGGAAGGTAGCGAGAGAAATCAATAAGGGAACCACTAATAGTGGTGATAAGGGGATTAGGAGTCCATTTATCATAAACCATAAGCCCTTGACCCATAACGATTGAATTCCATATCCCTTTAACCCTCAATCCATAATCCCTTAACCCCTACACTCATGACTCATAACCCATAGACCCCTTGACTCATTAAATCTTAAGAAACTAACCCCTAACCTATAATCCATGAACCTCGTAAGCCATAACTCCTTATCCTTTTAAACTATGACCCTTAACCCCTAATCCTTCACCCTTAAACACCTTAACTTCTAATTACCCCTTAACTTCTAATTCCTGACTCCTAACCCATTTAACCCCCTAAACCCTAACCCCTAAAATCCTTAACTGTTAAATCCCATAACCCCATAAACCTCTAAACCCCTAACCCATTTAACCTCATAAACCCTAAACTTCTAAACCCTTAACCCCAACCCCTTAAACCCTAATTCCTGACCCCTAACACATTTAACCCCATAATCCCTAATCCCCTAACCACTAACTCTTTATTCACCTAACCCTAATTGTGCCTAAATCCCCTAACCCCTAAGCCCCCAATCCCTAATCCCTAAACCACTAACTCATTATTCGACCCCTAAGCCCTAAATGTGCCTAAATCCCCTAACCCTGAACCCCCCAATCCCTAAACCCTTAACCACTAACGCATTATTCCCCTAACCCAATCCCGAATCCCTTAACCACTAACTCATTATTCCCCTAACCCCTAAATGTGCCTAAATCCCCTAACCCCTAAGCCCCCAATCCCTAACCCCTTAACCACTAAATAATTATTCTCCTAACCCCTAACCTTAAGCCTCTAACCCTTAATTCCCTATTCCCTTAACCTCTAAGCCCCTAATCCCTAATCCCTTAACAACTAACTCATTATTCCCCTAACCCTTATAACAGTCCTTAAAACCCATTGGGATTAGCCATTCAAAATGATAGCAGGTCTAGTGGGGGCCTATGATCAGATATCCACTAAGTATCCAAGGCTGAAAATAACACCCCAAACTAACATATTGACCTCCTAGGAGAATCTTTAATTCACCTCTAATTGAACATATTGGAAACATTTTATTTTTAGAGAACTAGGTATTGGTTGGTATCATGTGTTTGAGGGAAATTCCATTGTTACCATGTATACTAAACATAGAAAAATTAGATATTTTTCCAAACCTTGATTTGAATCGCTCACAATGTCCACACTTCATGTTGAGATGAAGCTTATAGTACTACTCTCTCACACAAGGAGTTTGAAATTAATAGATCACTCACAAAGACAAGGCCTCTCTAGTGATTAAAGTTGTAACACAATTCATCAAGTGATTTACACCTCCAATATAAATGACATCATTGTATGTTTGTGTCAGGTTGTTAGAAAGGTTATTTATAGACAATACATTCAATGTACTTGGACTTCATCTAATTTTTAGGGCCTCAACTATAATATGGATTTTGTACCAGGAACACTCCATGCAAATGAAAGGGGGGCTTGTTGTTTAACCACATGATATGCACAAGAGCATTAGATGTTGCCCTTTAGACCCCCCTTTCTTGATGTTGAAATTCAAATTTTCTCAATTTAATCAAGGCAAAATCAAATTAAGAATTTATTGTTGCGTTTATCAACAGAAAAGCACAATGGTTTATCAGTAGCAACAATCACCATGGTTTATCAATCCAAGCAAGAACTTGTATGTTTAATCACTCATTGTTCACACTCAAGCTTTGTTATATCTGGGAAAATAACACTAATGGAGGAGGAGCCACTGTTTGGTGTAATTCCCTCTGTGTGATGTTATTGCATAGATTTACTTCTTGAGAATTCTCTTCAACACCAAAAATTATGGACCCCCTGCTCTCCTCATCTCTTGTATTTAATTTTGTTTGGGGTTGCCTCCAAGTGTAACTGAGAGGGCACTCTTACCCCTCCCTTGCATTTCCTTCCCCAACAAGTTACCCTTTTAGGAAATGAAACATATATGACACCGCCATGCATTAATGGCTAACTTGCTTAGAATCTAACCCGTGTGCCTCTTCCTTGGGTTTTTAAGAGTCACTTAAATGTTTTATTACATGTATGTTGATAAATATAACACAAAAAATTAATTAATTAATCAATTAAAATTATAGTCTAATTAGTAATTTTTAATTAATTTACTAATTCATAATTAATCAATTGACATTAATTATTTTAGAGCATTATTCTTTAACTATGAATTAATACATGATTAAACCATTGATGCACAATCAATAGTAACACATGTCCATGCCTTAATATCATTATTGGAACATGAATGAAAGTTTACTAGTAATAATTTTATTAGATTAACCACATCGAGTTTCCTTGCAAGCAATCTAAAATTATGATGAGATGCTCAATTACACAAAAGTGTTTATAGAGATCATATTTAATGCAAGGGTGTTACATCGATCAGGTAGATCACCCGAGGAGGGGGATTTTCTAGACCCATAATGGAAAACAACTGCTAAGAAAATGAGACTTCTCACACACTCATTGAATCAAGAGTGTGGATAGGTGTGTTTGATGTAAGCATTAAACTGAACCTTTTACTTGTGGAAGCTTGATGAAGTAAAGGACACATGCAAATAAGTATTGATTTGAAATTTCATTTGGTCAAATGTAAGTTACCTTGTGGAATTTGAGACCCCTAGCTTAGCCTAAATACCGCCTTTTTTTTTTTTAATTCCAACAATGCTTAGCCTAGTAATTACCTTACCACCTTTTCCAACAACACTTACCTAATTACCTTACTAACTTTTCTCCAACAATGCATAGCCTAATTGCCTTACCACCTTTTTTTCTAGGAATGCTTGACGACCATCACTTGAACCTGCAGATCAATCACATTGCAGATTGTTCCATTCCATTCCCATCTTCGTGTTCTCCTGGTATTATTGGACCATGAAATTATAAGTCTTCTCCAGGTGTGTCACTTCCTCTAAAGCTAAGTTCCATGCCCTGTCTCTCTTCAGCGTGCACCTCAAAGCACCCTTTCTAATCCATAATAAAATCTGTAGGCAAGGTACATCAACATCCAAAGTAATCCATCTAACAGAAATATATAAAGAAAAATCACTTCGAGGGAGGGGTAGTTTGTTGGATCGGAGTCTCTTATGTATGCTTCCGCTGGCCCTATAATCCTATCAATTAAGCCATTTTCACATACTAACTAAGGCTATTTTCCAGCAATGCCCAACGACCATCACATGAACCTACAGATCAATCACATTGCAGAATCCCTGAGACAGTAGTTGAGAAGACGTTGGTTCAGGGCGAAATCAAGTGCAATCGGCCTTTGTCAGCCCACAAAATGGTAAGGACCCTAATAATTTTGATTGGTTTTTATTTTCTATTTAAATTCTTCTTTTGTGTCAGCATGTTCATTATTCTCTAATTTTAGGGCATATGGTTGTATTTATAATATTCAAGGATCACAGGTTTGTGTTTTTGAACTTAACAAAACATAACTGGTACATACCTGAGCCACAGACAGAATACCAATGAAAAACCGTGATTTCAGTAAGACATATATATAACAAAAATCCTAATGTACAAGACTCCCCATAGTTAAAAAAAATTCCTAAATCCCACAATTCATCATGGTTTTGTACCTTCTTATCAATTTATGCATAACTTATACATACACCAATTTATCACCTTTCTGTTTCAAAATACTTGTCACGTTGGTTATATTTTCGATCCATCTTCATTCAAGTAGTCCAAGAGTACATCATCCTCGTTTCTGAACAAGAAGCGTGTTATTAGTGACAGGAATGTGAAAACATATTGAGAGATTTCATGATATTTACCACACTATCATAAATGACCCACCATAGGCAAGAGGTTTCATTTTGAAGTCAGTATAAATAATATTGGTAAATATCATTAAGATTTCAAAAGAAACTAAAGATTAGCTTCATGTGCAACCTTTGTTGTTGTTGATGCTACTTTTGTTACTGTATCAGGTACAAATGTTGCAGTGACAGAGGATGTAGGCCTTGCTTCACAGTCAGGACTCACTCTAGAGTCTCTTTGAGAAATTATATGGCTCAAAATGAACTGACTATGCTTGACTGCAGTTGTTGGGAAAGAAGCAGCCTCTTCAGAATATAATATAGCATGCTCTATACAACTTATTATTTATTTGGCAGAACTAAATATATGCTCTCCCCTTCTTCTTCATATGATTTGATAATAAGAAGGAGAATGTACAAATGGCATACTTGAACTAATGTCAAGAAATAATTTGAAATTTCAACATCATGACTATCCCGAACAACAACCATTGAACCCTAAAAAACTACCACATAAGACGTAGACAAAGGTATAGAACCACTAGAGGCAAGCATTGTCAACCTTCTAAAATTCAACCTGATAGTTTCAACAATCCCTTCTATTATACGACTCTTCCTCTTATTTTTATGTCTATGCTCAATGCTCAACTGTCCTTCAATTACCATGCCACCATTTTGGGAATCTATCTTATCATTAGTGCCAACCCAAGAAATAGTAGTTCTGATCATAGAAGAAGAAACAAAATAAGTCAAAAGTATAATCATTTTATAAGGAACAAAAATTTCTAACAAACTCCGACCATTAATGGTTCCATGAATACGTTTAGACACAAAAAAGGGACAAATTGAAAATTTAGACTTAGATTTTTCTTGAGGAGTTACCTGGGGTAATGACGGACTGAAATAATTTCAATACGTTTTTCTTTCCATTACACACATTTCAGGTCATGGGGTTAGAGAAATATTCCTTGATGGAGTTATTTTAGGAGAATGCAAAGGTTCCTTGAAACATTGGTTTGTTGAACCCCCTCACGAATGGGAGTTGACATACTCCATATAGGAGATGGTGACCTAAATGGAGATGGTAAACTCATAATGGCTTATGGATTTTCCATATACCCAACCATTTCCATATTAGGAGAGCTTTCTAATCTACTAACTAAAAAATGACCTTTTGCAACTGCCATGTGAACTTACCTCATGCCCATAACTCCTGAATTAGTGAAAATCATGGCATGGCTGATAGTCCTCATACCATCTTCAAACATAGTGCTAGCTAAAAATGATGACATAATCAATAGTGAAGCTTTTGGAGTGTGAACCTCACAAGCAATACTAAATATTTTTCCCATGATTTTTTGTTGCTGCCAAATTCCAAGATTGTTCCCACGACATCTCCCTTTGATTGGATGAAAAATTACCACTAGAAGTTGTTGAAAAACCACATTGGAGACATTATTAGATTTTTTGGACCACGTGTAGTTAGGAATTTCAAGTTCTATGAAGATATTATTCACAAAAAATACATTCCAATAATAAAAGTAACCAGAATTAGGAATGATAACAAACATTTGAGTAGAAAAAATTATGCAAATAATATCATCGGAATTTGTTGTCATCAAAGGTTATTCTCATAGAGACCCCTAGTTAAGAAAATAAATTCATTATAGCATTAGCATTAATCTCTCTGAAGAGCATGACACATTATTATTTCCTTCATTTTCATCAAATAATAGCTATTCCTTCAATAATATTATTTCAGAAATATAACTCTCTATTTTCATGTTGGTTCTAGTTGTTCTAAAACTATGTTCAGATTCGAAGTTCATAAGATCATATTTAGTAATACTATAGTTTATTTATATGTTATTTCTATTTACTTCAACATTCTCTCGAGATTCTGGATTCATATCAGCACTCTATTGTTTGAGATCATCCTCCATTTTTGTGGCAGTCCCCATTGATTTCCCGCTCTCTTCAAATTCTGCATTCATAAGACCAGTATTCCTAACCCATGCTAACAACAATATCTTAACCACACTTTTGAAACTATAAGGTTGAATGCTCAATTTTATTGGCACACCTATTGACTATATTGATGCTAAACTAAGCAATTTTCATTTCTCGCTAATAACCAACAATAGCAATTTTTTCCATAGGAACTATTACGTCATTAAGTTTAGGATGATAGGTGAGTTATAGTATAAGACAATATTATTTATCAATAATTTCAAGTTCCTATAGCAATGTACATTTCTTGTCAATATCTCCATTATTTGCTACCATGATAATTTTGGCTAAGTACATAGTTTCTAAATGCACCAATTGCATTTTCCCGCACATTCAATATTAGTTCATTAGACTGTTGTTTAAGATGAGGTTTCTAATCTGTGTTGATCAGTGGAGTGCCCAATAATAGAATAATGAGATATTATTTCCCTCATTATATTTTTAGACTTGATTATGAAGCTAAATACATTGCAACACTACAATTTATTTTCCAACATAGTTGTACTATGCTAGGTTATTAACTATTTAGTGATCAAATTATTAATTGTCACAAGGCTCCTTTATCTATACAAGTCTTCACTATTCAATGATTGCATGTATATATCTAGTTGTTATGGCCCTCTATCACATGATTTTAGATGTTTGTGGTGTCTTATCCCTTACTTCTTCAAATGTAGGACTAGGGAAAGGCTTCTAATCACCAATTTTTCCATGTTCCAATTGGTAGTTCTTCAATTTAGCTCACACAGGAATGAAAATAGGATTATCATATAACCGAGCCTAAGATAGAGAAAAATATTCACATACAGTCCTTTGAGCATGATACAATCCTTCAAATCCTGAGGAAATCCTTGAAATCCAATCCTGAGACAATCCTTATATCTATATACCCGAACCACAACAAAAATTCTGAGCATTATCTTACTAGTGTTCCATAATTTGAGGGTTATTACTCCACAATTCAAGGTTATTATTTCTCCACAGTCAAGCTACAGTACAAACTGTAACAACACTATAGTATGAAGGTTATCACAACACTTCTTCGTTGATTGAGGGAGAAGATCTATATTACTGTGATAAATCAAAAAACGAGGTCCTGAATATATTGTAGTGAGCCACCAAAAATAATCCGAGTTTTTGTATTAAGAGTATACACGTCCGAGGAGTATTATGTCACTGTGTGGAAGGCTGAGCACCAGCCTATGAGTAATCCAATGAAAAATAGCTCGGGATTAAGGATAACAGGTCTACAAGTTTAAGGTATAGAATGTATGAGATTATACTTTTATCACATGTTCGAGATAATTTTTTATTACAGTTTTGATGATTAATTATTTCACAGGTCCTAGCATTGTTCCACCATATGGGATCCTTGTCCAACAAATAATCCAAGCTTGTGTAGTGGAATTTACCACCACGTTGTTCTTTAACTCTAGGAAGTCACATGAGCACCGCGTCATATGTCTAGAGTGATGAGGCTCTATGACAGAGATTTTGTGACTAAGAACTAGGTTCTGTGGCTGCTTCAAATTTCAAATAATCCAAGCAATGTTTATAACCCAAGAAAAAATCTTGCTCGACCTTTATCGCTCCTATAATTTCTCTCTGAATAATGATCACTAAACTGGATGATTGAAAATGAGTTTTGTCACTTGTATTCATACAGGTTTTGGCCTCCAATGAAGGGACACGTCTCGTTGAGGGGGGATGATATTAAACTATGAGTTTAGGTCAGCTTATAATAAAAATATATTTCTCAATCTTCAAAATTCATTTTCTCTTCAAGTACTGGGAGTTTGAGGGCAAGTGAGGGCTTGTTGGAAAGTTGTAAAAATTCTCTTTAAGATGATATAGGTCTCATTGTGGAAATATTCCTCCAAGGTGTCAAAAATTATTTTTCTTTATGAGTGTTCTTGAATTTGTATATGTAAGGTATTTGGGACAGAATGGGCTTTAAGGGATGTTTCCACTTGTCATGTCTTTTGCTATGTCATCATATTTCATAAATTCTATCATCATGTATGTCATTAATTGTGCAGTATCCATCAATTCAAGTCATCATAAATTGTACCATCATTAATGTCATCATCAATTTAAATGTCTAGGACAAATTTTAGGGTGTCTTCACATGAGGTCTTGTATATTAGGTGCATAATTGGCACTTGACATATTCATGATTAGTTATTTCATTACTATTTAATTATGGTAAATGGATATTTAGGAAAACCCTTATTTATTAGTGGCTTTACATCTTCATAATGGCATCATTAATATCTTGACATCTTCATAAGGTTAGAGCAACCTTATCATCTTCCTTAATGGCATCCTTAGAACCTAGGGATTGCATGAGATTCATTGAAGTCACAAGAATGTTTTCCATCTCAGCCAATGCGATATTGACATCAATGAAAACCTTGATTAACATATTTCAGTTTCTTGATCACCAAATTATGAAAATCATAAAGTTTACATTTGTACACAGCTTCTTCTGGAAACTTGAGAAAAACACACAAAAAAGTGGAACCCCCAGTAGCATTGTTCCACATCTCTATTACAATGAGCCTTCCCTATCTACTATATCTGTATAACATCATGGCCAACTAAAACACAAAAAAAAATCATATGAAACAAAGGACTGCCTACATAATAAGCATAAAAAAGACACTGAAATCTGGTGAAATGCTTCAAATTATGATAATCCCCAATCTCTAAAACATTTCATTCTAAAAATTAGAGTATCTAATCAAACTCGCTAACTTGCTACAGCCATATTTTTAAATTTGATCAGCCAACTAATTTTTTTCCTTGAAGATGTGTGAGATAGATAATCTGTTAAAGGACATCATCAATGACCTGGTACCTTCCATCCAATTCACCAGTGTTGGAGCCTCTAAAGCATGTTTGTAGTTTTCCCACTCAAAAATCACTTTTGAATCACCATAGACATCAATCTCTGATATTTCCATATATTTGGCACAAAAGAGGACGCCCCACAGAGCAAGGAGCTCAGCTCTGGAGTTGGATCCTTTTCTACTGAACCATTTGAAAGAAAAGTAGTTTCTAGGCCTCAAAAATTTAGACAAGTTTTTGTTTGTCATCTTCTCCTTAAGACGACATCTCTTTAAATAATTTCACAACCTTAATGGAGGTGCTCCTCACATCTTGAATAGTACGCTCAAAGAGAACAACGTTTCTCGATTTCAATATCCCTATATGACAATTGTGTTTCTTGATATCCATATGCCCCATATGACATAGAACGATAGTGCTTTGTATGACTTATATCCCCGAAACCAATGTGTAAGGCAGGAATCAATAGAGGACCTATCCCATGATACACTCATGTTAAGGATGTAACCTACCCCTATCCATATTGCAGCCGCAAAGGGACACCTTAGAAAAATGTGAGGCACATGTGCACAGATATTTCAATCCCTCTCTTTAGAGATTATACTATCAACTATTACAGTTTGGGTACTTCCAAAATCATACATCGTGGAGCCAAGGGGTGGCCATATTGGTTTCCCCTCCTTATAAATGTGCCTCTAACTTGTTGTGTTGTATATTGATCTAAAAACTTAGAGAAGACATTGTCCTAATATTTTTGATTCACTGTTTATTCTCTTTAAACTTGAATGTCATTTGATGGTAAATTTGTACTCTTTAATGCACAAAGTTTATGTATTAGAAAGGTAAATTTAGAAATTATTTCAGTTTTCATTTTGTGTTTTGAAGTTAGATATTGTTTTCAAGTTTTCACATTTCTAATTTTATTGCAATGTGGCAAATGGATCATGGCACAGGAACAACCCCAAGACAGATAAACAAATAAAAATTTCAGTTTCATATTAGTTTCTTTATCTTTAACAAATTTTATATATATATTTCATGGTTCTTATTATTTGATAATGTGGAAGGATGATCGCAGAAAAGGGCCAACAAAAGAACATGTAAAGTGCCAACCTTGCTCTATATTCAGGTATTTTAATTCTTTACATAATTGAAATAATGTTAAGTTTTTCAAATATGCACACGCCTGGCCATGGTGTGCGTGATGATTCCCTCAATGAGGAAGAGTTGTATTCATCCCCATGTCCATTGGTGTTGCTGCAAAAAAATATGCTAAACACAAACAAGGAACTTGAGCGTTTGGTAGACATTGTGCCTCAAACACCTAAATTACAAAAAAAGATAAGAAAAGTTATGACCCAACTAGTTACATATAAGGAAATAACAAAAAATCAAAAGGATATTTTTATTTTTCTGCATGAGATCAATTGTGATATGTTGATTTATAATTTTTACATTAACTAAACTAACAAAAAAATTATTTTGTATGTATCATTTTCTGGAACCTATTGTCCTTGGTATTGGTGGTAGTGGGACACAAAGGCAATATATTCTCGAGGAAACCTCTCGTACACCTCATACGCCTTTAGGTAGCAACCAAGAAGACACACAGCCAACCGTTGAACATGGTGGCAGTGATGAGGCTGATATGGCCAACTTTATTATTGCATTTCCTAGAGCTACACTTGTCACCACCACGTGGACCATTCCAAGCACGTTTTTGGTGGAAAATGATGGTGTTCCTATAAAGCAAGTACAACTCCCAGGTAATTTTTAATATTGTAACTGTTTCATGTACTCTATCTAAAACATTTTTTATCATGATTATTATTTTTAAATGAATGATATATCTTTTTCTGCGTAGGAAACAATGATTTCTACAGGGCCTTGGAGAGCAAGGCGTTGGTAATTTTTGGCCCAAAAATATGCAAAAGGTGGAATTCATAGAATTCCGACCTGAAAAAAGGACTTTTAGATTATCCAGAAGGCCTTTTTGGGGCAGGCACATTTGATAGAACAACAGTCGCCTGGGCAGTTGGAAAATATCTAAAATATACGTGGGACACCTATAGGATGCACTTGCAAATTAACTCTAGATACGAGCGTCCTCTCATAGTTCCAGAGAGGGAGTGGAGAGCACTCATTGATGATAGAAAATATAAAAATGCCAAGAAAGAATGAAAAATTCTAATTAGACCCGCAAGGTAAATTACAACTTTAGTTCAATAGATTTAATTTTCTCTATGTCTAAAATAAAAGTGTGCTACATAACTAACTTCAAACTTTTTATGATAGGTTTCTTGACACCTCGAAGGCAACCAAGGCTAGGATTGAGAAAAAAGGCCAGCACAAGCTAGGCCAGGGCGGTTACTTGAAACTAGTCGCAAGATTTGTAAGTCGCTAAACATCTTATAATTAATTGTATTGCCTTCCAACATTTTTGTAATCTCATCAAATAACATTAAAAATAGACAATCATATGCAATGTAGGGTGACAAATTTGGAATGGAAACCACAAAGGAAAACAAGGAGATTGCTTTCTAGTACGGATATCAAGCCATAGTTGAACGTCATAAAATATTGGGACAAGTCCCAAGATCTAGAATGCCTGATAAAGTAAAACGTTAACCTTTCAATAAATTTTTTTCGTCCATAAATTTAATGTCTTACAAATTTGTTTAAATCAGGGGAGCAACACTTTCAAAGAGCCAAATAACCTAGTTGTAGAGCAGTGTGTTGAGAGTGAAATATTGCCATAACATGGTCCTCATGTGCAACCTAATCATTCCAGTGGGGACTAGGCCGAAAGTGCTGCTATCAGTGAGGCCCGTGATGGTGGTTAATTTCTACTTATCATTTTTTTTAATTATACATTGAGGGTTGTGTCCTTATAACGTTTTTTGTTTAAATGACAGATAATGTTGTACTTGAGCATCCTACCACCAGAGAGGAACACAGGGAAACAGTTCCAACGATGAAAACTGGTGCACTACGTAAATAATGTCATTGCAATTTTTTTTATTAATATTACCAAACTACTTCAATGATATTTAAAAACTAGCAATTAAAATTTAATATTATTTGTTTTTGTAGGCAATGCCCCATCACTACATGAGACCAGACATCGTGAGTACCCAACTAGGTCAACTATGTGGGAAAGGCACAAAACATAAGTAGAGAAGAATGATGTTGATGATGCAGTTAGGATCTTTAGAAATAGGAATAAGAAAAAAAAAATTATAATGTAAAATATTGTATTATTATAAGACAAATGTTACCATCCTTGGAACCTTTTTTTATTTATATAAAAACTCATGTATCATACTATTTTTATGTCAAACATTTTCAATGTTTTCTTGCGTACTTTTTGTTGCATTGCTTCTTAATTAGTTATTGAATATTTTTTTTTGTGCTCATGAAAGTAAAAAATGAAATATAGATTGGGTATTGAGGAATTGAGAGTGATGTGAGGGAGGGGCCATAAGATATTCCACCTTCACATGGTTGGCCCTGTTTAGTAGAGAATAATTTATTGGAACGATTTGATCTTGGATCAAATCTCCCTCAATCCAATGTAGCAGCAAAAAAATCATTGTTGACTTAGTTTCTATTCTTTCAGATCATGGGAGGCTTGTCCCAAGTTCAAGCAACTCCAATAAATTGTTCTTGAAATGAAGAGGAGCTTATTGAGGTATGTTTTGATATTGTCAACATATGTTCTAACATTATCATAATAATGCATCTTAGAGTAAAAAATACTACAAATATTACTTGTGTTTATTGTATAGATAATTATGGATTTTGAATGACTTGGCAACGCAAGTACAAATCCTCTTGGACCATGAGCAATAGAACTTGTCAACTAGGGTCATGTCCAGGATCGTTTTTCTTGTTCGCTTGACCAGGTTTGTAGTGTCACATTTTGTAAGTTCATTTACAGTTCATAATTCAAGATGAATCTTGTTCATGATTATTATCTGGTTTTATGTATGTGTTTTTTCCTCTATTTTATTGTAAGTTTGAACATGCTTTTAAACATTGAAATGGTTTTTGTTTTTATACTATTATTTCATGTGAAGTTTCATGTCAATAAATAACATATTGTTACAATCATATTTTAGTATTTTAGAGTGTGTAAGGTTTTAGCACCATATTGGTGTTTTACATCATATTTTCACTTGGCAGCATGCATTCTTTGTGTTTCGACTATGTGCAGGAAGAATGACGCTAGGATCATGTCCATCAAATGTTAGTTTGGGACTGAGAAAATAATTTGGTGACATCATGGCATCATGGTATGGTGTCCATGTAATAGGAGACCAAGTACACTTTGTTTCTTATACAAAGTGTAGGGAACAACTTCCTTGATAGGAGGATCGAAATCCCTATAAAATCCAAAATTATCCCAAACTTAGGGCCTATTTCTTAGGTGTCTCTCAATAATACAAAAATTTACTCCCAGTCAGTCGAGCTATTTTAAATGAAGCACAAACATGTGTAGCTCCATAGGGAAGCAAACCAAAGTCCAAAATACTAGTGACATAATTGACATAAAAGGTACAAGGATTGGGGCATGTGTTGATGTACTGTAACCCCAAAGAAATTATTTGGCATAATGACCACATAACGGTACCAAACCACACATACAATGGATTCAAACAATGTATCATTTCAGGCACCACGACCACCGAAATCTACCCCACAATATTTTCCCATATATATAAAATATAGCAAGAAAATAAACAAGGTAAGGAGAATACCCTTGTTTTCCTAGCCCCGTGTACTTATCTCGGCTAGTCCATTAGAGAGTGAGTGCCATCAACGTTGATCACATGGAACATAACACACTTTTTGATATAGGGGTTGATCGATTTCCAAATCCCATAGATAATGACAACCATAATATATCAACACATAACTTCAAAAAGAAACATGCCATACTTTGTAAATGCATAAAAAATAGTGTTGTCATAATAACCATCATGATGAAACCATATTATGAAATAGTGCTCAAAAGTTTGTCAAAATATATAATCAATGTGTTTTCAATGCATCATATGTATACTAAAAATAAAACTGAAAGTTGTCCAAAAACTCATTATGTAAGTACCATTATTGTCCAAAACCAACAGCCATCAAACACAAAAAATAGTTAAAACTCATATATGTTACGTGATGCAACCTTTATTTTCTATTATTTTCTACCTATCCTTCTTTTCTGATGTGTGAGCTTGCCTTAGCATGTTGTTGATCATGGTGATGGGAATGTGAGGTGATAGAATGAGAGGATTTATGAGACGATCTAGACTTAGTTGCCATCGCTTCTTTTTGTCCTTTTCCTATCTCAGGTTCAAGGGTTTTAGCTTTTCCACGCAGTGTAAAATGGACATGTGAGGCCATAGAGATAACATGATGAACTAGTTGTGTAGGTGGAGGAGGTGGCGGAAGTGGTAAAGATATGGAAAGCCATCCTTGGGATTGGTGTTGAGGAGGATAAACAACATCCTGCTAGCCATTATTAGTTGGGATGATAATATAATCTAGTGCACGTGGAGAAAATAGAATACCAGTGCTAGGACGTTGAGGAGGTAGGTGGTATGCTTGTTGGTATACTAAATTAAGGAAAATAGTCTATAATAATTGGTTGAAATCGTTGGAATCTATATCAAAATCTATTGAAAACATCAATATTTTGTTTCCTCCTTACCATGGACTTGTCCCACTGCCTCTTTTATTTCTAGCGACGAACCTCTCTAAAGTTGTGTGCAGTGAAGTACAGCGTGAGAGGGAGTTGGTCACAATTGTAGGTGACAACGGTCAAATTCGCAAGTAGGTCTAAGGTATGAGGATAGGTTGGAGGGTTGTCCAACTATAGTCCATGGAAGGAAAGGATCAAGTGGCAATATGATTCACCTCAAAAGTGGTAAGTTGCATATAATGTCATATCACCATAACCAATGTCTCACTGTAATGACATTATTGGGTTTATGAGTCTGCTAAGAGGTTGTTCCAAGTATTTATGCAAGGCACTAAAGGCTAAATGTAAGGAAAAATGTCTTCTCTAGGAATAATTTGGCTTTTAGCAAGTACAATACAAGAAAATTTGTAGGTTCAAATAATGGTACGTAGAGGACTATCACAAAAGATAATTTTATTAATATCCACAAATGACCAAACAAGCAGGTTAATGAGCACCAAAATTACAAAAGTAGAGATAAGCAGTGGGAGAGCAAAAGAAACTCCTAAAAGCCTAATAAGTAAGGAAAAAAGCTATGCAATAAAACAATAAACTCCAAGGATGACAAAGGATGATAGATGGTATTGTTTTTTAGGTTGAAAAATCCAAGGATGCCAAAGCCAACATTTTCCTTTGAAGATAAAACTATTTTTTTCATTGAAGTCATGATCTTCCTAAGAACAACTCCAAAACAATATGCTCACCGACTATTTTTTTCTTATTGCTTCAGATCTTAGTTTCAACACCAATATATATATTTATCTAGCCTTTGTTCTTAGGGCACAGTCACTAATGTTTCTTGAGACAAATATCTTTTCATTGAGTGAACTTATATTATTTTCATATTGACGACTTCCTGGACTATATATCTCAAAATAGGACTTTTACACATTATTGAATAATATTTTAGAACAGGCCTAAAAAGCCTTCGACTGAAGTTAGCCTAGTTTCCTCTACCAGATGATGACTATTTCTATTACAGAGATCTAAAAAATGTTTTGTTGTCTTTAATTGGGCCATTAATCTGAAATTTGAGGTCTAGACTCTTCTATAAGGTGACTTCCTTTTCCTGGAGTAGACTAACTATAGCTTTCATTACTGATTTGGGCATCCAACCTTTTGTTACATCTCTCCATAGGTACTTCAACAGCTCTCTGAAATGTTGTGGTCTTCCTCCTTAATCTCTTATCCTATATGTTGTCTTGATAGGTACCTACAACACCATTTTTAGGCTTGTTTTAGCCCTTCAATCAACCACTTCAGATCTGTGACCTAGACTCCATGGGTCTGTGATCTCTTTGGCTTGTTTCAGTAGGAAGAACCACTTCAGAATATGCCGAGAGAAACTCCCTCTTCATCAGACTTGACTTCTCTTTGACATGGCTTAATAATCTTGGAATATGAAACCTAAAAAAGGTATGTCCTTCTTTAATTCTTTCACTTTTTTAGCCCAGGTCTATGGCCCCAACAACAAAAATATTAACTATAGATATGCCCAGAACTCAGAATTTCTTCCCTATAGGAGATCAACCTTCCTTTAGCTTGAATACTGAACCTTTGGAACTAGAGAACAAAGCCTCTCTACTTTCAAAACCTATTTCGGACTTCTTGAACATGTCTGCGAGATTTGATACTATGACTCGGGCTAGTTGTCATGCCCAGAATTCTGATTTATTACTTCTAGGAGCTTGGTCCTAGCCAATAGTATTCTCTTGATGGTATTTAAGCCTTTAAGGATGCTAAGGATCTTAAGGATCATCATGACTAAATTACAATTATGAAGGCCAACACTAGTTACATTCTTCAACACCAATCCCATTGGGACAATGTAGAGTTGGTTCTCATAGAGTGTGGATTGATATTGACCACTATACTAATTGACTAGATAAGATCCACCAACTTTTCCATATTAGAGAGATTGAGACGGAGGAGCATTTAATCTTTCGCTTCCACATTTATTATTAGATCCATGGGAGATTTCATTGCCTGTTTAGGGGGATCCAGACCCTATCTAGTTTCTTATGATACCTAACCAAAGATGTCTATCCCTTTACATACATGAACCCCTCAGACTCCGTCTCCACATTCTCCAATGTTCTTCTAGAACAGATCTTGTTCAAGGGATATATGTTTCTTTAGAATAATTCCATCAGCTATGGGATCTAAGAGATAGAATAATAGTAACATTTCCTTGAAATCTAGATTAGTGTGGACTTGAAAGACCATTCCCCTTCCCTAAAAACTTACAGACATCACCAGACTAGATCTCTTACTAGTAGATTGTCGAGGTCCACTAGACACTAGTGACGAGTTACTTCTTTACAGCAACAATGCAAAAAAGGGTCTAGTTCTTTCCCAAGCTCTCCCTCTAGGCACCATTATATCTTTGTTTCTTTTCATTCAACTTTGAGCATTAATAGAGATTGCTCTAATGGGCCATGACCTAGCCCCTGGCTCCTTTCTATGACTTCCATTTGACTTTATTGTCCAATTTCAGCAAATCAAGCTAAAGGTTGTCCAATTGGACTTTCTTTCTCTTTTCATAAAATTCAAGATAGATATGATAGAAGTCCTCTAGAACTTTCTCAGGGGTCTCATATTTATGAATGATTCCCTTTAAGTCAAAATTATGCATGTTACTTGTACTGATTGTAGTAGTCAGTTTGAATTTCATTAAAATGCCCACTTGAAGTGCATTATCCATATTCTCTTCAGACAGTGACACCTCTACATGGACCTTGGTATCAATATTTTATTCCTTATAGTCCCTTATGAATGGCTCTTTAATCTTATCATTCCCAGTCGTCAATGCTTTTAGAAACTCCTTGTAATCCTGAGTCCACTTGCGAACAGGCAACTCTGTAATTCTTAATGTTTTCTCATTAATATCCTCTATGATGCCACTAATCATGTAAGACACACAATTATCCTTTACATATAGTTTATTAAATTGTACCCTTAAAACCCTTGTACCAAGGTGCCAAGCCAATGGTGTAATTTCTAGTGCTCTGGGATGTTGAAATGTCCCTTAATCCTAGGCCAATCAATATATCATAATAAAGTGATAAAAAAGATCCATATCGTAGGATAGGCTCAGACCATATCCAGATCCGTAAGATTGTATAGTTTATATGAGTATAGTGTTTCCCTAATCTACATTTTCCCATATTGGTCTTTTATAAATAGTACGTTTCAGTGTTACTCTAGTGTATACTACAATGTCCATATTCATCATACAGGTTAATGATAGAGTAATAGCATACAATATTCTACCTAATAAATCATCTTGTATTCCAATAGCTAATGTGGTCATAGGTGTAATGTAAGATCAATACTGAGATATGCTTGTTCCTGTTCTAGCTCAATATCATTGAATACCCTCTTTCTAGCTTTAATTAGTGAATAGAGTTGGATTAGCTTAAGTTGAGTAATGTATTCACCCTTATCTCTCTTCTATGATTCCCATGTATTAGTTACAATCATAACAGTTATATGGAACTAAAATAAGATTGGTATAAGAGACCATATCATACCTATAATACCCATCTTAAGCTTAGTAAATATCACTATATCACCTTAATTAAGCTAGTAGTAAGATCTATTGAATCTATAAGCTTATTGATTCACTATGTTATTAGTACTAATGAATCAAGTCCATTGAATCAATGACCAATATTTATTGATGTAACTACATGTAATTTAATAACACATATTCATATAAACATGATATCCTTAATACAGGTCTTAGATTAGAGAGACCAGGAAATCCATATTCAAGCTAAGCTCCTTTTTATGACGTAATTATCTATGTTTCCCTATTCATTTCATACCTTATTAACAATGACCAGAATCATCGTAATAAGTATATAGCCTTACTAACTCTATGCCAAAATGTGTATCTAAACCTTAAGTAGAAACACAGTTTGACTGCTAATGTTGATATAATAGTTGATCTTGTATGATTGGTTAATATTAGCATTTATTTGAGTGAACCATTACACAAGCCATAGTGAAAGCACTCTACCTATATCATGAGCATATGAAGTTGATCTCTATAGCAGTCTATGTTTCCCTATTCAACATTATCTAAGCTATATCTCAACCATATTCAAGCTATTACATAGATCAGTCTAAGCTTAGTAATTGAAGTTAGACTCTTATGTGATTCATATCCTAATACTAATGATAAAGCAATGGAATTAGAACATAGTTTATATCCCAGGGTAATAAAAGAGCTAACACAATTAGTTGGTACTAGTGATGTTGCATGTGTTATGTGTAATTGAGCAAGCATAACTAATCTGAATACATACAATAGCTTGGTTATCATTCTACATGCTCCATCTAAACTAAACCATACTATCTAGAGTACTTGTTATGTATTGTGAATATAAGCATATCCCTATTGTCTTAGTTAAGTTGGGCCCGTAACTCCTATGGATATGATAGAAGCTTATACATACAAGCAATAATAGTGATACTAGTTACTATTGTGTTGTTAGTATTCTCCTTAATAAGTTGAGCTTCCATTTCTTACTTAATATGTAGTATTAACACAATTTACACTTGGTATTAGCACTATGTAGTTGGAGTCATAGGTTCCAACTTCTTACTTATTCCAGTTATGGTGATATAACCACCATTTTATCGTATCCATATTATCGCATTCCCTTGGGTTGTAGTTAGGTACAAAGGAACTCCAACCAATTCCAATTAATTCACTTCCAGTTACAAGGACCATTGGAATAATTGTCACAAACCATGTTGGCTCAAATTTTTGGCCATCTTAATTCATGTAGTCCAAGAGTGCATCATCATCTTTTGGGAACAAGAAGCGTGTTATTGGTGACAAGCATGTGAAGACATATCGAGTGCTTTCATGATATTTTCCACCCTGGGCTCTATTACTAAATTTCCCAAGTGGAGCAAGGAGGTTAATGTTGTTACTTCAAACAAAATCTTGTGCCATTCCAATAATTGTGCTAGCAAGACTCTACTCACCGTGATGGTAAGAAGAATGCTCTGAGACATAACCCTAGAATTGAGAAACATTTTCTTGCATAAAAAAAATTATCTTGAAAGAGAAAAACAATATTTTCCTTTTCCCTGGTTTCAAACCATCAACCATGAATGGGATGGATCTTTGCAAATCAGCCATGGAAAGTAGGATCAGTTCCTTGTTTACAAAGTTGATGTACTTGATAAGTGTGGAAGTCTAGTCTGAGTATGTTCCTGACTCAAAATGTCTTAGCTAGTTCTTTTTTGCCTCTATTTTCTTCTTGTTGAAGGCCAATTCAATTGCATCTCCATCTTCCTCATGTATCCACATGAAGTCTTTTTGAAAATATTTTCCAAATTTGTAAAATATTATTTCCCCTCTTTAGAAGTACTTGTACCAAGACCTTTATAGTGCTTTATGGTCCATCCTAATGCTGATCCACCCAGATATTCTCTCCATGATTCATACTTAGGCATGGTATAGAAAGACAATACCCATCCATTTTTATGGGTTGCATTGAAAATAGGAGTAATGAATTCAACAAGAAATGAAGGAATTTTGAGTAGAGATGGCCAAAAATAGTGTATGAAGTTTATCAACAATCCTTTTATGTCTGAACCATCATGATACTGATATTTCATAATCATAAGATGGCATATCTCAGAGATATGACACTGTCATATTCCTTTCCATGCTTCAGACTAAGGATTTGCTTGATATGTTGAATCTCAACATTTTCCATTATCTGTTTATGGTTGGATTCCATTACATTCAACAAATTACCTCTGAGGGGAAACACACCATAATGATTTCGATCAACAATAGCCAACCCTATGATCGCAATGTTGGGCGTGGAGCCTGATTATCTTGTTTACTTTGTATCATAGCATTGGACCCATGTACCTTAAAGGGGCGGCAACGCTGCCCGTAATTAATCGCTACCGTGGGGGGTCCAAGGGGGGGCCTTTTCGGAGCCCCCCCTTGGCGGGGGTTTTCGGGGGGCAGCGCCCCCGAAGCTAAAAACAGATGTAAAATTGCCCTGTAAAAGTATAGTAATTTCTAGTCAATCTGGGCCGTTCATTAGGCAAATGATCTGACGGTAGAAGTTATGTTTAGATTAGGGTTTTTTGCCCTAGAAGGCAACCCCCTTGTATATATGGGGGAATTGTATTACGGCTGTGTATTATGTGTGTATTCTCGGAGCGAGAAACAGAGAGGGAGACTGTGAGAGAGAACAGAGGATATTACAGCGGATCTGCTGTAGGTTTTGTCTCTTCATTTTTGCTGGATAATAGAAAGGAAGGACTGGTTGTTCGGGGTGGACGTAGCCCAAATTGGGTGAACCACGTATATCTGTGTCTCTCTGGTTTTATGTGTTTTGTGTGCTTGTATTTTTCGCATATTTTATGTGTTGCATTGCTCCATAATATATAATTTTCTAACAACTGGTATCAGAGCCGAAGGTATATTTGGCTGATAAACTCGTAGGAAAGAAGGGTTCCTGGTTCGAGTGGGAGCAATGGCGGACGATGGTAAGTTTAGGGTCGAGAAATTTAACGGCCAAAACTTCCCGCTGTGGAAGATGCAGATGGAAGATTATCTGTATCAGAAAGATCTGTACCTACCATTGAGCGGAAAAAAGAAGAAGCCGGCGGCCATGACAGACGCGGAATGGAACATTCTCGATAGAAAGGCACTCGGAACAGTACGGTTGTGCCTTGCGGCGTCAGTCGCCTTCAATATTTCGAAGGAAACAACAATAGAGGGTTTGATGCAGACGTTGGCGAAACTATATGAAAAACCCTCGGCCTCAAACAAGGTATTTCTTATGAAACGACTATTTAATATGAAGATGTTGGAAGGTGGATCTATTGCAGACCATTTAAATGAATTTAATACAGTTACCAGTCAGTTAAGTTCTGTAGGGGTAAAATTTGATGATGAAGTTAGAGCTCTATTATTCTTGTGCTCATTGCCAGAGAGTTGGAATGGTTTAGTAATGGCCATTAGTAACTCTGTCTCTAGATCTAGTACTTTAAAGTTTGATGATGTTGTTGGTGCTATCCTTAGCGAGGAAATGCGACGGAAAAGCTCTAGTGAGACATCGGGTAATGCTTTGAGTGCAGAGTCTAGGGGAAGAAGAATGGAAAGAGGAAAGAGCTCGGGTTATCGCAGTAAATCAAGGAAAGGCAGATCCAAGTCCAGATCAGGGATAGTGTGCTGGAAATGCGGAAAGAGAGGACACCTAAAGAAAGATTGTAGATCTTGGAAGGAAAAGAAGGAGATGCACAGCAAGAAAACAATCATGAAGAAAATGTGACAGGTGATGTGTTACAATATGCTTTGATTCTTTCTTTCGAAAATGTTACTGATTCTTGGGTTATAGATTCAGGGGCTTCATTCCATGCCACACCTGATAAGAAATATTTTCATGACTATGTTCAAGGAGATTTTGGACAAGTTCGTTTGGGTGATGATAAACCCTGTAAAATTGTTGGAATGGGTAAAGTTCTTGTAAAACAACAGAATGGAAACCAATGGCTACTAAAGGAGGTAAGGCATGTTCCAGATCTGAAGAAAAATATGATTTCAACGGGGCAATTAGGCAGTGAAGGTTGTGTGACAACTTTCACAGATAAAACTTGGAAGGTCACCAAAGGAGCGCTGGTAATAGCAAAAGGTGAAAAGGTTGGTACATTGTATTTATGCAATGGTATTTCTAACTCTATTAATGCTTTAACTTCCAAAGGAGCAGATGCAGCATTATGGCATCATAGGCTCGGACACATGAGTGAGAAGGGAATGAAGATTCTTCACTCAAGAAATTTGTTGCCGGGTTTGAAGAATGTTGATTTGGATTTCTGTGAGAATTGCATTTATGGAAAACAAAAGAGAGTCAGATTTCTCAGAGTTGGGAAAGAAAAGAAGAGTGAAAAATTGGAGCTTGTGCATATAGATGTATGGGGACCTGCTCAGGTATCATCTCTCAGTGGCTCTCGCTATTATGTTACGTTTATTGATGATGCAACTAGAAAAACTTGGATTTATTGTATTCAAAATAAATATGATGTATTTGATACTTTCAAGAAATGGAAATATTTGGTTGAGATTGAGACAGGAAAGAAGTTGAAGTGTCTCAGATCAGACAATGGAGGTGAATATTGCAGCAAAGAGTTTGATAGGTACTGTTCAGAGCATGGAATTCGTAGAGAGAAGACAGTTCCAAGAACATCACAAGAAAATGGTGTGTCAGAAAGGATGAACAGAACAATCATGGAGCGTGCAAGGTGCATGAGATTGCATGCAGGATTGCCTTTACAATTTTGGGCAGATGCTGTAGATACTGCTGTTTATCTAATAAACAGAGGGCCTTCAAGTTCCTTGGATGGTGGTATTCCAGAGGAAGCATGGACAGGTAAAAAGGTAAACTAATCTTTTTTAAAGCCTTTTGGTTGTGAGGCCTTTGTCCATATTAATAAAGAAAATAGAACAAAGCTTGAGGAAAAATCAAAGAAATGTACCTTTATTGGATATGGTGTTAATGATTTTGGTTATCGCTTATATGATTATGAAAATCACAAAATCATTAGGAGCGGAGATGTAATATTCAATGAAAAGGTCTTGTATAAGAATCAGTTGCAGGAAAAGAAACAGGAAAAAGAAAGCAAGGAATACACGGTTCTTGATGAGATAATTGAAAAATTAAAGGTGCCTGAAAATAATAATAATCAACAACCACAGCAGCAGCAACCACCACAACAGCAACAGGCACCTCAAACACCTGAAAGTGGTGTTAGAAGATCTACCAGGATAAGTAGACCCCCTGAACGATACTCTCCTTCATTATATTATTTATTGTTGACTGATTCTAGTGAACCTGAATGTTATGAAGAAGCAATGCAGGTTGAAAGCAGGAAGAAGTGGGAGCTATCCATGGAAGAAGAGATGGACTCCTTAATGCATAACCAGACTTGGGACTTAGTCGGGTTGCCTGCAGGTAAAACTGCATTGCAGAATAAATGGGTTTACAGGCTGAAGGAAGAAGATGGAGGAAAACAGAGGTACAAAGCTAGACTTGTGGTGAAGGGGTTTGCATAGAAGAAAGGTATTGATTTTGATGAAATATTTTCTCCTGTTGTTAAAATGAATTCAATCAGAACTATTTTAAGTCTTGTAGCAGCGGAAGATTTACATCTTGAATAGTTAGATGTAAAGACAAAATTTCTCCATGGAGATTTGGAGGAAGAGATATACATGCAGCAACCAGAAGGATATGAGGTAAAAGGGAAATAAAAATTGGTGTGCGGAGTGTTATGGCAGCCCAACAACCCCCCTTTTTTATTTAGTATTATCACTAATACTAAATAAATGGGGACCCTTAGTCAAAAAATTTAAAAAATCGATTAGTGCTTGTATTTCCTTTTTCAATAAAACTTACTATCATAAACTTAGCAGAATATCCCTTGAAAAATCTAAAAACTTAAGTTTTATGATAGGATAGAATAAAATCATTCTTTAAAGAAATATTGCATCGCTTGAAAGTAATGAATACCTCCTTACAAACGGAATTCTAAGATTGCGAGATCGCAATACGAAACTACGCATTAAAAGAACATTCATCGCATCGCATGATTCAAATGTCATATGTTACGCTGAAAATCTCAAAACCGCTGATATGCGATGGCATATATCGCAAATCGCATTTCGCAGAAAAACACATTAACGGAGATTTGTCATTTGCTGCGATCCAGCTATTTTGCGATATTGCGATATTGCGGTATTGTGATATTGCAATTTTACGATATTGCGATCTGCGATATTGCGATTTTGCAATATTGCGAAGAAAATCGCAGATCGCCTTATCGCAGATATTTAAGGCTCATTATACGAAAAAAATCTTTTCATAAACCGAGACCTGGTTATGCGCTTTAATGTTAATCAATGAATTGGTTGTCAATCATTAATGAAATATGGTTTCATTCTGATCGAAGAGCTATTTCACGTAAGGTGGTATATTTTATACGTCTTCAACATTTAAAACTTCCCGTCACCTTTTTCCTATCATTATTCTCACTTAATTCGTAAATTTTAGGAGCGAAGAACAGAGAACTATACAAAGCAATATTCAGGGTACAATGGGAAAGAAAGACAAGGCTCTGAGTTCTGAAGATAAAGAAATGACTCCCTTGTATACAGACACCGCCTGTAACAAAGACGCTGGTATTACTACTTGGGAGGGCATGTATAATCTACTTGAGGAAGAGAACCCCAGAGTAATGGAGGTTACAGTCACTGCAGGCTCACATGGGTCTTCTGAAGCGTCTATTACAGAGCTAGCCTGCTCATTCTTGCACCGAATAGCGGCGAGGCCCAAAATTCTTCCATACACGGACATGGTTAAATGGGTACTGGACAACACTGATATTACAAACAGACAGTTTAAGACTCAGGGTCAAGAACTCATTGGTTCATTCACTCCACAAGATTTGAGACTCATGTATCATTTTCCGAAGCCACAGGCGACTTATAACAAACAGTTCATGGAGAAGTTTGCCAAAGAAAATGAAAACTTGGCAGAATTCACCAAGGACTGGTCAAGGAGGGACAAACCACTAAAAAAGGATAAACATGGTATGTATAGTACTGGTTCTCTCACTTCTCCGTATTGCTTTGCTACTGCTATGCTCTGTAGGCTTTTTGGAAAGCCAGACATTAATAATTTTTCATCTGAATGGCTACCATTATTGAATGATGCTGTTAATGATACTATTGTGGATTGGGCTAAGATATTATCTGACAACTTAGCCACGGCCATTTTGAATTACCGGTCTAAAAGAATTGTTTCTCAGAAAATTTATCCCCCTTTTTACTTATCTGCTTATGTGATGGATTCAATTTGTTATATTTCCAAGTTTCCTTTAATGGGTTGGAAATGGACGACTCAAGACCCCTTACCCATTCATATTTATCACAAAGAATTGTGGGATTCCAAGTTCATTCCCTATTTTTACAATATTTTCTATGGAATCATGTTGCCCCTGTACAGAATGTTATATGATAAAGACGCTCTAAGGTTTTCTCCTAAAGCAGAGGTAGACATACTTCCTGTTGCGAGATGGTTTGGAGAAGAATTGTTTACATATGTTAGGGTATTTGGAAGTTTTGCTTCCCCTCATGTTTTACCTTTGTATGTTCCTGATAAACTCATGGCACGAGAAATTGCTTATCAAACCTGCGGAGAAGGAGGTTTGACTAAAGATTTGAAGGACAAAAAGAAGGCTATTTGGCCACAATTTCCTGTGGCCTGTGGGGCCTTTTCACTATTTGATGTAGGCCATGCATTCAAAGAAGTAAACAACATAACATGTTTACGTTTGTTCAAATTTCCAAGAAGACCGTTCGACCCTTATGATATTGCTAAAAATTTCACCACTACAGTCAAAATAAAGCTGTTTTCTAAAGAAGATGATCTTTTTGATGACATGTTCCAAGAGAAAGGCACACTTAAAGAGGTTCTACTTTTGGCCCAAATACGATTTCCTCTAGCAGAATTTCAAGATTTCAAGATGTACAGGGAAAGGAGGTTATCTAGTATCCCTTTGGATAATTTACGCCTGGAACCCATAAGGGAACCAACTCCTAGTATTAGTCTCAGTGGAAGTTCAGGCACAGTCAGATCTAAATCTAAGTCTGGGAGAGAAACCTCAAAACACTCTAAGAGGTCTGAAAATGACCACGATAAAAGTGAAGGGCCAGTAAGGGATACTTCCCAGTCAAAGGAACTCCCACAACAACAGGTTTTGACCTCTCCACAGCTAAATCTTCCCTCTCTCATCGTACAAAAATCATCAGTCAGAACTGAGCTAGACAAAGAATGGGAGACATTCAATGATTTAATCAATATTGAAGGATAGAACACACAGACACTTGTGAGTAATATACAGGCAACAAAAAATATAGTCACAGAAATAACTAGCAATGTCTCAGAAATGGAACATATTCCCATTACCCCATCCTCTGAACTTATGCTCAAAATAGAGGAAATTCCTCCTCTTGATGTATTTTATAGTCCACAACACAAGGCAGTGGTAAGAAGACAAAGAAAGAAAAGGAAATTGGAAAATGTGCTCTCTCATGATGCAGAACAATTAGACGTCCTATGGCAAGATCCTACCACTGATCCAACTAAAAAGCTCACTAAATTATCTCAGATCACAGGAGCATATGCCTCTGCAGCCATTGGTAAAGCATCTGAGGTACGACAATTACTGAATAAGAAAGAATATCAAGTACATGTTTTGCAACAACAACTGCAACAAGCCAACGCCAACAATGAAGCATAGAAACAGCTTGATAAATTACAACAAGACTTCCAACAAATGCAGATAGGATACCAGAACAGTTTGACTGAAAAATAAAAACAGCTACAGGTTATGCAAGAGATGCACAAAGATGATCCCAAGCTTACAGAATTCATCACAAAGTCCATTTCCTTAAATGACCAACTACTACAGCAACAGGAAATATCATGCCAAAGAATATTACAGTGGAACTATTATTGTGAAGAAAGTGATAAAATCACTAATCATGTTGTAGAATTACAACATGATTATGAGTTAATTAATAAAAGAGTTACTGATTATTTGGCTTGGCAAGAAACAGAGGAGGGGAAAAGAACATGTGCACCAATAATCAATGACAATCACAAAGGAATGCTCTTTAATAATTGGGATGCACAAATCAGGAAAACAGAGCAAGCGGTAGAAGAAGCAGCTACAACAGCAAGAAATGTTATTGATTTCATAAATGAAAATTTTCACAAGGAAAATATAATCTCAGAAACTACTCCAGGGTACCTACCGAAAGCACAGCAACTGCAGACAGACTGGAAACAGAAGGCTCAAGAAAAGGCAAAATCGATTAAAAGATTAACAAAGTTAAATTGGGATTCTTACTGGGCGTGTCTAGTAAAGCCACACAGCCAGTGCATGACTCTCAAGTGTATCATCAATTTTGCCGAGAAGATGGCGCCAGCTCTTGCCGATTCCGTTTTCACAGGACAGTTAAAGTCAGAAGTCGGCCAGCCAACTCTTCTCAAACAAACGCTGAACGCTTGTAATTTCAAAGAACATATTCACAAGTAGTTAGTTGTTAAGTTTTAATTTTAGATTTAGTATTAATTTTGCTTTATTTTTGCCTAAAAAGAGGACGGTCATTTAAACCGTATCCTACATTTTTGTAATAAATTATTTTTAGATTTAGTTAGTAGTATTTAAACCCTTCTCATGCATTTAGAGAAGGGTCCTGAAATTTGTCAAAAACTTGTCCTCGGAACATGCACTTTTGCACCCTCCGAGGAGGTTTTGATGAATGAATGGAATAGGATTTATTGATATCTGTGTTTAATATCTACTACTGATGTTGCACTTTTGTACTCTTAGTGGATGTTGGATTAAGAAGAGATAAGTCATTATTGCTTGAAGCTCATGAGTAGAACTAGTTATAAATGGCACTTTTATCTCTTAACTATTTATGCCTCTATGTTAAAGTGATATTTATGTTTAGTTGTTTATGTATTAATGCTTGAATGCTTGAGTTATCATTTGGCACTTTTGTATGGTGATAGCTATTTGTTTATGCTTAATATATGAGTAGCTTATTATGCGATATGTTTTTCACAACTGTTTCGTCTAAATTTTTATACGAAGTGGTTTATCTTTATTGAATTCTTTTCTTATAACAGTTGAATGATCTTTATTACCAATTGTTATTTGAAATCATTTTAGATCGCATAACGGAAAGATTACATCCCGGGTTAGTGTAGAATTAGATATTTATGTTTATTAGAATACAATTGCATGTTATTAGATTAGAATTAGAATAAAATCATTTCACTTAGGAAATTTTAGAAAGGAAATATCAATTCTCAACACACACACATAAATTGGGAAATTGGTCCCATTATCCCCAGTCGGACCCACTATACCAAACGGAAAAAGAGTTTCCAACCAAGGTCCGGACTGGGTGGGTATCCCCCTTGTTGTAGACCCGATTTTCGGGGCTTCAACGGTAAGTTAAGAAGAGCTTGTATGGCTTAAAACAGGCTCCAAGGTAGTGGTATCTAAAATTTGACAAGTTTATGTACGAACAAGGTTATACTAGATGTAACTCTGATCATTGTGTTTATCTGAAAAGGAAAAATGATGGCAGCTATATTATATTGTTATTGTATGTAGATGACATGCTTGTTGCAGGGTCTAACATGCAGGAAATAAATGTGCTCAAAAGAAAATTGGCAAATTCATTTGCAATGAAGGATTTGGGAGCTGCAAAACAAATCCTTGGTATGAGGATAACTAGAGACGGGAAAAATCGCAAATTAACACTGTCTCAGAATGAGTACATAGAAAAGGTGTTGAAAAGATTTAATATGCAGAATGCAAAACCAGTTAGTACACCTTTTGCTAGCCATTTCAAACTTAGTAAGGAGATGTACCCCAAGACCCAAGAAGACATGGATTATATGTCTAAAGTTCCATATGCATCAGCAGTTGGAAGCTTAATGTATGCAATGGTCTGCACAAGGCTTGATATTGCACATGCAGTGGGATTTGTAAGCAGGTACATGAATAATCTAGGAAAAGAACATTGGATGGCAGTAAAATGGATTCTCAGATATTTGAGAGGTACCACAAATCAAGCATTATGCTTTGGTGGTTCAAACATTGCTCTACAGGGATATGTTGATGCGGATATGGCAGGTGACAGAGATAATAGGAGGAGCACTACAGGATATGTATTTACTGTAGGTGGAACAACTGTCAGTTGGGTTTCAAAAATCCAAAGTGTTGTTGCACTTTCAACAACAAAAGCAAAGTATGTTGCTGCTACAAAGGCTAGTAAAGAAATGATTTGGTTACAAAGGTTTATGGATGAATTGGGTAAGAAGCATGATATGGGCACGTTATACAGTGATAGCCAAAGTGCCATTCATCTTGCAAAGAACTCAACATTTCATTCCAGGACTAAACGCATACATCTCAAGTACCATTTCATACGGTCAGTATTGGAAGATGGAGAGTTGAAGCTGGAAAAGATACACACTAGCCAGAATCCTGCAGATATGCTAACAAAAGTTGTAACTAGGGAGAAACTAAGAATGTGCTCAGTTTCAATTGGTCTTCAAGGATGACGATGAAGATGAGGAACAACCAGGTCCAAAGAGGAGTCATTTTCCAGCAAATGAAGCAGCGATGGAGTTGCTACAATCAATCTCCAAGTGGGAGATTGTTGGGTGTGGAGCCTGATTATCTTGTTTACTTTGTATCACAGCATTGGACCCCTATACCTTCAAAGGGGCGGCAACGCCACCCGTAATTAATCGCTGTCATGGGGGGTCCAAAGGGGGGCAGCAACGCTTTTTGGAGCCCCCCCCTGGCGGGGGTTTTCGGGGGCAGTGCCCCCGAAGCTAAAAACAAATGTAAAATTGCCTTGTAAAAGTATAGTAATTTCTAGTCAATATGGGCCGTTCATTAGGCAAATGATCTGACGGTAGAAGTTATGTTTATATTAGGGTTTTTTTCCCTAGAAGGAAACCCCCTTGTATATATGAGGGTATTGTATTGCGGCTGTGTATTATGTGTGTATTCTCGGAGCGAGAAACAGAGAGGGAGACTGTGAGAGAGAACAGAGGATATTACAGCAGATCTGCTGTAGGTTTTGTCTCTTCAATTTTTGCTGGATAATAGAAAGGAAGGACTGGCTGTTCGGGGTGGACGTAGCCCAAACTGGGTGAACCACGTATATCTGTGTCTCTCTGGTTTTATGTGTTTTGTGTGCTTGTATTTTTCACATATTTTATGTGTTGCATTTCTCCATAATATATAATTTTCTAACACGCGAAGTGTGTAGGTGA